>CM043018.1:128568882-128837176 GCA_023690525.1 Holotrichia oblita
TAAACCAATTTAAATTTTCATCGAAGAAAATACCTAATATTTTAGTGGATAACGTAAATGCAGAAACAACATTATTTAAGTGTACACTGTATAACTTATGTAACTCAGGTTTTTGAATGGGATACAGTTCGTTTTTTCCAAATTCAGGATCAGTTCACTGGCATCCATACATTTTAAATCTGTTCGACGATTGAATTTGCAGTATCAAGCAGATGACCAATATCATCATCAGTATGCATTGATAAATTAATGGAAGTATCAAGACATTTGGGAAAATCGTTGACATATATGTACAAGAAAAAGTGTTGGGCCTAATATGGCTCCCTGACGAACACCGATATTCGTTCTTAATGGGCGCAATTTGGTATCATAGTACGACAATAGAGCAGCAAAAGCGGAATAAGCGGTGAGTGCTCACTAAATGGTTAGCAAGAAAATACCCTTAGGAGCAAATAATTTATATATTAATATATTATATTATGAACTTGGTAAACAATATAAAATATTATGAAACGTTCCATATTCTAGCGGTAAAAACAAATTCGGATTCTTGGAACAATAACTTTTAACTTTATTTTGTTATTATAATCTTCAAAACTCAGGCAACTGTAACAATGATGTGACCCAACTTTAGGTAAAACCTCACGTACACCTTGAGAATCTCGTTTTTTTTTCTGTTTTCCCTTTTACTCAGAACATACTCACCAGCAATGCTATATTTCGTACTTTAAATACGTACCGTTTAACTTTTAAGTAAACACGAAGATTTATAAGTATCTCTTATTCCCTCCGGGATCGTTTTCCTTTTTATTTATTTTTTCCCGACGTCACGGCTTTTTTACGCAACAAACTTCACAACTTCTGAGTTACGACGCGTGATAAATAGATTTCCTTTTTGTTTGCTTGCTCGGAAACGAAAAGGAGGAAAAGATCTTCTGATCATCATCAGCGAATTAATTCAGCTAGGAAAAGTTCATGATATTCGTTAGTTTATATTGATTTCCTTATACTAACGAATAAGAAAGTTCTCTAGCCGCTCGGAGAATCTCGCCACCACACCTACCACTATAATTCACGGAAAGTTCCGGTTTCGGGAGCTCCCGGCGCCGACGTAAAGGATACAAAATTCAGCGAGGTCTGTTTTTTTGCAAATGCGTAAGCGGTCTCCTCGCTGTATAAGTTGATAAGTGCACTTTGTTGTAGTATGGGCTCTTGCCAAAACCAATATGCAAACTAACATGCTTTCTCGTATTTGCTTTCGCATTTTCGAGCTATACCCGTGGAAGTTGCCTTGGATTCGAAGGGAAATGTTAATGAAAGTTGTTTTCGTGTTGAAGTATGTACGAACTATTCGGTTAATTAGGCGGTGCAACATACTTGATCAAATATTCACTAATTCGTTTTTCATGAAAGCTTTGGCAACTTTGATAGACGTGCATTCTTTTTATTTGTCGGTTGCCCTTTAATAAGCACGACCTATTAAATAGAACACTGGTTTTATATTCGATAATAGCTATTCCATCCTCGCTAACGCATTCTCAATGTTGTTCTTCAAGCAAATAACTAGATAGCGTTTATAATTAGTTTTGCTTGACAAAATGACTAACAGTTTCCTGATGTATTATTATTTGTTACAACGCAAAACTGAAACTGTCAGAAACGTTCATGAAATTTATATCCAATAGGCAGCGATAAAAAAATAATCCACGTAATTCAAATAGATATACAACGTTTGGTGTCTTTTACAAGTCAACAAAAATATTTCGTACGACATCTGAAAAATTAAACAGTAAACAATATATCGACCAACACAAAGTTTTAGTAAAGAAAAATGATAGGAGCACAGCATTTTATGCTCTGGCAAATACTCTCTCTACTACAAGAGGTCGTCAGAATACAAATACATCTGAAGATGTACAATATTCTCCAAAATCAATTTATTCAGATGGGCACACTGTTCACAACATTTCTCCTAATATAGATCACCGTAGGCATATTAATCGAAGTTGGGAGTCGACCTAGGCTTGAGCCATTGCACCACCCACCATCTTTCTAATAAGCATGTATGTAAATTAAATTTTTACAGTTTTGTTCAAGTAAAGGAGCTGCCTTATTTGTAAGGTTAAGAAAACTCCGTTTTTCAAGTGTTGTGGAATCGTTTGTAGCTTCCTTTCAAAAGCTTCCATCATTATATTTTGGTTCCCATTTAATATACTGAATAGTGGTTTTGTTACTGTGGTTATAGTGGTTTTGTTACTGACACTCTTTAATCGAACACAATTCACATTACCAGGAGATATTTAAGTGTGTAGTTTTCATAGCCATTTCAGTATTTAACAGTTTCAGACCTACAGATATGCTTCGACTTTAATGTCACCACACATACGTATTTGCTCTTAATAATTTTTCGCTGTTTTCAAACCCACTTATTACTTCTAATTTTTTAAATATACTTCCAGACTTATTCTCATTGATCCTCATTGATTCAATTGTTGTTTTGGAAACTAGTTTGTTATTAATGTATCTTTGGAAAAGCCATCGGATCAACTTTAAAAACCTCAAAAACTTCAAAATTATATTCTTCCTAATTGCTGAAAACTTTGCTGTTTTAACTACAAGGATATTGCATTTATCGATCCATGCTATATTTTTCGTCAATAGTAGAGCTACAACTCTTGCTGTCTAATTTTGCTATGTGTAAATGTGTTTTAATGGCTGTGTTATTGCCAAAACTAATGTTGCTGTGTCGTTTGTATCTCAGTAGCTTGAGCAACTACCGGTCATCAAGTCAAAGCCACTACCGCTAGTCAGTCGGCTGATTTAGAAATTATTATTAATCATAACGATGATAACGATACCATTTATGAGATACTTTTTTTGGAAATTGACACGCTAACAATTTTCTAGAGACTCAATCATTTTATTTGGGATTACAGTTGTAGGTAGGTAGGTTTTCCGAAGAAAAATGGCAGCTTTTAGAAAGTTTTTGCTATTTTACACAACCATCCACAAAGGTATTGATTTCAACAAAGGCGAATAATTTCGCCTTAGGTCGTAAAAGAGAGGCCAATACGATTTCTTGTATTTCCGTGACGTTTACATAGCTGGTACAATAATATTCCAGCCCACGTGATATTCTGTCATTAATACTTCAAAGGCAGCATCAGGGGTAGACTTCTGACTCCAATTCCACCAAATTTTCGGTTATCTTCTTAATGGGCTTCGGGCTTTGGTAGTTCGGTATCTTGGACTCTTCTATACAGGGTGTTTCTGAATTGATACGAAAGATTTCAAAGGGTGATTCTTTAGCAAAAATTAAATTAAGGAGGGTCTTTCATATAACTTTTTGTTCAACACCTTTTCCCTCCAAGTTACAGCCCTTTAAAATTAGGTAAAAAAAAATGTTTTTATTTAATATATCCACTTTGAAAAAAATTTAGAAGAATGAAATTTGGCAGATAACTGATTCTAATAAAGTGGCAGTTTTTGAGTATTTTTGTTATCCTAAAATGTAATCACAAGGGGCTGAAAAAAACAGAACTTTTTAATGCGCCTATATTTTCCTATTTAAAAAATTGATTTAAGAAGACAGGCTCAATCTGCAACTTTTTTATGTCTTGACTTTTTATCATAAAATTGTTAGTTTGATCACAAAAAAAATAAAATACTGCTCAGACTCTTTTCCTATAAATTCACAAAGAGGTTATTATTTATTTAAAAATACTCAAGTAAGCTGCTGTCAAATGAAGTCATATGACAAATAGTTTTATTGTTTCATTCTTCTAAATTTTTCCAAAGTGGATAAATTAAATAAAAACAATTTTTTTACTTAAGGGCTGTAACTTGGAAGGAAAAGGGTGTTGAACAAAATGTTATATGAAAGACCCTCCTTAATTTTTGCTAAAGAATCACCCTTTGAAATCTTTCGTATCAATTCAGAAACAGCCTGTATATGCATCTTATGCACTGCTGTAGGATCTATCGCTGTGTTTCTATGATGAGCTGGCGTTTGGTAGGTTCTTTCGATTTTTTGACTTGCTGTATATATTGTAATGTTTACAATTCCATTTTTCATTTGAAAGATGAGCATCCAGCTGTAGGTAATCTAAAACATAAAAAGGACTAAATTACTTTTATATTTATGAAACTACAACAAGCTATCTGATCTGTTTCTTTTAATTCAATTTAATTCAATTTTATAAAAGTACGTAACACTAACATGATTTCACACATGCGAAATATTATTTCAAAATGCATTCATTTAAATTTAATTCAACACTATCCAATGATAGAGGATGTAAAACTCGTCAAGTTGGCACCATCGGTATTTTCTTCGCATATGTACGAGTTGATGTCATGTTTTAGCTCAGTAACCGTCTGACGTAGGAGGGGGTCAGCAGTGACCTTATTATAAGTTAATAATAATAATAATAATAATAATAATATTTAATCCAATGATCCACAAAAAAGTACAAAGAAAAGTACAAAAAGGAATAGGATAAGTCATAATACAACTTAAAGTAATATATAATATGAGTGACAATTAGCATCACAACTACTACAGGTAATGCACGAATAACAAAAGAAACAGACATATATATACTTACTATTAAAGAAAACTATGACTAAGGTACATTACAAATTCTAAAGTACTTTTACAATCTAAATATTCCTGTACACTGTAGAAACAATGCGTTATAAGCCTATCTTTTATAGATTTCTTAAAAAGTTTGTGACTTTTTATATCCTTAATATACTGAGGCAATCTATTAAATAATTTTATACCAATTACTAAGGGATTACGTTCCGTTAGTACTAAATTTCGCGTAGGTATTAGAAGTTCATCTCTGCCTCGAGTGTAGTATGAATGAAAGGCATTATTTCTGGGCAGCATATGCATATTCTGATGAATTGTAGATAGTGTTTCAGCAATATAGAGACACGGTAATGGTAGTATACTTAAGGCCTTGAACCAAGGTCGACAGGATTCCGGTGATCTTAGCCCTAATATGTTACGTACTGCTAGTTTTTGCATTTTAAAAACCCGCTGCATGTTTGGCGAACTGCCCCAAAAAATTAGACCGTATCGAATTCGTGATTCAAAAGTTGAAAAATAATAACACAACAAGTTCAGCCAACGACAAGGACAGAAAGATGTCAAATGCACCGCAATACAGTCAATTTTAGGTTTTAAGGTAATTAATTACTTTTATATCATTTAATTTGTACACAAATACACATAAATACTGTCACAAAATCACACAATTAAATTTCACCCACAATAGAAGGAAAACCAGCCAGTTAGGGGCATTTTAAGAAGAAAAAGTAGGTGGTAATTAAAATTAACAACTCTACGGTTAAGTAAATTTTTAAAAGTATTTTTTTTACAATATATAAAAAGAATGTTAAGTAAAAGGGTAAAACATTATTTATTTTAATTAAACTTTTTAAACGTCAATTTTTCAAGTCCCAACAAAAAAATTTTCAAAAATTCTAAAAGTTTGAAGAAGGTAGAAAACTAGTTTGTGGTGATTACCACACATTTCTGAACAGTGTAAACTGATTTTTATAGGTTTATTGAATTAAATAAATTTATTTTTTCGTAAAACATCTTTCTGACTTGTAATTTTTTTTTATGTAACAGAATTTTTTTCACTTGGGTATGTTGCAACGTACGACAAGCTCTCGTATTCTGTCCTCTACACCTGCTGTGGAATTAAGAATTCGCGAACCCCTGAGATTATTTTTTTTAAACCCCTATCTTAATTTAAAGAGTAAAACTCAAATTTTCTTAATTTTATTATCATAAAAGGCGATATGATGCTGTCACAAAGCCAATTGAACACAACATACACACACAAAAACTACACCGCGAGAGTTGCAGTGATAGCCAGACAAGCGATACAGTTTACGGAGTCATTGCAACTAAGCACCCACCACATTAAAAAAAAAATATTAAATCAGATTTCACATTACAATATAAATTATTGCTAACACAATTAATATATAAAGAATTGATTAAATTTATTGTTGTTAGCTTAAAATTTATCTTCTGCACACTTAATCTAAATTAGTACATAGCTCTATATTATTATATTATATATATACTTATATTATATATAAGTATTTATCAAAAAAAAAACAACTTACGAGAAAATATACCAACCTACGATTGTTTACTTGAAATAATGCGGGAACAGTAGCTTGGGAATATTAAGGAAAATAATTCTGGCCAAGGCTATAGATATTTCTTGATTTTCGGCGGCCGAAGGTCTCCATTATCTTTTCATACAACTCCGATTGTTACGTTCAGGTATCGATTGGTAGACTTCCAGAGAGAAAAGTTTTAATTGAAAGATATTGCGAACTTCCATTTCATCCACCTGAAGTCAAGTGATTTAAAATGCTATAGCAAATAAAGATTTCTGAGCTATTGATGCTTATGAAGTAACCGACTTTTCAGGTTGCCAATCAAATTAAAACTTGGAGAAAAACTTATGTACTTAGCAATTCCTGTAACTCTCAAGAACTACTTGAGAAAATTAAAACCTCAAATTCATTTAATTAATACATTTAAAACGTGAATCGCGAATTATTTGTGTATAGACCCCTCAAACATCCATTATCATTACCAGTCTCTGCTACTGACATGAAATACACCCCTCAATCTGAGAGAGCGATACATTACTGAAGATTTGAATGTGCTCCCTAGCCCGCGAATAAGGGTTTCGTGGTGTATAGGCGCCGTACACACAGATGGAGTATGAGAGATTCTGCGTTGGAAATCGTGCTATTGTTAGTTGATTTTTCACCCTCGAAACTTGACTTCGGCTTAATATAATCCGCTTTGTTGATAAATACTACAATAGACTCAATTTACTCTCTTTAATGTTATAATTAAAGAAGCGGAAGACGAAAGTGTATTAAATTCTACAACTTCGATTTAGGTAACACGAACTGAAAGGGTTTTCCTCTCTTATCACTTATGCGACTGCTTCCAGATATTTCTCGACTCTTCATTAATAAATTTATTTTAGCATAATGTTAAGTTATTCCGACAGCTTCCGCTGGAAGGCAAATATAATTTTCCTAGCACAATACGTTGATTTAACAATAAGTATTCCATTTCAAGCAACTATAGTCGTTGGGGGTAATAGAAAGTATATTTAGCTCAATTGATCATATCCTGTAAGGCAGTTTAAATTTTTGATTGGCATGTATTGTTTTAAATTTAAATTTGCTTTTAATAATACTAGTCTCGTGTCGTATATTCCGAAGCCAAGAAAAATGTTCTCCTGGTATCCAGCCTTCATCATGATGATGGAATTGATGAGGCCATAGGAAAACTAGAAACTCTAATTGACTATAACCACAAAAAAGGCGATGTAAACACCTTGGATAAGTTATGTGCAGCCTACGACTGCAGTAGAAACACACGACGTTGATCTATGATCGTATTTTATCCGATACTAAACAAATATTTTTCTGGAAAAATTAAAAGTTAGCTTCAATTTGTTGCGTAGTATTAGATATTAATAGCTCCCACTATTAAGTATTTTACAAATAAATAATCATAATTTTACAAAAGGAACTTATTTAAACTGATTTTGTATCGAAATCACTAATACGGAGTCAGAATCCGCACACATCATGCATGTACTAAAATTTCATCACAGCAGCGAAAGGAAACTCAGATAACTAAAGCCTAACTACTCTCAAAATGTGAAAAATCATAAAATATAAATTGTATTTCTTCATCTGTAACAACATTAATACAAAGACAAAAGAACCTTGGTAAAGTGACCAGCTGGATAAAGTGTAATAATCGCGAGCAAAAGCCGTTTAAGGTAAACAAAACCTGCCCAAATTATTCAGCCCATTCTGCCCAAAAAGCAAGCTAAACCATTTTCAGTAAGTTTGGACCATTTTGGCTCTCTTTAGATATTTTCTAGAACCGATAAGTTTTTAGCAGCTTTTTGGAATCGGGACTCAGTCTTTTGTCTGGTTTTGTCTGCTTCTTAGCATATTGGCCCCCTCCCTCCCTCCACCCCCTCCCCATATATCAAACTGTCAACTGTTTTACCAAATCTGGATAAGTGTCCATCAGCCCTCTTATTTACAAACCCCGCAATATTATTATAATATATATATTGCGCTAGTTGAATAAAAAATGGACGCATCAAGTTTGGTTGAGGGTTTCTCCAGGATTTCGATTCTGGGTGGTGGTGAGTCTGGACACAAATTAGTAAAACGACTAACAATGGTGTTGCTCGGTCTAGATACTCTGACAAGAGAGTTCCTTACAAGAGTAATTAAAAACTGTTTCGGTATGGGGCACCTAGTCCTTCCTGTAGAAGTTAATCGTTTTGGGCGCACGCCAAATCTTGTTTTGGTGAACCAAAATTCTTTTAGGGTGGGGGTTGGTGGAGCTAAGATGCACTGTAGGAGATCGATTCAATGGGAAGTGTAAACTATAGAATTGTCCGAGTAAATCACAATCTTAGGGTGGCATTAAGAATTTGTCTTGTGTTGCCCCATTGGATTTAAACACAGTTGGATTAACTGTATCATGTCATGGTGCCCCAAAATGTCAAATGCATTGGTGAACTAAAACAAAACAGCGCCTGTAGTTTTACCACACTCCAGCGCAGCTCTGGTAGCTGGTAGCTTGTTCGTTTTGGGTTAAATTCCTTACAAAAATTTCTTCGCATAATCTATTCAAAGTTACTGATTCCACTGATTTTTTTAATTTGGGAATTAAGCTTTGTGGCCAATAATTTTGTAGAAGAACTGGATCTTTATCACTTTCAAGAATAATATCGATGGTCACCCTCTTCCATAGGTTGGGAAGAGATTGGAATACTAGAATTTAATTTATTTGGATAACTTCCTACTATTCGAGGTAGTGTCAAGCCTACGGAGCCTTTCCAGATTTGTTTTGGTGGATAGGGTGTACAATCTCTAGGTATGGATTATCCCCAAAAGGCATTAAGTTGCTCAATTAACTAATTCATATCATGTTCAAATTCCGAATCTGAGTCGCGATCTTGTATTCCTTGATATATCAGTTGACATCAGTTGGCATCTTATGCATCAGTTCACTTACTTACACCATCAGATAGCGATGCTGTAAATGATATTTTCGGAAGATTGGAATAATGAAGTAATGAACTTTCCATGTGATACACTTGATTGTCCTATTTTTTCAAAAAATTTCTTATTTACTGCCTTTTTGCTTGGAACAGCCGAATTATCCTTAAACACACAATAAGGTTTAATCGTATATATTTATCCACCACGCGAAATACTCTCTACAAATTGTAAATTACCCTCTTCAGTATATTAATCTGTTTGCATTAGATAAAGCGTAACATTTCACACACAGAAGAGGCAAAACTGAAAATAGACAACTTTCTCCTTTTAAGATAGAAAATATGTGGAAGTTACTCCGGTTTTACATTTAGAATCCGGTTTCAGCGAATAAAGTACTCACTTGAGCTAATGTTCTCTTTTAGTTCGTGACGCTAATGGCGACCTTAAATGGTTTTCTCCTTTTAACATTTTCGCCCCGGTTTATTTGAATGCTCTTCCATATATTAGCTAACATCTGCTCGGATATCTTTACCCTCATTCGGTGGTCACTTTCTGCTTTATTGCGTTTGTTCTTTCGTTTCTGGGGAAAAAATATTTGTACTTTGCCTAAGGGTACCTCTGGTGTTCTCTCACAGTAAAGTTGGTAGAGGATATAGAAGAGCGGTGGAAAAAAAGTTACTAATGGGTGCTATATAAATCTGGTTACACCGGTTATTGTAGCGTAATTACGACAAAATTATACAGGGAATGTTGGCAATTGCTCCTTTTTAATGTTTGTTTTAATATGGTGCTTCCGAAATTAAGTTTGAAAGATTGAAATGATTATAAAAAGTACAAGTACAGATTTATTTTTAGCGCTAAGCTTGTGTTGGAATATTAACTAAATACTTTTTATGCGTACATTATACATTATTTTTATTATCTGTCTGAAAAAGCTTCATGAATATGAGTTTATTTAGGGGAATTTTAAGTTATAGTTTGTCCTGATCACTGTTCTATAACATCGTTTGCTTTTAATTTTTTGATGTATTTATAATTTCCAAAAAAAAGTTATGAATGTAGTCTTTGTGTAAGTACCTCATGACAGGATGATAAATGACTGACTTAGGTAATTCGCTATGCAGTTGAATGAGGCACTAACTGAGTTTCTGACATGGGCTTTCAGGTATACAAGTGTTGAGCTATCCAAATTAGCTTTTCATCAACTAATATTTTAATAGATGACTTTTGTATCCCATGAACGACTATTGATAACATTTTTTGTAGTGGGTGTGGTTGCAGCAGTTTCCTAAACTGTATTGCCTCTTAAGATTATCATCACTATTCTTCTTGGCTTTTCTAATTGTATTTGCAAGACTTAACGCATCTCCTCACGGAAAATAATGCTGTACTATTAACTATATCCAAAACCTCCATCGAAAGGTAACTCAATCGAAGTAATAATCTCTCGAAGTAGTGCCATGGATGTCCTTGAGGAGATTCGAATTTCTAGCGCTAACACTAGCAGGCGCTCTTACCACTATGCCAACGAGCCGTTAATGTCACACTTTAATACAGAAAAAATATCATCTACTATCAGCATCGATAATAAGAACAATTCTGACAGGATTTCCTTATTTTATATTTATTATGGCCAATTTAAATACCCTGGAAGAAAGATATTGGAGATGACTATGAACGACCTAGGCAATGGGTGAACTCAGATATGCAAGGGACGCAAAGAGTGAAGCTACTTAGTCAAAACTGTCAAACAATTGATGATAAAAGGATCAAAGGAAACAAGTTCATATTTTGAAAGAGAAATTGGATCTCAGGAGGTATCAGTGTATAATCAGTAGCAAGTCTATCATCAGCATCACTATGAATATGTGAGAGCTGTTTGTTGCAAATCCTAATTACAACATCAAAAGATTTTTGCTGTGCACGATTCATACTCGTAGAACTATTCTTCAAAGGCTCAGAATGAAACAGTTTGCATCAGTCTGTGCATGATAGATATATGAATGTTATGAAGTTTACAGTAGAGGAAAATATAATAAAAGTTCTTCATACTATGACATGTATAAAATTGGTTAACACGGTTGTCAAGCTGAGGAAAAACATTTTTTTGTTAAAAATGACGCAGAGTACATAACGCAAGTCGAATAAACTATATTCATATCAGATACTGGAAAATATAATACAACAAATAATAGTCTGTACTATATGCGGATATAGCTACGGATATTGTAAACTTTTAATTAACTATTTTAGTGTATTCGTCGATTGCGTTCCAATTTGAAAGTACTAATCCCGGAAAAAATATATTGCTGGAATAATATTTTATTATCCTCGTGATATTTACGTACACCGCGTTAGAGAATAAAGAGGAAATTGTTTTTATTGTATATTTGTCCCAGGTTTAATACTGCAAACATTATTCCTGGATGAGCATGTAACTGTGGGATTAATTGTAATCTAGGCTGCGTACTTTTAATATTCAGAATAATTTTTTTGCATGGTTTTCAAACGTTTATTGTAAAAAAAATATGTAGGTCAATGCGGTAGGAATCTATTGTTTTACATATAGATCTGCTACCATCTTGTTGTTAGTGGATTTAGTAGTGTGTGTGTAACTTCGCTTGCGTATGTTGTTTCCGTCGGATTTATAAATCCGGATATAACAAACAGAAAGCAGTACGTATGTTAATTTCCAGACAATACGTGCAGGTATATTTGTACATACATACATAAATACTACAGTACCATCTTTTTCAAATTAAATGCAAATTTTTTAGAGAAGAATTTTTATTCAGCAGATACATAGTCTTTAGCTCAATTCCACTTCTTGATTAACTTTTTCAGAATATTGTATGTATGTTCCATCTTTTCCTGAATTTTTTAAAACTACAAAATAGTCGAGAATCGCGTGCTATAGCCGCATGCAATTTTCGCCCTTATTTCGTAGTTAAACGAAATCATATCTTTGGAACCGCTGCATCAAATCAAATCAAAACACTTTGACGCGCACGTTATTTAAAAATTAAGGTATGTATTAAAAAATATTACATATTCTTTATACAGAATTTTTTTTTTCGTGTTGTATGACCCTGGTGATGAAATATACTATACTGCTATTATTTTGCAATCTTATGAGCATGACAACATGACGTTGAAAATAAGATTAAATGAATAGATCAGAAATAGAAAATAAAACTCAGATCACAAATATCGTGAGTGAGGTTTATTAGAGCGGCCATAATGTAATAAATTTCGTTTACTTTTGTCTTTTTGGAATAAACATGGGCTAGGTCTCCTCCTATAGTGCTTCGTTTTCCTAGGAATTAAACTTTTTTCTGTTGGATTTATCAGCACTGAATCGTACAAGATATCCTTACACCAAGATAAACGTTAGAAACGAACAACGAAATGGTGACAGTGCTGATCTTGCGGTAAGGTATCGCAGCTATCCAAAATCATGTCATGGCATTTTGATAAGAGGATGGGGTCTTTAATGTAATATATGTATTGAAACTGGAAGCTGTCACTTCTTTCGGAAGGATCTTATTTGCACATTTGGCCTGGTACCACTTCAAATATTATCAAAGCAACTCATCTACTCCGCTATGAAGTCTTGAGGAAAGTTAATCTTTGATCGTGAGGAGCCACAAACCACGCAATCATAAGTGTGGATAGTCAGCTTTGCTCCAGCAGAACCCCAAAGATTAGATATGAATAGTGCAAAAGTTCCGGACGAAAAAGGGAGCCCTAAGGAACACCAACCATTAAAATAAGATAACAAGTTACTACATTGGGGTTAAGAACACCTCTATGCATCTTCTATGGAACACATTAGTACCAAACGAAGGCAAAGGCATTGACTAGGTCTAGGAAGACGGCTTCTGTGGATTCGTGCTTTTCGTGAGCAATCCCGATTTCTTCGGCAATCCTTTTTTTTTGTTTCAGCACTCAAACGATTGAGCAGTATAGTCTCAGTTACAACAGGCTAATTTGCTGGTAATTTTTTCGGCGAAAGCTCTCCTTATTATATTTTTTTCTTACATCGGGCAACTGCTTCAGTATTGTAATAGTTATAGGTGTGTTGGCACTCTTTCTAGCTCTAATATGTGACTTGACTTCGCAAAATATCGTTCTAGGTTTCAGAAACTTAACCAAGAGATCCTAACACCTGTTCAAAGTTGTCGCAATTGTCATCCACCCTCCAGCAAAACCAACCTCCAAATTATATCCGCTTTCTCACAGATTTTGTTAAACTTTAAAGTTCTCTCCACCTACAAATTGAGCAGATATAACTTAGTCCACCATCTCGCGTTTGATAAAAATTGTATGACTCATTGTCCTCGGAGAGCGTTTTGCGCAATGTGCGATTTTGTTTCAGAAGATCCTTAAACTTCGTTAATAACCACCCGCCAGGAGCGATTCCGTCCAACGAAGAACCAAGATTCAACACAAACTCTTCCCTCTTGATCCTTCCATCGAAGAACTGTACCAGGTTTGTCAAATTTCTCTCCCAAACATAATCGATTAATGAAGCATATTTTTTTGATTACTTACGATAATATTTACATATAACAAATACATACACTTAGGGTGGGTTTATCAATGTGAGGATAAAATTGTTAGTTAAGTAACTGACAGATATTGTTAACTGGCAGATAAAATTTAGCAACTACAATGCTTTATCTTGCAGATAACTTCTATTTAACACTCAATAAACGTTTCAGTGTAATTATCTTACGAATAAAATTTTATCTGCAAGTTAATTTATTTATCCTCACATTGATAAACCCACCCTTAGAAAGGTAACAACATCTTGTCGTCATTTGATTTCGCTCCTCGCCAGTTTTCGAAGGAGTTATTTATAACTTACTAGCTAATATATCTATATAAGAAAATGACGAATTAATTTGACAAATGACGGTGCTAATCATAAATCGCGGACGTTTATCACCCTTTGATGATTTCTTTTTTCTTCTCTTCTTCCCTTGTCGTAACGATTAACCCGGGCAATTGAGGGAAGTTCTGCGGTCGCTGAGCAAGTGGATGCAATTAAAGTCGGGTAGTATACTCTTATCAGTAGCTTCAGGCAGGCAGCAGTCGGGGTAGTTTAACCGAAAGAGTTTAATTATATAGGGAGAATGGGACCAGGTACTCTATAGGTAGGTACCCTCTATTCAGCATTTTGCTATATCTTACAAGCTCATTTACCATACAATGTTACAGTCAAAGCTCGCTCTTGATATTTTACCGGCTTCTGTGTATATATACACATAGATATGCCTTTCGAGATGACATACAGAATCAACAAACGCAACGTTTCATGTTTAATTCTGTTCGACGTTGTTTGGTGATACTTATACGATATTAAGACGTGCGCTTTTTTTGGAACAATTACACTAAAGTTGTGTAAATTTCGTTGGATATACAACCTTTTGTTTAATGGTTGATACTTAATATACTTTTTTGGATAAGATTAGAGAGATTTTAAGCTTCGAATTTAAAATAAAGTTGATTAACACCTTTGATTAAATTAAACTAACTTTTGAAATACACCTAAAAGTATTTTGTAAAAGAATTATCCTCCAATCCAATATTTTTTTATACTCTGCAAAGTAAGGAATATTATATTTTTACGAATATTACAAACATTTCTTTATATTACATTACCTTTATTACTTTCATATCTCTACTTGTTCCGTCAACTTTTAATGAAAGCACAACATTATTTGTAAAGCTTCTTTGATGTACTATATTCAAGTGCGTACTTCATAAAATATCATGCTTTCGGTAAATGCCTACGCACATTTCGAGACTACATCTTTTTTACTCCGGAAAAACTTTCAACAAGAAAACTTTTGGTAGGGATGTACTGGACAGATTGTTCGTTTATTACTTAGTTTGTTGTTGATAAATTTGCAATTAATGTTTCTTTTTGAAATATACTTAAAAACAAGTTCCTCGTTCTTTTGTTCCTCTGCCACATCTGTCATAATAAATCTTAATTGTCTTGTTTCATATCATCTTGTACTAAGGATGTGGGACATTTATGTTACACAAAAGAGTTTTTATTTTTTCTTTCGGTGATATTAATGAATTTGTTGTTTTCATATATATTACGAAAACAGATAGCTAGTTAGCTGTTAGCGTTTTTAATTTAAAGAAAACCTTGTAGAAAATCGAAAACAAAACCAAACTATTTATAAACGCACTTTCATAACATCTATTTTAAATAAAATGAGAACCTGGGTAAAAGAAACCTGACTGCAACTAGTTCAAAGTAAACCCTTGGAAATTTCCTTCTAAGAAATATCTATGTAAGTGTACGTATTTCCATTTGTACCATGCAAATTTTCGAAAAGGAATATTACAACGAACGCATTTATAACGCTATTACACTATGTCTCGCTACATCCTTGCATTATTTAAATTGAATAGAAACAAAACTGTGTTCTGTAGCGCTGGTTAAATTCTTATTTCGCAACAACAACAGCAACATGAAGGCAAGAAGGCGCGACCGAGAGACTTTGTGTAATTTGATAAATTGTATACAATTGCGAAAGCTTTCGTTTAATGAAACTTTGACGATGATGTCTCCCACTGGCGCTACACTATTAAGCGACAATTTAATTTGCAAATTTTGACAGCGACTTGTAAGCCTAAGATTAAAATTATTAAGGCAATTTTCTCCTTTAAAGAGAGTTTAATTTAGGCGATTCAGGGATTCGTTTTCCCTTTTGCGAAATGATAATCTTCGGACAATGATGTAATAAAAGAGATTTATTCTAAATTTCGCCCTGTAACTTCGCCAGTGATAAATTATGCACTAAAACTTCTCAAAAACGGTGTGGAATTATACTGTTCGTATACTAAAGATTTATTTTATGATGTAACATAAAACGTTGACGAAGTACTATAAATTGGTTTTACTGTTTCTTTTTATGTGTAAATGCCCTTGATTCTGTGCAGCTGTAGACTTTTCAGGATATATGAGAACAAATACGCCGATTGATTTTTTTTCGAGCTAAATGCTGATGGTAATAACATCGTGTCGTTGCCTATAATTACCGTATATCTTCAAATTGACAGCTTATCCATTATTCTTTTCATATCCCATCCTAGCGGACTTTGTACGAATTCGGCGTCCTAACGGACATTTCAACCAACCAATACGACTTTACTACCGTGGATATTTTCACATTAGTTTTGATAAATTGTCAACATATACACGGTATTGCACTAAAATGTCCAGAGTTTCGAAAAGAGTGCAAATTACCGAAATTTTAAAGATCATACAGCATTAAAGCAAACTATCATCCATCCAGAGGCATCAGGGATTGCAGGAATTACAGAGAGAGAGACGCCAATCGTGATCATGCTTTAGTAATAGCGAAACTTAGACAAGAATTACCGATACAAAACAAAATTAATAGAAATATAATATCGCAAAGCTCCAAAAGGAGTCAGTTAAAGAAAAATTAAGCAATGAAATAAGATTGAAATTCGCAGAAGAAAACTTAACAGGGATATCCATAGACGAAGAATGGGAAAAAATACAAGGAGTAATCACAAAAGTGAAAAACCATATATTGGGAAAACAGGAATGGAAAAGAAAAGAAGATTGGTTTGACAAAGACTGTAGAAATGCACTGTTATGGAGAAATAAAACCAAACTGGAAATGGATAAAACTAGAACACAAGAAACTAAAGCTAGATATAACGAAAGTAGAAAAGCAGCAAAACAAATATGTCGCCAAAAAGAAGAGAAAATACTGAGAAAATGAGCTGAAATGTATAGAAGAACACTCCACGAACAAAGAAATAAAAAAGTTTTATCAAGACGTTAAGCATGCAAGACACGGCACGCACTGTGCGATCTATTGTAGGAACGAAGAAGGATTGCTTTTGGCGGATACAAAAGAAAAATTGGAGAGGTGAGCCCGTTATTTTGAAAACTTACTTAGAAGAGCCAATAGAACAAGAAATAAAAAAAACATAATAGAACAACTAAAAAAAAATATTAAGCTCGGTGGGGAAAAGTTACAAAAAAGGCTATACAACTTCGTGATAAGAGTGTGGAGAGAGGAGAGGATGCCAACTCCATGGAGGAATGCTATAATATGTCCTATTTTCATAAAAGGAGATAGAACACTGTGCGAAAATTATCCAGGAATTACGTTATTGGATGTAGTCTATAAGGTTCTAGCTAAAACAATACGTAGTAGGCTGGAAAAATATGAGAACAAAGTGATAAGGGAGTACCAGGGCGGATTTAGGGCGAGGAAATCTACAATAGATCAAATATTTACCCTGAGAGCTGTACAGCTATTAACATGCCTAAAATTTCATTATGATATCTCAAGTCGGTTTTGGAAAAATCTAATTTTTACTGTTTTTTTTTAAATTAAACTTCAACACGCTGTAGATCGGTAACGAAGCGTTTGCGGACCTATGTTTATAGGAACTTTTTTGTATAAAATAACCTGGGAAAATACCCCTTTAATATTTTCGCATCTTTTTTAAACACTCTGTATATATACCGGTGTTAAAAAAAGGTTGTTGGATATTTTACCCAATTATAGTGCTGGTGGAAATAAACAAAAAAGTTTTAGTCAACTCCAGGAATTTTCGAAAGAGTGCGTCGATCTTTCATAAGAAGGTGTGAAGCGTGCTTAGAAATGAACGGTGGACATGTAGAACAATTTCTTTAGTTTTACTTTAAATAACCATTTGTTTAGTAATTTAGATTGCGATCAGAATTTCTTTGAAAATTTGTATCCTATTAAAACAATATGCAATCGACTATATGTCAAAACCAGTTGAATTGCGGACCCATGTTGACTAAGACTTTTTTGTTTATTTCCACCAGTACTATAATTGGGTAAAATATCCGACAACCTTTTTTAACACCCTCTATAAAGCCTACGATGACAAGGAAAATACGAGCGCAAAGAATCAGATGGTTAAGGCACATCATTCGAATGCCAGAACAAAGGATACCGAAAATGGTTTTGTATGGGGGAGATGGTGGTAAGAGAAAAAGAGGACGACCAAAGAAGAAATGGTTACAACAAACAAAAAACGACATTGAAGAAATAGGAATTATGAATTGGAGAGAAATAGCAAGCAATCGAAGAAAATGGAAGGAAATAGTGAAGAAGTTGGAGGCCAAGGGCCTTTAAGGCCTGTAGCGCTGATATATATATATAAGGAAAGAAATTCTTGGTAATGCGGCTAATAGTGAAAATGATAATTAAACATAATTAATAATCACTGTCATTCATCACCATACAGCAACGCGTTTCGATTTTATAAATCTCATCAGGCTGTCTTTGTGAGAATGACAGTAATTTGTGAAAACTCATATATATATATCAAACATCGTGTATTAAGTATATATGAGAGATTAATTTTACAAATATTGACTTATGTTGAATTGACTATTGTCTATCTACTTTTATTTCTACAAAGCCAGTAATTATTTATTACATTGACCTGTAGCTGTAGAATTAGCGACATCAGACCAAACATAAGCCAGAAATAATTGAATATTTGAAAAGTTTCATATATAATATTATATTGCTTTGTAGAAATAAAAGTAGATAGACAATAGTCAATTCAACATAAGTCAATATTTGTAAAATTAATCTCTCATATATACTTAATACACGATGTTTGATATATATATGAGTTTTCACAAATTACTGTCATTCTCACAAAGACAGCCTGATGAGATTTATAAAATCGAAACGCGTCGCTGTATGGTGATGAATGACAGTGATTATTAATTATGTTTAATTATCATTTTCACTACTAGCCGCATTACCAAGAATTTCTTTCCTTAATTTGATATATGCACGGCTAAGATGTAACATTCTTTGATATATATATATATATATACCATGTATCCTTCAAAGAACTCAAACAAATGGGCTAGCCCTGTTGCCGAACAAATTTCCGAAAGAAAGTAAGCAAGTAATATAATTTAAAATCTAATTAAAAACAATATAATACAGATCGATTTTGGAGGGACAGTGACAGTTTTTCAGAGGGTTGAAATCCGGATCGACTTACCATTCGCTGTTAGGAGCAAAGTGATCAACAGCGCGGCATTATAAAAGACGATATGATGCTGTCACAAATTATTTGAACACAATTTACACACCCAAACCTATACCGCGAGAGTTGCATGATAGCCAGACAAATAATACAGCTTAGAGAATCAGTGCAACTAAGCACCCTCCCCCCTCCCATAAAAAATCAACTCCTTATTAGTAAAAAATTACATTACCGTCGCTCCAATCTGAACTACTACCCAGGTAGCATGTCCACATCACATTAACCTTTTTAATTAGTCACCTTTTTCAAAAGAAATCAGTTTACTAAAATGTGGTTATACAAAGACATCACTTTGTCGACGAAGAAGTGCTGACAGTTTGTAGACATAATAATATCCTCTTTATGATAGCATCTGCAGATCGTTTTGTGATGTGTGGCTGCAGCTGAAGCAGCTTTCTAAGGTTCGTTGCTGCAGTTCTAGCTACATAAATTGTGTTCAATTACCTTATTACAATATCAGTCAATTTTACAGCTTTTTCAAATATGCATAGTCTTCTTCTGTATTAGACCGCACCAACGAAGTAAAAATATTTCCATATTTCTGCTCAGCTTCCTTAAGCATAGGTCACCATTTTGCCAATTCTGAAACATAAATCTTTTATTTTGAAATCATTTGAACCTATTTTGTGTATGAGGAACTGGTCCAATGACCAGGTGAATAAAAAGCTTACATTAAGTCTAGAAAGCGTATAAAAGCACTCGATTCCGATATCGTTTCGAAACTTCCTCTGACTAACCTCCCAGAAACAGTCTTGAGGAAACTTCTCATAACCATCAAGTCCATCCTATTGCTGCACCACTACCAGAAAATCTAACAGCCAGCTGACATTCCAACAATTCCTAAAGAGGAACATTTTTTGCTGGATTTCAACTCTGGCTAAAGCCCGCGGAGAACGTTGTCATTAATTATGTAACAGAAACAGTTTGACTTTAGGTAGGACCCTTGGCTGAGTATTTCAGGATGTTGCAACACTGTCACCGTGGTCGTGCTTTAAGATAGCATTGATAAGCTTCTTATAAGTTCTTGACCCAGCCGTGGTAGAGAGATTAATTTGTCTGCCGGAGATTACAGAGTGCATTGAACAATCATATTGTATGGCCAGTCACTTTACACGTAAAAAAATCACTTCCTCCTTCATAAATAACTTCCGACTTGCGCGACGTGAGTCCGTTGTCTACCTGGGCTTATTACTGGATTCAAAGCTGACCTTTCAGAAGCGCACCAAATTCCATCGTACAAAAAGTAATCACTCCGTTGCTGTGTTCTGCTAGTAATCTCTTTCTTACCATCAAAATTTTTGATCTACTTAAGTTTGCTTAGTTCAGCATGAGTAAAAAGCTAGAACAACAACAAAGCAAGAGCTTAAGAATAATCCCTACCGTTATTTGGCCCCTCCGAGCAATTAAATAGCTACTTGGATATTCTAATCTCGAAGAAATTTCTCATCCAACGCTCTCCCAAAATCTTACTTTGAGTACTTTCGTCAGAAGGTCGTGCTCGATCCGAATAAAGTACTCGAATCATGCAAGCTAAGAATCCAATTGTTACTGATGAGGGAGAGACAACATAAGACAGCTATTCAGATCAAAAACCTGATCAAAACCGTAGATAATACAAACTAGAGCTTTATTTCTTGAAGTCAAAAGGGTTAAAATGCGCTAACAAATATTAGCGCATTTTACTGCTTGTGAGAAGCAACGTTTTGCCCTCCAAATTTAAATCACCCTCAAATTATCTGTTATCTGCAAATGAACTACCTGCCCTTATTTTGGAAGCAATTTCTTTGCCTAATGTAATTAATGTACAAGAATGTGATCAATACTTAAAACTTTTCAATGCATTTGAAAGTTTACCACATTTACGAAGACACAAAATAAAAATAAAACATTCCCTTCCTGTTGAAATTATTCAACCCAACTTGAAAAATGCCCGAAGAATAAAATCTCCTTCGAAACTTTCCACTTACTCCAATTCCAGTTTATTTTTTTTATTGTGACTAATAAAAGGGACGCCGAAAGAAATGCGAGAACATTCAGGAACTGATCTGAGATTAATTGCGAGGAAATACACGGACGCTAGCAGCGCCGCGTCGCGTCTGATTCATGTCACTAACGGGTTGCAGATGCAGAGTTCATTCCAGTATTACATAGCTAAGTTCTCACACAAGTAGGCATACGCTCACGAACACACACATACAATGATGCAGAACTATAAAAGCCATAAAACGGAGTCCGTAATTTTGGACTCCGTTTATTGCACTTCAGCGTCCACAAGTTCAGACGTACGACCTTAATGCTCATATATCATTAACTATTAGGTCGAGGCCCCGCCCGTTGTAATTTGACCTATTGTGTTATGATTGCTGACCGGTCTGTGTCGTGTGTTTGGGGACGCCATGCGCCAATTAATTTATCCAACGTCCATGTTTAACTTATCGGCAGGCTATTGTGTGCCTATGTTAAATTGACCGATCATTGATTTCGACGCGGTCGGCTGACCTGTAACACCGCCGCTTCCCGGTAATTTAACCTGATTGCCTTCCATACTTTTCTAATAGTTCTCTATTTTTCCTCTGAGATACATATATTCTATAGTATTCAGTCGATTTATTTGCTACTGCGTACAAATTTATGTGAAGTTAACTCGGTTCGAGAGATAGAGTAGTTTACTACATCTCAATCAATGTAAACATGTTTAGATGCATTTGAGGAAGCAGTAGTTTCCAATTACAAATATCTAATATAGTACTGTTACCTGCTTAAAATAGCAATTATATGTTAAACCAATTTTTGTGCCTGGTACATCAAACTACTTCAGAAATTTTCAGTTATCGCTTATCATCTCTGCTGACCATTATATTAATCTGCCATTGCGAAGACTTGGTGATTATGTTTTTCGTCCGTGACGGATTCTTATTTGACGTAATTGCTTATGATTGAGCTTGCCTAAGATCTTTTGAAAGGTAATATTATATTAATTAATTCCTTCCTTTATTTGCTTGTTAGAGTTTCTAATTTTAGGAGTTAGTTTTTAATTCATGAACTTTAACCTTAATTCTGATACTATGTCGCGATTATAACACACGGATGAATTTACCTTTGTTATAAGGTCAGAAGCATCTCCCTGGAATTAATTGTTGTCTGTGGTAAACCTTTGAAACGAGAAATCTAACTCTTTACTTAATATTATCATGAGGGCTTCCGAGATTTGTCCGTGTGATGGTAGTGTAATAACTGAACATGCAATGCAAAAATAAACTAAGTGCAAAATAAAACAAAATAAAAGCACTAAAAATAATAAATATAGGTATTCGAGGTTTCGTCAGTAATGTAAATGGCTTCTCTAGGAACAAAAAGGGAATACCAGGAGAATATAGTAACTAAACGTGTCAACCACACTCAAAGCAAAATTTTTCTGGTTATTTCGGATAACTTTTTTTTGAAGGCTGTGGAAAGCCTCTTCTCAGCAAAGCACACAATGTGATACTAACAGAGAACTGGACAATTCAGAAATAGATTTTGAACTTGAACCTGAAATAATACATCATTACACGTTTCATCAGTAGGTACACGTGGTTTCTGGCAGCAAGATCAGCATTACTCCCACTCCTTTGCTCCGGGAGTACTTTATCCTCGAGGTTGAAAGTGTTGATCTACATCTCTTTCTTGCGTTCCATAATTTCATATGGAGGCCTTTGTTGGTCAAGCCTAGCGAAGACAAACCTACAGAAGCTAGAGGTCCTTCAAAATAAGATCCTTCGGATGCTGGTTGGAGTTCCCTGGTTCATAAGGAATGAACAACTCTGAGTTGACTTGAAATCCCATCCCTTAAGGACTATCTGTCAACTTTGACCAATAAGAAGTGCGACCGTGCAACCATTGCTATACACATCACCACCGCACAACATCTTAGCGATCGCAAACTCCGGGGCTGAGGGATCCTACCCACACAACCACACTTCAAGGGTCGAATGGGCTCAACAGATAAAAGGGCTAAAGAACTTTGCGTTCAACCCTGGACGAGAACAGAAGGACCACCGAGAGTACACATGGCAAAACAGGTACAAAATATTATGTTCGAAGGAATTTATATATACATACCTACAGAACTCCTTCTATAAAGTACTTCCCAAGCAATTAAAGATTCTTTAAAATAAGGTGCTTAACATCCTTTATTTTAGGGTATCTGTAGCGGAAGTGCTGACAATATTGGGCAAGCCAACTAGCAAAAACAATCCAGAAAGTCTAGTTTCACCCCCCAAGTAACGCAAAAATAGGCCGCGTTGAAGTTTGTCCATGAACAGATATCCGTGTAGATGACCATGGACATCTTCCATTGATCATTCTCTTGATCTTGCAAGAAATCAGTTGACAGGTGTAAGAAACCAAAATTGCAAAATTTTTGGGTGCAAAATGCAACCAGCCAGTAGCACTATTTTCATTTTTGTATGATTGAACTTGAAAAGCTCCATAAACATGAACATTTTTTTATCATGATCATAGGTAAGTTCGAGACGAAACAAACTAAGGAGGAAAACCCAATTTGCAACTGAACCGTCACGTTTTAGAAACTCTAAATTTTAAAAGTTAATCTAAGTTGTTCTAGTTATTCAAAACATTGTTCCTTGTATAATCGAATATTCTGAAGTCGTTTTAGGTTGCTTTATATTTGCTCTACATATATCTTTCCAAAGGTTTAGTTTTTTATATAATAATAAACATTCCTAGAGTAAACTTTTTGTAAATAAGAATTAATTAATTTTCAATCCAATATTATCAACATTATCTATGATTTGAAGGAGATAATTAGTAGAAGTAAGAGGTGGAGGGTGGAGCATAGATAAAACAAAATAAACTACCTAGAAATATTTCAGTATTTCAAATGAATGAGAGGCTGACAAAATTTGTGCTTGATATGTTCAAGTTCTGATTTCGAAATCTTGGAACAATGCTTGTAGGAACTAGAACAAGCTCGAAACAAATTTTAAAGTTTATAATTTTTGTTGGTTTATGGGGTATTTCTTAATTCTTCTCTTTTTATTTTATATATATGTATATTTCGTCTATTTAAAATGGGAGCGTAGGGACGACTGGCTTAAACTTTTAATCGTGTTATCGAATCTTATACACAAAGTACCCGCTTGCCCTTCTCTGTGTCGATACAGTCCGTCGCATAGGACTTTTTTTGGAACAATTAGGACAACCTAAATAAGATCAACCAATTTTGATGAAAAGTATGTGAGATAGAAATAAATTGTTTTTTTGAACAATTAGACAACCCTAGATCCCTCAAACGAAAAAAAAATCATGGTATTCGGTTTGACTGATCATGGTCCCTTTTACTATTAACATTTCTGTTTTTTTTTCCCGAATTACTTCTTGATCTTGATTCGGACGGTATAAAGATTAATCTAACACTTATCAAAACTTATTATTATTATTATTTCTTGATGAACACAATTCTGAATTCTCGCTTTAAGGAAGGAATCCTTTGGTAAAACAAACACGACTATTGATTGCTCAACGAAATGACTATTTTAAATCATAGACAAGGAATTTTGTCCACATTGATTACCAGAATACTTAACTTCGCTACAAGTTGGAGGTTGCACGAGTTTAATCTTCACACTGTCCTTCGTAAGCAACCGTAGCATGCTAATTCATTTCAATTAACTTTGATACACAAACATATGCCTGTGTGAAACAGGAATTACTGTAATCTATGTCTTCTTGACTGAACATTCTGATTGACGTGTGGTAAACAATTTGCAAGTTCCAAAATCAAGCGCTTAACCGTCAAATAATACACAATATAGAGCTTCCGTGCAACGACAACTTGTCTCGAACAAAATAGCACTGTAGCAAGCAGTATTTCGAGTGCATTTACGTGGCATTACATCGTGCCCAATGCGCAAAATACCATATCAACGCCTTGATTATAATATACATAAAGCACGCGCGCTTAACGTTTGATTATCGTTTAATTGTTCGTTTTTGTGTCGTACTCGTGCCGCCGCTGGTAAACGTGCGGTATATAGTAGAACCCCACCGGCAACGCCTACTTTGTATCGCGGAAAGATTTATTTTATAGCACGACCGGAACCACGTCAACCTTTTATCAGATGTGCTCTTGCCGGCAGATACAAATGATTAACATTGCCCCGCGGGATTTATGTTTGTAGCGTTCGCATTCAGACGTTGTTTTTCTTATTTGAATAAGTGTTTTTGCTACGAATCATAAATCAACGGTGTAAAAGTTTTAAGCGCTTAACGATCGTTTACTTAACCCTTTAGCTTATCGGCGTCAAAACCGCAAAAACCGAGATCTCCATTGAAGAAATGTATAGTTCTGCCCGTTGTGACGTGCAGATTATAATGTTTGCATGTAAAGTCTTCATTTAATATGAAAAACGATATAGGCAACGGAGATTGTTGTCTCGTTAAATAGCCACGAATATAACACTTTATAGGTCAATGTGTATAAGGGAATTTCCGTGTTGTGATTTCTTGTTATAGATATGCATAAAATAATAGTTTAAATAGCTTTATAGTCATAATCGAGTAACTTTTTGAAAGATTTCGTGCAACAAAATACAGTCCTATAGTCCTTTAAAAAATATACAAGTCTAGTTTTATAGATTTCTTCCCACAATTTCTTCTTGAATGAAAGCTAAAGATTACAATCTTTAAAGAACAAAAACATATGAGTAAGTATGTAAGACAAGTAGCTAGATAAGAATGACCGTTATTCCATAAGAAATAAACAGCTTCTAACTTCTGACAGTTGTTTCTTGTTACACCTTGAGTGGTTCTGTCAGAAAATGTATCTGTAAAGCAACGAAAGATATTGTTATCCTCCGATTAATTAAAATGATCCTTTTAAATAAATCGGAAAGTTTGGAATCCCAGTAAAACTTCATTAATAAATTTGAACGACATGACGCACCGAATAAGTGTAAACTAAAAATAGGAACCCTCTAAAACAGAACTTTCCAGACAAGATTCAAATGTCCTATTAAAATTATTCAGATGGCGAGAAATGTCGCAGCATTACAGTAACAGAGCTTATATTAGTTGGCACATGAGTTCTCGGTTTACGACTAACTAGTTCGATATGCAAACAACCCGATCTAGCCGGTTCCACAGTTAATGAACTAGTTATTATACCAAGATTATTATCCTTGTTCCGCTAGCGTGTGCACCTAAACATAGCCAATCATAGCATTAATTAACTTATCAGACGAAAAGATCCTGAATTATGTAAAGTGCAAGAACTTAACCAATAAAGTTTTCTGTTTTTCTGCTGTGATATAATCACATCGGATATAATTTCTAAAAGAAACAGGTTTCAAACATGCTAAATATTATGCGCGTGCATGTTCATTATTTGATAAAAAAATGCACACATACATATATACTGTTCATTTCGAACTGAGTAGGTGAAGTGATAATTATACAAGCGATTAGTATTCAAAGCTAAACATAGATGTCTCCTCGCAAAATTGATATTTAAATTTACGATTTATATAAAGACAACAGCAGCAGATAACAATTAATTAAATCATTAATTAGTAGCTTCTTAGAAATAAGTTGTACCTTGCATAAAAAATAAAATTCAAGTCGTAAATTCCAAACAACATTAATCATTCAATTTATCTTTTAAACGGCTGCATTTATAAGTACGATCATTGCAGTAATCTTTGTCACAGTCTTCTCTCTCTATCTTCTCTCTGGGTCCCAACATCAACATTGAAATGGTATTGACAATTTTATAAAATGCTGTAGTGGTAGTTTACTAAACGTCGCCAGTATTTTAAAAAGGTAGAATCGTTGCTGTTCGGCGCGTTAGATAGCCGTCGATCATCATTTCATTCATATCATTAATTCGCTATTGTTTATAACGTCTTTTTCAAGTTATACTATAGTCTATTTTTGAAGAGAGACGAATTTCTGAACAGATCACTTTGACAGTGAATTCTCATTGGTTCACCTGACATTGTTTATGGTTACGTCTTGTTGTTATTTCTATTATTTCTCCGTTATTTGATTATGTACTCTGGCAGTTCTTTTCAGAGCTCTACATAATATATGTATATAAATAATATATCGAAATAAATACAATTGAAAGTTTTATAGCTGGTTTCCAATATGGATGCACAACCAAGTACAAGTGCCGCTGCCCGTATAGGTACATGTTTGTTCTTCTCCGAAAAAGCGTGTACCGAAAAGCAGACCCTTATCAATGCTTACAAAAAAATTATAGCCGGTACTGGACATGATAAAACAAATTTTTGATGTAGTAGGCAAGTGATTTCAATTTATTACATATGATCTATATTTTAAGAGTATATGTACTTACAGGAGTTTGAAGAGCAACAGTATACCGGGTAATTAAATAGTATACAGCCTCAGGAAAATGTGTGGATCCTAAAAAGATTACTGGTAGGGCATCTTTACTGAAATCCTTTGATAAGACTGTGAAAACTGCTATGCGAAAAATAGTTCACAATATGTTTCGGCAAAATAAACCTTCGACATTAGATAAGGTGCTGGTGCAAGTAAAAAATAATGAAGATTTGCTAAACATGAGTCGATCAACATTGTATATGCTAATGAAGCAAATGAAACTTTAAATAAGAATTATTCATTATATAGACATACATGTATCTATGTAATCGTGCTATGTCTTCTAGATACTTAAAAAGGAGCAGAAACAGCATTTTGACCGAAAGATATGACATTGTAAGATGGAGACGACAATGTCTCAGAGATATTTCACAATATAGAGCTCAGAGCAGATACAATTTTCTATTTGGATGAAACTTGGATGAATGAGGGTCATACAGCACAGAAAGTGTGGACTGACACAAGGATTCACAGTCGTAAACAAGCCCTCTAACGAAGGACTTACAACGGGATTAAAAAATCCAGCTGGAAAAGGACGTCGTCTTATTTTGTTACACATTGGAAGTTGTGATGGCTTTGTAAAAGATGGCTTATTATTGTTTGAAGGGAAAAAAACCACTGATTATCATGATGGGTCGATGGCCGCAGTGGTTAGGCGGCTGACTATTGTTGTGAGAGGACGATAGGTGCCGGGGTTCAGTTCTCTGGAGGGACGGTGACATTCTTTCAGAGAGTTTAATCCCGGATCGACTTGCCATTCGCTGTTGGGAGCAAAGTGATTAACAGCGCGGCATCATAAAAGGTGATATGATGCTGTCACAAAGCCATTTAAACACAACTTACACACACTAAACTACACCGCAAGAGTTGCAGTGATAGCCAGACAAGTAATACAGCTTACGGAGTCACTGCAACTAAACACCCACCACACATTAAAAAAAAAAATGAATGCTACTGTTTTTGAAGAATGATTCTCTCGAATATTAAACTATTTACCTGACAATACTGTTATAGTTACAGACAATGCATCATATCATAGTCGAATAATTGAAAAGCCACAATCATCGTCATGGAGAAAGGTGGATATTCAAAATTGGCTAACAAGCAAACAAAGGATATGGTCAGAGCTGAACTGTTAAGCTTGGTTAAAATTCATAAGAATAATTATAATTCCTATGTAATTGATGAACTGGCAAAATGACAAAACAAAACTGTGTTACGATTATCTCCTTACCACTGCGAACTGAATCCCATCGAGTTTGTTTGGGCCTACATAAAAAATGAAGTGGCTGCGAAAAACAAAACATTTAAATGATCTGAAGTGAGACAATTATTACTTGACGCCTTGGGAAATGTAACTGCTACTACTTGGCAAAAATGCATACACCTTCTTCTTTTATGCATACCATGCATAAAAGTAGAATCTCGTATGAAAGATCTTGACACAATCATTGAATCATGTAATAGAACCATTCATCATTAGAGTTGGAGAGGATAGTGACAGTGAAGTTTTTGATTGTAGTTCGATATCATCATCATAATGTAGAGATATATGAATTTATTTCTAATAGTTATGAGCAGCTCATAAGTTTATGATAAATATTTTTATTACATTTGCATTTCTGTAAGTAAATATTGGAATGTAATTTTTGAAGGACCTGTAAGTTTACAATAAATGTATTATGATTGTATATTTTGTAATAAATAAATGTTATGTATCTTATCAATCCTCCGTTTACACTTTCTAATAGTTAAATTCTTTCCTCTTCAGAATTCTGACGGTGAGTCCATAAATTTAATATCAGAAAGTAAGCTTCAGTCTAAGCAGAGGTCTATACTAAATATGTAGATATATAAATGTACGTATCACAAATGCAAATATTATTTGAATTTTGCCGCGTACAATTTGTTTTCGAGATTTTCGTGCATGTGATTTGGGCCTGGGGTATCTTCAGAAATTCGTCCCTCTACTTTAAAAATAGACTATAGTCTCGTGTAACTGAATTGCTTCATGGCACTTCTTGTTTTTGGAACACTATCTCTCCTCCTGACGAATGTCACCATAGCAGGATACCATAAGCTACTTTTGAATGTAAATGTTGTTTTGGCAGCATTGAATATCGCTAACTCTACCAACTGTCATTTTGCAAATATAGCAGATAATAACTTACTAGAAAGTTTCTACATGCGATCATGGTATTCCAAGTCTTCAGGCAACGGCTGATCCGCGAAGAAGATACTAGTATGCAACTTGGTAGTAAGTTGGACGGTAAGTATTCGTTTTTTTTTTGCTATTTAAACGTAGTCTATTTCTCCTAAACCATGCTACCACGTCTGCTTCTTCCAGTAGAACGTCGCTATCAAACCATTGACATAAGTTGCATATGTCATCTGCGAATAAGGACACTTTTTCCGTTCATAATGGGATTGGCAAGTCGTTTATACATATATTAAAAATAGTAATAGCCTCAGAATCTAACCTTTTGCTGTTGACTGCCTACTAGGTGAGACAATTTTCCATAATATAGTGTGAATTGAATTTTAAAAATAGGAAACTAGCAGTGCATGTGCACTTTCTCTTATACCAATATAGTTGCATATTTTTTTTAAGAAGAATATTATCATCAGCACAATCAATAACTTTAGGCAGGTTGCAACAAATCTACATCACCTCACTTTCTCTTCGTTTATATCTTTTCTTTGACTCTCTTTGAAGAACCCAGCAATATAATTTTCCATTTTATCTCTTGAGCATTTCTTTGCTAAAGCTGCTCTCTGTGTGCGTTAGACACAGCTCCCAGATTATTTCGAAAAAAAAACGAATGGGAAGACCAAATGTGTGGTCGATTGCTTTGTAGCTTTCTTCTTGAGAATGCTATCTTCATTCTAAAATTTAGTTTCTTCTTAAAAGCGACATTTATTAAAATCTCTGTAATTTGAAGACCAACAAAGACTTTCTCTTATATCGTTGCTTGGTAAGAACTTTTGTCTTAATTTTCTTCATATGAATAATCTGAGTAAGAGGCACAGAAGGACTCTCGTTACCATTATGTAATAAGTCCAAACTCCGCATCTCAGGCAAGAAATTTAGTTAGTCCCATCTCTCGTTTTTTATAGAAGGAGAAACAATCATCACTCCTTTTTCATCGCCGGATAATAGATCCAAGAAGCCGTACTTTCGACTTAGACAACGAACCAAATTATTTATTCTATTCTTATTTATTGGGTCTGTAATTTTGGATCTTCAGTAACCCTTAAATGTCAGGGTAGATTCGATTCGTAGCTGCGTCTCACTTTGGATGAACCACCTTCATCTTAGGATTTAGAATCAAATGCGAAATTAGTTGCTGGAACTGGTACATACGGCAACTTATCATGAACAGTTAAAAGTAGTGGAGACAACACATCAGCATAATTGATTTTGTCTTTTGATTTCTTGGTAAAACTTCTGATTTCCACCATGCAGACGTGAGAATCGTTAAAATGGTTTTGATGTTGTCGCTAGATGACGCTGCAGAAAGCATTGTGATTGGTATGTGCATTTCAGCCAACTCCCAAGTTTTAGTCTGACCACCTATGGAGTTATTTTTTAATGTATGCGATAACATTTTTACTACACAAACAAAATCACGGTCATGATTCTATTAAATAAAATTATACTGTATAAGCCATGTTATCGTTAAGAAAAATGCTAAGAGACATGAGGCGCAACAAATATCCGAAACAGCTCCTTACTTGGTCATAAAGAGCTTTGACTTTGTAAAGCTAAAGCTATATAAACAGAAAAGTTAATTGGGATGGAGCGCAGTGTGCTATTTACACACAGATCAGAATCCCGAAGTGGACCACTAGCATATTCAACTTGTAATCGGCAAACATATTTTCTAACCGATTCTTTAAGTATAAAGAAGTACAATAAATGATTTCAGGAAATGTATCTACAGACAAATAATACTGACTATGCAAACAAAATCTCTATCTGCTGATGATAATGATTGATAAAATAATTGCTGCGTGCAAATGTTTTTACTAAACCAGTATAGTACAAAAACGTTCTAAACTCAATAACCACGAAATGTCAAGGTTTTTTGCTAAATTCGTGAGATAGGTACATCAGAAACAAACTATAATTCTACATGAATACAAAACTTTCTAGGCAAATATTTAAGGTTTCTCAGATATATTACAACAATTTCGACGAACTATTTATTATCAGTAAAGTTTACCATAACAAGCCAGACGGCGCCCTTTGAACTTCTAGAGATCAAAAGCAAATCTACATCAACACAAACTTTTAAAGAGTAATTAGATACTTTACTAGTATAATAACTACTAAAAGGTATATTATTTTTAATATTAAAATTATTCATTAACCCTTAAGGTACTACGCTATTTTCGCCTACATGAAGTACGCGTGGGGTCTCTCAGGGACCCCAAGTTTTTTATTAATATATTAGGCTTATTTTAGGTGACTTGAGTGTTGTAAAGGAAAAAAAGGATATTGTAAAAATAATATACATTTTAGAAACCCAAAAGCGGAATATAATTATACTCTAGGTACGTAAAAACAGAAAATACAAATTCGTATATGTAGTATTATGAACAGCAAAAACCGAAATATTTTATAACTAAGATACATAAGCAGATCCTTTAAATATTAAAAACAAGAAATAATATACAGATTCTAGAAACATAAATAATAACAAACGATAGAAGTTATGGTGTTATGAACAAAACAAAATTGTTAACCTTCTTGCAAATGGGATGTGCACTTTATGTTTGAATAAGTGCGTCTGTGGTTTGCACAGACAAATTGCTTACAGTCGTTACACTTTACGTTCACCTTTTGTCGTTTGATCTAGGACAGAGGTGGCATCTTCCACGTTTTCTTTCGTTTATTGCAAGAGGAACTTCGAGTTGAACTTGACTGCTTACTCCGCAAGCAACTATTGCTCTGTAGACACTGGGATTATTCTTCACGTCCGGAATTCGCCGTTCCATATTGGGTTGAGCTAACTGTTTGCCTAAACACTGAAGGAATATTTTCCTTGATGAGGATTTTTTCCTGTAATCAGGATTTTTAGCAGCATATATGGCAAAGCTATTCAAGGCGGCAATATCAACAAGATTCATGAATAAACGAAAAGGCCAGCGGGTTGTACGGCGAGAGCAACTATATTCACGTATCATTTTGTCAGCATTATCAACAGCCCCTTTAGTGGAGTTATACTCTAATATCATTATGGGCTTTTTTGACTCTTCGTCAGAAACAATTGGATCTTCGTGCTGAGTTGATAAAACATGAACCAATCTATTCTTTTTTGGTGTGTAGGCTACCATTGTAATTTTGTCAGAAAACAAAAATTCTGACGAATAAATTGCCCGCCCCTTTGTGATCTTCAGTTCCTTGGGAGTGTCCGGTTTGTTTTTACGTACGGTTCCAAGCAGCGTCATATTTTTTGAAAGCAAAAATTCAGCTAAAGATGTAGACGTGAAGAAGTTATCCGTAGTTACACCACGACCAGTACCAAAGAGAGGTGAAACTAAATCATTTACTACGCGGAAACCTTGGCCTTTTTCTGGTGCACTGCCAGGCTGCTTACCTGTGTAAACTTGCAGATTGTGAAGATAAGTTGTCCCAACATCTGCTGACGCCCAAATTTTGATGCCGTACTTAGCAGGTTTAGAACTCATATACTGCTTGAATGGGCACTTTCCTCGGAAAGCAACTAGTTGTTCATCTACTGTCACCGTTTCGTAAGGAACAAATGCTCTATTGCAATTGCTAACAAAGTCAGACCATATTTCTCTAAAGGCAGCTAACTTATCGGTTTGCCTTCTCTTGCCTCGTCGTTTTGTCATCAAACCGTATGAATTTATTGATCATAATAAACCTATCTCGGGGCATGGACGCTGTAAAAATATCTTGCGACGAATGGATTCATCGGTGCTCCACATTTCCTTGACATTTTCTTTTCTGCAGCGAAGGGCCCCTGCAGAAACTAAAACACCAATAAACGCATCCAGCTCTATTATATCAACATTTCTCCAGGTTTTTTGTTTTTCAGGATGTTCTTCGTTATATAATTTATAAACGCGAGTTGCCTCTTGATTAGTGTGTTCGCATACTTTATCTTTCATATCTGTAGTCAGGAAAAGGTTGAACACTTCAAATATTTCTTTAGCTGAGTTTGTGTATGCTGTTGGCCCTGGCTTAGTTGTTATAATATTTCTCAATGGACGCCGCGAAGGTCCTTGATGTTCAGAGTACCAAATACGTCCCGATTTTGCTACATAGTGTCTAGTGTTGTCGACTTCTACTTCATTCCTTTCCTCTACTGGTTCTTCCTCTCTTCGTCTTCATCCTCATGGGGTTCGTCTTCCTTTTCCTCTTCCTCAACCTCCTGTTCACAATAATCTTCAATTTCTGATGTGCTGTCGTTTTCAAAAATAAAGTTGGGATCGCGGTCTTCGTCGTCACTAACATCTAGGTCATCAATATCACTTCCTTCATAAAAACGAGAGGCTAAGTCCTCAAGTTCTTTACGACTTAACGCTTTTTTACGAGGATCTGACATTTTAATTTACTAAGATTTATTTACTATAATCTTGAATTATACCTGAAACAAAATTTTGTATTAAAAAAATGTATAGCCCAGACAAAAAATAATTGTTTTTGTAAAAAGTACACATACAAGAGTGTTCAAATATAATATATCTCGTTTATCAAAGATGTCAGTCCAGCTAGCAAAACAGAGAATGCACAGAAAAAATTATTTTGGAAAATATTTTTCAAAATGTGAATTTGGGGTCCTTGAAGGACCCCACGTCGTGCTTTAAGGGTTCTTAATAGAATTTTCTTTTCGTGTAAACATATGTTTATAGAGTTCTACATATTTTTGTATTTTTAAATAGTTTCTATTCAAAATTATTTTGCATAATTTATATCATTTTGAAGTGCTAAAATAGTGTTATTGAGTGACACCAGTTTTGCTCGAAGTATTTTGACCTACTGTGCGTCATTCGAGTCTAAATATTTCTGCATCTCCAGTAAGCATTTTGTTTTTTCTTTTTTCTTTCTATGAATGCACTGTTTTTGCGATTTATTTCTTGCATTTCCTATATCCAAATACATATACAGTAAAGTCAAGATATTTACTCCTTCAGATATCATTTCCTGACTTCCTTTGCGTTTTACATTATCTAGTTCTAACCGTCGTCTGCTTCTTCTTTACCTGAAATTGTTAGCCACCTTGAAGGACCCCTAGGTGTGAAAAACAGTATCCCTTTTCAGTTCTCTTAATTATTTTGATAAATTCCTCTGTTATTCCAACCACTATCCGTACCTTGTTAATAAAATAGAAATGGTCATAATTAAATGTACTTGTGGATGCAACGAGAGTGCCGAAGAGCATAAAATAATTGATTGCTCTATATGTAAGAAATCTTTCATTCATTCTTGCGTTGATTTGACTTCTACTGAAGTTAGAACAATAAGAACGAAGAAGGGGCTGTATTGGTCGTGTCGGAATTGCAATGTCTTATCCAACGACATCAATGAATTGAAGGCTGCTATCCTCAGTTTAAAAAATGAATTACAAACTAAGAATACGCCGACCGTGAATGAGGATACTTTTGAGATGATACTAAACGAATTAAATGATCGAAATAGTCGTCAACAAAATGTTATGCTTTTTAACGTGACTGAAATCAATTCTCCCAATGCGAATGAAAGACTAAACCATGATGTTGCTGCTGCTCGTGATGTCTTAAATACCTTACACACTAACATTGATGTTTCGAATATCGAAGTGCAACGTATTGGTCGTCGTATTGCCGACACGGAACGCTGTCGTCCACTCAAGATTAAACTCAATAGCGTAAAGGATGTATGTACACACTGCTATCAAGTATTCCTCAAAGTTGCATCAGTCCCAAACCCACAAACACGTTAGCATCTCGTTCGACAGAACGCGCAGGCAAATTGATTATTACAAAAAGATTAAACTGGATTTGAACTCTAGGATTGCTGATGGTGCCACCAATTTGAAAATTAAGTACAGACAGGGGATTCCCACTATAGTCTCTTTAAACTAATAAAGCCCAGCAGTGAAGTGTCCATATATTATCAGAATGTTCGCGGTTTAAGGACAAAAACATTTGAATTTTTTACTAATGTATGTGATGGTAACTTTGACATTATTTGCATTACCGAAATTTGGCTCTCAAATGACATTTCTAGCAACGAGTTATTTCCTCCTGCATATATAGTGCAGCGTGCAGATCGAAAATTTGATGTTATCAACAGTAGTCGTGGCGGAGGTGTTATGATGGCTATTAAGTCGAGTTTCAATTTTCAACCTATTAATGTTTCGAAAATAAACGATACATTTCCCCTTATAGATATAGTTGGTTGTATTATTAAGTTAGATTACACTAGTGTTGCAATGTATGTTATATATATACCCCCCGATATTTCCTATGTAGAATTTGAAGAATTTCTAAGTATATTTGAAGAAATTAATATTTCCCACATACATAATACAATAATTGTAGGCGACTTTAATGTTACGCATTTTAATGATCCTACTATTAATGATAGCAAATCTCAACATATGCAAAATTTCTCAAATTTTGTAAACCTTAAACAAGTCAATACTGTAAATAATATCAGAGGGCGACTATTAGATTTGATTTTAGCAAACTTAGAAACTTCTTGTATTGAAACTGAAGAATTACCTTTAGTCAGTGAAGATCTGGATCATCCAAGTATTAAATTTTATGTCGATTTTAATATAAAACATACTACTAGTCTCCGTGGTAGCTCTAGTGTCAAAAACTACAATTACAGAAAAGCCAATTTTGTTGATCTTTATAATGCATTCCTAAATACAGATTGGTCCTTTGTTTCTAACTACACCGATATTAATGATGCTTGTTCAGCTTTATATGATACGATATAAAGCTATATCAATTTGTATGTACCATTAAAAAATGTAATAGCAGTTACTCTTATCCCGTTTGGTTTACTCGTGAGCATATTAACGACATTAAAACAAAAAATTACTTTAGGCTAAAGTATAAACAAACGAAACTTATTGAAGATCTTACCATATTTAAGAATTTGAGACGAAAAATAAAAAATAATTCGAATATATTATTCAAAATATACATTTCGAATATGGAAAATAACATTCGAGTTGATCTACGTAAGTTTTATCAGTTTGTGCGTTCAAGAAGAAAAGATGCAGACATTCCTAATTCGATGATAGCTTCAACTGGTGATTCACTGGACAATCCTTTATCCATTGTTAATGGCTTCTGTGAATTTTTCCAATCAGTCTATCTTCCAGTCGTTCTACTTCTTAGCCATTATCACCTACTTCAACGACTAATCCTTTAATTACAGTATCATCAATTTCTGAGGATGATATTCGCCATGCATTGAAGAACCTTAAAGCTGATTTTACTGTCGGCTATGATAACATACCTCCACTTAATTTAAAAGATTGTGCGGAGGTGTTTGCAGGTCCATTGTGTTATTTGTTTAATCTATCATTAAGTACATCTACATTTCCTGAAGCATGGAAAATTGCAAGATTAACTCCAGTTCATAAGCAAGGAGACAGACATTCTGTTAAGAACTACAGACCAATTGCTGGAGCAATCAGCATAGATTCATGGCTAAAAGATCAACTGTCACTAATCTAGCAGTCGTGACTGAATATATATCTAATAGACTGGACAACAACAAGCAGGTTGATGTCATATATACTGATATGACCAAAGCCTTTGACCGTATGGACCATTCACTACTTTTGAATAAACTGAAAAATGTTAATTTCGTCGCTTGTATTGCTTTTTGGATCTTATCTTTCCAACAGAAGACACTACGTAGCATATAAAGGTCATACATCGGATGACTTTTCACCAACATCTGGAGTCCCGCAAGGAACAAATTTAGGCCCTCTTTATTCCTTTTATTTATCAACGATTTGACCTCAGAACTTGATTGCTGCAAGCTGCTTTTTGCAGACGACTTAAAATTGTATGCTACCATAGACACCGAAGATGACTGTGTAGTACTTCAAAACCAAATTAATGTTGTCCAGCATTGGTGCGATAGGAATAAATTAGCGATGAATATCTCGAAGTGTCGATGTGTCAGTTTCTCAAGAAAGACTAATACTACAATCTATGAGTATTGCTATGACAATACTATAATAGAACGTGTGCAGTCGATGAAGGATTTGGGGGTAACTTTCGACTCGCAATTTACATTTGTTAATCATATTAATACCACAGCTGCATCAGCATTGCGAATGTTAGGTTTCATTGTAAGAATAGCATGTAGTTTTACTTCTATCGACTCTATATTACGTTTATATTTTGCGTTTGTACGCTCTAAGTTGGAATATGCATCTCTAATATGGTCACCTATTTACAAGTGTCACATAAATACATTGGAACAAATTCAGAGACGCTTCTTAAAATACCTTTACTTCAAGGAACATGCTGACTATCCAATTCAAGGTTTCAGTCATGCATCATTACTGAATTCATTTAAGATAGATTCTTTGGAGCTTCGCCGTAGCCAAATAGATATTAAATTTCTGCATAATCTGCTTAATAACCGTATAGACGCACCGACACTCTTAGGACAAATTAACTTTCTTGTACCCCGCTTTGCAACCAGATCATCGAATACTTTTTATTGCAGTAAACCAAACACTAATATTTTAATTAAATCACCTATTTATAGAGTATGCACGAACTTTAACTTTATTGCTAAACCCTCGCTAGATATGCATTTTGGTCCCTTAACTGCAATATGATCAACATTTTTATATTAATCTTCGCACATTTCCTAGTTTATGGTATTTTCTTGGAATAATTCACGAGAGTTTGCTCGCTTTTTGCTTGCTTGTTCATTATTGTCTTGAATCTGTATAAAAATACAAGGAATCACAATTCTAGGTATTCTAGGTATATGTACTGTAAGCCTCACAAAATGATTCTACAAGCAAGGAACTCAATGCTAGTTCATCGATCCAGCTAGGAGACCCTTTTCGGATAGTAATTCTACGGCATAAAGTGCATATATATGCATATATTACCTCCGTATGCATCTCTATTTGCTAGATTCCAGGATCCAGTAGTTTCTGTGCACTAATTACGTACTTCCAGGAAGCTCACTACCAAAGCAATTGCAATTTAAATTTCAAGATGTTTTTGCACGGAATTTGCAAAATAGATTCATCTAGTATCAAGTTCGTCTCATTAATGCGGCATTATTACTTCACATGTATCAGGATATTCTCGTAATTATGCTAAATTTAAGGGGAAACGGTTTAGATTTCGGTAAGATTAAGCAATATGAAGCTTGGAAATGGATAATTACGTAATACGAAAATTTTAATAATAATTTGAGTAAATTAAATAGAAGCATCAGTAGTTACTTATTTATTAAGAAAGCAGAAATATGTACAAATACACGTAGTCGCTGGTTGGTGTATATTGTTTATCTCTCGAGTTCTTTCGCCAACAATGACTGAGAAATAAAAAAGGTATCTGCGCTGAGTTTACTCTTCCAGAAAACTCAACACTCCACCACCATTTATTACAAAAATTAAGGAACAAACTGTGTTCTGTACATAAAATAGGTCATAAAGGCGAGTTAAGTTTCGGTGGACGTAGCAAAATTATAACAAAAGATTTTTTACGACGACCTTCATATACTGAAGTACCTTTGTTCTCTGTCCCATCGTAAAAACAACTCACTCTTCATAATAATAGAGATTCCTCGTTGATGTACAATGTGACGTCGGCGTTTCTCGTTTTATTTAAACATGTGTACGAATATGGAAGTTGTATGTTTACTGTTGAAGGTTATTTGTTAAAAATTCTTGATGTTTATATGCTGTAGGTTATCTTTATATCTCTTCTAAAGTTATTATACACTATATTATAGGGTAGTCAAGGAAAATATACATAACTTGCGTAGGCTGCTGGAAAGTGGAACGTTTTAAGTGGTGTTTGCAGACAATTTAGTTAAAAGTTTGATGTAAATATTTGGAAAACGAGTTGATGAAAATCTCTAGTGTGACATTTTTAGCTGTTAATAGTTTGTTTCATTAAAAAGTATTTATTACCTATCATTGTAAAGCATGTTGAAGTTGGTTTTCTCTTTACTGATTGTTTCCTTCACTTATTTGGATTTTATTTCTGTGGTTTTGATACATGTATTAACCTCAAATTTCCGTACATTACCATTACGACATGCGACTTGCACAAAACCAGTGCATACCGAGCTCCACTAAATAAAGAGTAAAGATCGTCTAGATTGCTGAAGGAATACCTGAATCTTTCGAGCATTACCAGAGTCTGGTAGACGCTGACCCTCAAATTTTGACCATCACCAACCCGATAACTAAAAGCTGAAACACACGTTCTTTATAACATTAACCAATTGACATTACCATTGGAGATGAAGAATAAGCAAAGCAGGCTTCCAACAAAAAAAAGAAAACCGAATCTTTTGATATCCACAATATTGTGGCCAAAATTCTGACCAGAAAAGCCAATTGATCAAATTCTAATCAACAGTGCATAAGCCTGACTAGCTTAAACAACTCGTCAGCTCTTGTGAATTCATCCACATCCACATCCTGCTATCGCCGGATGGTCTTACATTGTCTGGTCACACATCTTAGCCAACCAACAGCTCTCTTAGGGCAACAATTAATTCTACTCATGGAGCAGTCTCAGCCAGCAAAACTGATTTCCTAAAAGGAATTAAATCATTTCTTAATTTTGTACTTTTAAAATATTTTGCGAATGAGTCCATTATTGCATATTAAGTACATGCAAAATGAGTTATAAGTTATACAAGAGATCGGCAGATATATTTGGAGCTGCAATGGACTGACCAACTTCTCCAGAACAATATTTGTTTCCAAACCGCCAATTGAATCAAAAATAATAGCTTGGTCTTGTCTTAAGAACATAGTTCGTAGTAGTTTTAACTATAGATTTGTAAAATGTCTTGCAATTTAACTCTGGAATCTTTGTTTAAACGAAGGTTAATCCTCTCCGCGCGAGTATAGGTGTCTTAGTTAGTCCCAGTAGGTTTGTGCATCTATTAAATAATAAATTACGTGACGGATAGCCGGATTCTCTCTGAAATATCGTCAACAGATGGAAAATGGAACACAGGTTTCTTTTTGTGAAAAGCACTTTTTCTTACAAATTTCACTTGTATGGGATCACTTCCCACAATTTGCCCAACGTAATATTTAATTATTCTTTTGCCAGGAAATTGTACTAATACCCAGTCCCCAAAGACCATTTCGGAAATATTTCTGGAAATTTCTACCGCATCATTATTTTCTTCTTCCATCTCTTCAAAAATGTCTTCCAATGTTTCGACATTATCTTCTTCTTCTGGTATAAATTCTTCGCTATCGGAATCTTCGATACATTTCTGAGTATTTTTTTTTTGATTATCTGGCCGATGACGCCTCCTTTTCTTTTAAACGTTCTATTACTCTTCTTGTGATTACTTCAGCGCCATAAGCAACCTGTTTTTTTTTAGTTGTATATTATTCGCATTTCTAGATTTAACAGTTTTTAGTAATGTGTCTTCAAAACTCGGTGAATTATTCTCATTGTTTGTAGCGTTGCTTGTACTAGAGACTTCATCTAACTCTTGAGATATTGGCATACCACGGATATTTTGACTTTCATCTGATAAATATAAGTTATCAGTTTCACCAGTTACATGAGTATTTTGATTTTGGCATTGCTCCCACCTCTTCCATGCTGCAGGATCGAATTTAACTTTCATATAACATTTTTATCGAAAGGATAAATTCCAGCTTTTTTGAAACCATTTTGGATGATGGTTGGATTGGTATCCTCACATGTTTCGTTTATAAGGACAGAAAAACCGTTTTTGATAAGTTTTTTGCCAAGATTCATTCTTTGCCATTTTACGAGTTTTTACGAGCATCCCAAGAAATCTTTAAATATCTTTAAAGAACACTGAAAAGTCAAGGGGTGAAGAATATGGCTAGAATGTGGTGGTAATTTTATTGCTTCTTCAATTAATTCTAATCCAATGTGAGTGGCATGACCATCGTATATTAGGAGAATAGGTCTTTGATCCCCAAAAGTTTTCACTAAGTAAATGTTTTCTGATATAATTTTTGAAGACTTCTGCTTCCATCCAGCCTTTCTTAGTAGCCGGATATTAGATTAGGAGCGTCAGGATTAACTCCAGGTGCTGTCCATTCATCATAAATATGTTTTCCTTTAAATATTATTAATGACATTAACACAGTAGTGTTTTCCCTTCCCGGCCCACTTGTGGTTCTGGTGCAAGGTAAACCAATTTGTCCTACAACCTTAGTTTTCGACGAGTCTGAGCAAACACTGGTTTCCTCTAAGTTCCAGATTTGTCCTGGTTTGTCTTGAAGGCCTAGCTCGTCGATGGTAGTTTTTAAAAGATCAAAATAATTATAAATATAAAGGGATCCATACAATTTTTCTTGCAATTTCGACGCTTTGAAGTTTTTTAATAGACAGTCTGTGTCTTTTTTTAAATGCAATAAACCAATCTGGGCCTGGTTTTCCATTTTTAAACCTCGTCTTAAGATTATTTAATCGAATATACTCTCCTACTTTTTCGAGAACTTCTGCTCTTGAGAGACTAAATCCCCATTTCTCCATAATATTAATTCCTTCTGCTATTTTCTTTTCAGTGTCTAACAAAATATCTGAACTTCTACCTAAAGTATTGCTTTTTTTGCCTCTTCTGCCTTTTAAATGATCCCGAATTGTCGATCTTGGAATGTGGTAGAGCATACTAGCTCTCTTAACAGTAATTATACCTGACCTAATATTGTCTAAAGCATTATTTAATTCATTTTGTGAGACCAATTGCAATCTGACAGATTAGTCAAATGTGATCTTTTTTTGCCTCCTATTGTTTTTTTCATTATCAGACTGTTCTAGAAATTCAGATATTCGCAGATAACGCTGGCAATTATTGATACTAAATTTATACTAATTTATTTATAAAAATACTTTAAATAATGCCTAGCAATCGAGGATTTCTCTATTTCGTTTCGTTATACTCGTTTCGAGAGTGCATATTTCGTTACCATGCGCTCTCGAAACACGTGTCCTGAGTAATTAATCAAAAATTATGGTGTTAGTGTCAATGATGTTGTATTTATATAAGCAATAAATATTGAAAGCGGTATTTTAAAATTTGTAATATGTGAGTGAGGATTCTTGGAGACTGTTGTCAGTGTAGGTGCTCTTTCTAGAGATATCGAAAACGAATTGTCTGTTATTGTTGGTAATTAAGAGGTTTAAAAATGGTAGTGTTTTATTTACTTCAATTTCGTACGTAAACTTGACGGAGAAATATTTACTGTTTATTAACCGAAGGAATCTTTCCAAATCAAAGTCTTTTTCGACAATAGCGAATGTCATCCACATATCTATGCCAACTTTTAGGAAAGTTTGTTGTCGCCGTTTGTATCTCTTCTTCAAGGTGTTTCAAAATTAATTTGCTAGGAGGGGATAAAGATGGTCCGCCGCTTTCCCTTCCCCACCCTCCACCGTACACAATATTTGGCAATAATGGTTATTGTGGAAGAGAAACGCGTTTTCATCTGAATGTGAGATTTAAAGGATTTCTAACATACTTAAAGTTTGATTAATTGGAACGTTAGGAAATAATGCAACAACTTACTAAATCAGAACCAACTTTTCAATCTTATATTCGTTATTATATTCAGTAACCAATCTCCTCGAATAACGTAAACTAAAATTATGTAATTTTTTAACGAACTCTAAGTCCGCGCAGAAAAAGGAATGAAATTGTTTCAATAAAACACTAGAAACCCTTTCAAAAGTAAATCTTCGATTATAAAGCACAAATATTGGTCAAGGAATTAACTGTGACCCGAAAAACTTTATTCTGTTTGTAAATCGTACGGATTTCTAAGAGTGTCAAGTCCACTCGAGAATGCAAACAACGCCCTCTAACTTCTTTCCATTTTATTTGATACCGGAGAGCAGCTGAGAGAATGTTGTTCGGGACTCAATTTTGAGAAGGACGGTTGTCCTATGGGAAGGCTACACGATACGATCAAATCTCTGAAATATTACACTGAAAGAACTTACTCCTATTTGTTACGACACACAGTGTTTTGACTAAAGTTTGGGACAGTTTAGTTAAATGGAAGAGCAATTTATTTTTTAATTCTCTCTTATTAAACGTTTATTAATCCTCATATGTTGATTTTTAAGCCGATATTTGTCAAGGATTTTTCTTTTATCCAGCGAGCAAATTCTAAGTATACCTTGAGCTGCAAATCCTCAACAGATGACCCAATGAATGCCCAATATTTTCACAAGTTTTTAATATATTTTCACGTTACCAAATGCACCACTTTTAAAGAGCTAAACTGTTTCGAAATCCAATTAATCCAATCTTAAATACGAAATTTCTGCATTAATTTTTAAAGGTTATCCATTTTTGTCCTCTCTAGTTAGCTCCTTTTGCCTTTTGTATAAATCACGATTAGGCTATGGAGATAGTCCTCCAGCCCCAAGAAATTGCAATACCAAGAAACAAATTCCATTAAAGTTTACAAAAAGAAATTGCGAAACTGATTCTGCCATTTAACCGCGCTATCGCAAAATCTAGTTTTGACGATTTCTTCAAACATCTCGTTCTTCTTGGCCTCGACTTTAAACTCCCATCTCGATCGATAGAGTCTCTCTCGCCTGAGTCCGCATTATAGGGACCCCAGTTATTTATTGAAAAGCGAAGGAAAGGCGAACAGCTACACAGTTTAGATTGAGATATGAAACGATACCACCATTTCGAGGACAAAAACTTTAATGGCAAGTGTAGGGCTAGTAAAATATTTGAGGGGGAATTATTGGCGGAGTTGGTTCTTTTTTATTATAGCGTCTATTTATGTCGTTTCTTGAAGACGCTAACAACAAATATCACCCACTTTTAAATTAGTTATGGATATTTCTCCTTCTCCGCCATTTTTCGTATCCGTGTTATTGTTAGCATAATACTGAATTTTATGCTGCGAGAAGTTTTCACATTAACATTATTATGTTAAAATTACAATTTTAAATTGAAATTTGCAAAGGAATGAAACTTATGTCGATTGTATAAAGTCGAATATTGTAAGTTACGAAAGAACGAGAACTGAATTTATCAGAAAAATGTGAGGAGGGAGTAAAATTTTAAATTTATATCGAGTAACTTTTTGAATTTATACGAAAACGAAAATACTATTTATATACAGTAATAGATGGCCATACAGAAAAGAACCAACACCACTAAGGAACGCAATAAATTATGTCATAGTCTTTTTTTGTCTTCTACCGAGCCGGAATTTCAAAGTAATGCCAATCAATAGAAGCATGTTGCCTTCAAAATTTACTGAAGGACATGAAGGTGAAAGAACCCGCTAAGCTTATTATTATATACAAGGACAATCAATCAGTTATTCGAATAGTAAAAAGTCCCAAGCAAAACAAACGATTCAAACACATAGACATTAAATGCCATTTCATAAGAGCAAAAATACAATTGAAGGCAGTCGAAATTATTTATGTAAAATCTGAAAAAGAATTAATTTATGTTCAAATGAGATACAAATAAATAAGCTATTCTTAATCTGCATCTTTCATACTTTTTTATACTAAATCACAATACATACTTAATAGCCTGCAAGATCTAGGTATTTCTAACAAAGTCGCTAATCTAGTTAAATTAAAACTGCTTGATAATTATCAGTTTATTTATAATAGCTGGAGGGTGGCGAGGGAAATACCTTATTTAAGCGGACCTTGTTTACTATACATTGGAGTCCTTTCTTCTGTAGAAATTACATATAAAGTAGCGGGAGGACAGTATGATGTCATTAGATATTCTTCCATTGTTATCCAAGATTGTAAACAAAAACATCTTATGAAATAAATTATGTCACATTTTAGCTGACTAAAGCATGGTCGCAATCTGCAACGTATTCGACAAAAACATCTATGGTCCACTTGTTTACATACTTTCCCGCTTGCGATGAAAAAAAACGGAGTATTAGTATACACAGCATTATGTTGACTGAAAAACTGATCAAAAAAATGTTATACAAAACGTTTTATCAAATTATGCTTGACGTATAGTGCTGCTCAATTACGGTAAAAAAACAGTTTTTGACGTATTTAATCAAAACCGTTTTGTACCTTCACCAAGTGACATAAATTTGTAAAGCAGTAAAATTAATATCAGTTTATAAGACCAACTTGTTTTGAATTAAAGAAAACTTCCAATTAATCGAAACTACAGTGAAATTAGGTAGTAAAATTGATCAAACATTATTTAAAAACGTTAAAAAAGTTAGAAAATGAATCAGCAGACTAAACAAATTCTCAAATTAAAGGTAGAATTTCCACACATGTTATTTTCTGTCTTAAATGTGTCATACGAATTAGTTTCGAACCATGTTATTAATTAACGATAGGTGACACGTGGTACATCAGTGATTTGTAACATGTTTGCAAGTGTAACCTGATCGTTTTCTGAGTTACAGTAAAACCTCGATTAACCGTGACTCGTTTAACCATCAGTTTCTGTTATCCCTCGCTGTCTAAAAAAATTATAACTGTACGGCAGAGATGTGATGTTAGAAGTGACTAATCGTCGGTAAATATGATCGTATTGCCTGTGAACTATTATGGACAAAAAATGCTTGGATGGACCAAACAATTTTTTTCTAAATGGTTCTACAACGTATTCGTGCCTCATATGGCCGAAACGCAATTACAACAGGAAGCACTACTATTAATGGACAATGCCCCGACACACCCCACTTGTGAACTCTAAAGTGATGGTAGCAAAATAACATGTCTGTTTCTTACAGCGAATGCAACTTCTGTTATCCAACCAATGGACCAGGGTATAAATGAAAATATGAAGCGACTTTACAGAACAGCTTTTATCGAGGGCTTGCTTTCGTCTGATGATGCCATGAGTGTTAAAAAATGTTGGAAGAGACAAAGGGCGCAATTTTTAACGTTAACTGAGACTGTTAGTGTCGACAAAATTGTGCTACTGTGCAACAATGCAGGACTAAATAGTGAAAACATTACGCAAGAAGAAGTAACAGAGTAGTTGGCACATGACAAAATGGATGAAGGCTTTCAAAGTTTGAGCGATGATGAAATTGTTTTTGGTATGATTACCAATGAAGAAGCAGAAATTGATGACGATGAATGGCCAAAATCTTAACTAAAACAGAAGCAATGTTATCAAAGTGCATCGACTGGTTTGAAATGCAAGACGAAGCAAATGTAACACATTTATTCACAATATGTGTGTGTTATTCATTTTTGAGGGATTTTATTTTAATTATTGTCCCAAGCCAGCAGTGAAATCACGTTACTGTACATATGGATTAAGAGATTTCTGTTATACGTCTACTCGGTTATCAGTTACAGCCCTGGTCCGGACAGTAACGGTTAATCGAAATTTTACTGTACTTCGTGATGTCAGCGAATTTAGTGTCGCATAAGTGTACTTAATTTTGGAAAGAAACAAATATCCACAAGAAGAAGAACAGCTGCTTCGATGGTAATATGAGCTGAAACCTGGAAGTAGTAAATCTTTAGAATAGTGACATACGAACCAAGAATATACATATAAATATTTATCATAAGAAGAAAGCAGTCAAAATTGCAACGAAGTGCAGGAGGATAATATTCATTGAGTTCGACGAGTCGCCTACACCCAGAAATCGACCTAAAGGATGCATTTCTCTCTTATCAATCAGAATATTAGTCTATCTCTGAATCAAAATCCAAGTCTGCAACAGAAATTGACGACTACGATTCCGATGTAGCCGAGGCATATGACGAAGTCAATCAACCGACTAAAATAAATGTTGCTTGTCATTTGAGACCAGTAATTTTTACAGACTGTTTGCAAATTATGGTATAATATGATAAATCAAAATGGAATTGCCTAAGAATTGGGATATTAGGCTATATTCTGGACAAGCCAACAAACCCACGCCGACAGATACCTACCTGCATCGTCCTATAATCATCGCAAGCAGAAGAGATCTCTTATGAAAACCTTAATGTACAGAGCAGAGAGTTCCTTGTCTAAGCCTACCTTTACTCGCCTAAATTCATTCTATCTAAGGTACCGATACTCTGGATTTAGCTGGAGGAATTGTCCAGCAGCCCTGCTTCCGCATAAAATTTTCATCAAAACAATTAAACGGTTTATTGCATGAAATTACAGAAATGAACAAAATGATTGATTGTTACAAAAGAGCTATTTTATTTACAACAGTCACAAACAGCCTGTTTTTTTTTGGGGGACGAAACATAATTCATGAGTTCATATACATATATACCACACTAAACCCAAAACTTCCCTTTAATGTTTTGTAAAAAAAGACTCTTACAAGGTATATAAACCACATCATCTGCATCATGAGCCTTTCAGCCAATCCAATCCACATCGTTCTCGTCATTTTCTGAAATTAAATTGTCTTCTCCTCTTCATCTGACATTTCTCTTTCCTTTTGTGCAATTTATTTTCTTTGGTTTAGTAAAAAATGATTCTAAGTGTTGCTTAAAATTTATTAATTCTCCAAGTTGAGTTTCCACAACTTTAGGAGAAGGAATACTGGGATTATTTGAAAAGCTAGGATCCACATCTGGTAGGCTCTGAAGGATGTTATAGCAAGTTTTGGCTTGTGATATTTGAATTAATCTCTGCTTTCTGGCTGTAGTAGACCTTTACTATTAATATACCCTAAATGGTATTGTTGAACTTACCTTCAAGAGGCAAGTGTGAGAACAAACTACTACGATATTTTTATAGGTTAGCACTGCAGGTAAAACTTGAGTTTTGGTTAACCTATTAAGAAAAATGACACCTTAATACATGGTTAATCCATATTAAAACCATTTTGTGTTATGACAGAGCCATAAAGATCCTCTCCACAATATGACATAGGGGGAAGAACTGTGTGCACTAAATTCAATATTAAAAACAAAACCCAACATCGCAAAAGACAGAAACGAATTTGCTCAATATATTTTTGAGCTACTCCAGAATGCCAGATTTTTTACTTTTATTTTTAATGATTATGTAATTAAAATTATACTATATGTGAGATTTATTTTTGCGATGGTTAGAACTGTCTTCCGGTACAGTGGTCTTGGCAACATTTTCCTATGTTTCAAAGTAATAAGACCGCATACCTTCCACGGATAATACTATCTACTATTCAAACATTATGCGCATGGATACTGCTGAAAGTGGAATAATTTAATTTACATTTTCAATTAGAGCGGCTAAAGCGACGATGTATGTAAGAGACACTGGTAACCCTCCTGCGGTCTTGTGTCACGCTCAGCAGACCGCTGACGACGTCTTGTGTTGCTCCGTTCAATAGTTATTAGTTTCCAATAGGTTAACTAATGACACAGTACATGGCTATAGTTTCATCAGTCCGACATAATTATTGACTAAATGTTTCAGCGTGGCATATTTGCTCAATTTACACATACACCCTCGTCAACAGACGCAAATTTCAACAATAGATCAATACCTCAAGCTGATTATGGTTGATGTGTTATAGTTATTGAACGAACCCATTCTGAAAGGTTTATCTACACGATACCTACGGTTACTAATACAAATTGATATTGAAAATCAATAATTATTACCTACTTGAATTACCCACTAATATGGCGAATGCCGTTTCAGCGGAAAATTCTTGTGAGACAGATAAATTTCTACAAAACTAATATATGTTTCGATAAACCTATAAAAGAAGCAACATCAGAATAAAAACAGACAAGAGAAGCGTCTGAAAAGAGGATATATTGATGTGAAAACCTCAACACGCGAGCTAAACAAAGATTGATTACAGAAACTTGTACTCAACTCTTGTACGCTTCTCAGTTTACGTGCTGCATTTTCAGTACTATGTGTATCAAGTCCAAAATAGAAGTGGATTTATGTATTCCGGGAGAGATGCATGCACGGGATGTGTCCTAAGCGCAATCCACGTTAAAGAAAGAGATTAAATACCGCGTCTCATCTAGCTTAATGCTACCGCTCTTAATTACAAAAACAGTAACTGCTGTAGTGAAATTTCATTTGAAAAACGAATTTTAGGTATTGTTGTTTTCTTTCTATGGGGACTGTGTTGGAATCCTTCTGACTACGCCAGATATTTAGCAGATATGTAATATGCAATCTCTTTAATCTTTACCAAACTCAACATAAATTCCCTCTGCAATTATATATAAAGCTAAAAAAGATGGGTTTCCATTTAGAGAGATTTCGGTTTTTACTATTTGAATAGATTTTCTGAATCATTTACAGGAAATTGCAATTTTTTTTAATTTACTCGGGTATTATCATACTGCATATGTTATCATACCTTTTATTAAAGCCTTACATTTGTTGTAATAGTCCTTAGATTTTTATTTTAATCCATTGTAAGGGATACCTACTACTACCTGACAACTGACCATGAGTTTTTGGTTACACTAAAGTAACGAATCTTTGAGGAAAATTATGAGAATGATTTCGATAACACGACACGTCTTTAGAATCAGAAAGACTATTACGACAAAATATTGCTGACGAGAATTGGACACACACAAATGTATCTGAAATGTAGTATTTTCGAGCAAGATGTGTGTGTATGTTTGATGGTATATGTGAAGAAGCCATCTCTAAAAGACTATTGGTCAACAAATTCGATAACTAAATGCAGCCGAATAAAGCTTGTTGACATATGATTTAATTGAGAGTGAACTGCAATGGTCTCAGAGAAGGTATTTTTTCTTTATCTATGACGCCTTTGCTGAGATGAGTGACCCAGATTTCTGTGATAACGGTGCAATTAGATGTCCTGGTAGTTCGACCCACAAAATCTGCAGTGGGTATTTCGTTTCAGATTTATACTTGTCATGTACTCCTCAAAGTGCCAATGCCCTATATAAAAACCTGTCAGGATACGTAGCCTGTTTCTATTTTGTTGTGACAAGGTCTTTGCTCTATGCTTATTATAGTGACCATAGAATATCACAATATAACACAATTTTTTTTAATTTGGGGATTAAACTATGTTTACTACATGTTTTTGGTCATATTGAAACCGAATCCGAAATCAAAAGGAATCAGCACGTCAGGATTTCGACATAACCTCAATAAACTCCACAACTTCTGGAGTCTGACCCCCGACCCAAGAATTTTTTGTGCGGCTGTGTATTTAGAGTACCATTGGAGAGGTTTGCCGAACAGTATTGACGGTGATTTAAAAGAGACTCATCGTACACGACACTCTTCTAATCACACGAAATGGAAAGAAGACAATGCTGTGCGTCTTCTTTCCATATCGATTCGGTGTTGCGGTCAAAGTTGATGATTATCCTGTGACAATCAATGACTTTTCTGCGTCTTTTTCTTGTCCTCAGTAAATATCCGAAGCAGAAAAAGTATTTCATGTCCACAAGTTAAACTTTAGCGTTTTCTGAATATTTCTCGAAGCATCATGACAATCACAAATGGTTCGGAGACTAACATTTAATATTTATTCCATTTCCATATTACTGAGTTAGTATATTTTCACTTCTGTGTCATGTAAGCCAACACTCACAAGCGTCTTTGGTTGGAAACGTGGTCACCGCAAGTTTCCACAAGTAAACGATGGCTTTACATACATTTTACGATCGATTGAACGACAAAAGCAGTATTTGCCGCAAGTGGTCTACTTTCAGAACATTGTATAAGACAAATAACATGTCGCAGTGTTTGTCACGAGGTCTTTAGTAAAGTAGAGTTAGTAACTTGAAGTTTCTAGACATAGAATCAACTACAATATCCTTAATTGACTGGAAAACATTGTTAAAAAATGATTCAAGACAAGCCAGGATTTAAAAAATAAGTCCGTGGTACACAATCTTCTAGTACTATCAGACCCTATAGTGCATATCGGATTAGAAATAACATGAACATATCTTTGCAAAACGCGATACCATTGTCAACTAGGTATTACAAAATGGAAGAAGAAAATGGCCGAAATCTGAAAGAAGAGTACAACAAATCTTGCCGATCGAGAACGAAAAGACTTCACAATGCCAACATTTTCATTGATACTTTAAATTTTACAAACGTACAATGTTTGTAAAGCTAGCCGTAAAGATTTTAAACGAGCTCGCTATACAAAGCGACAAAGTCTGTAAAGAGGCGACCTTCAAATATAATATTTCTGTATTGCACACATATCAGCGAACTGACGGGACGCTACTGCTAAACAAAATAAAATGGGTAGCTCTAGTAATAATTTTTTTTTTAATTTAATATAATTACTAACCTCCATCGTTGGAGAAATTTATTATAAAGTAAACTTTTGTAACCGAATACACACAATGTAACGTCTTATAAGTTTCGTTCCCTGTAACCGAAATTAGGTCACCGAAAACACGACACAAGCATATCAATGTCGTTCCTTTTTGTATTGTGCTTCAACGAGCTGCCTCTTGGAAATATTGGCATTATTATCATATACTGGATCAATATTTAGAAGTAGTTTCGCAAAAAAATATATATTTTGTGAGAGGGTCCCTTATATATGTATGTATACTCCAACAAATAGTGCAAATAATGTCTAAATATACATAAAATTAAGAAAGAGTCGATAACCAAGCTCCATATATATTGCAATTATAATATTATGCAGATTTCGCGAAGTTAGGATACTTATCTATTTTAATTTGATAAAATTTCACTCAAAGAACCAGAATTGTATCTTCTAGAAACGTCTGTAAAATCCCTTCTTTCCAAACGAGGAAGACTTCTTGAAATTTAATTAAGGAATGTGCAGCAGGTAAAGGCAAAAATGTAACTCTCGAAACTTGAGAGGTATTATTTAGAATTACTCCAAAAGTACATTTCCACTGAAATGCACATCTGCACGAATACACACACACACACACACACGCTAACGGAAAAAACTTTAAGAAATGATTTTAACGTCGAGACGCTGTACAATTGCGTCGTCCTTTTCAAGAAGATTGGATTCCGACTAAAAGCGCAGCGCTGTACCAGGCTCGGTAAGTCCTGAAGACTCTCCACTATCGTTAATTCTTATCACGAATTACAATTGGATCAATCTTCGCAGGATTTCCGTGTCTGACCGTAAAAGCATACATTACGTATGGGTGAATGTCTGTCTCTACTTGGATGTAATGGAATTTTCGCATTCCAAATGTGCAATCCCCGGTGATGAAATGTAATAAATATTTAATAGGTTACAACAAACAAACCGGTTTCCCTTTCTCTACGTCCTTAACAAATAATGTTAGGGACGCTCCTTTCTATATTTTATCTTCTTCGGATTTATTTGCGTCGCTTTGTCTCCTTGGATTTGTTGTACTGACTGCTTCTTGAAGTGTCCAAGCGACAATAAAAGGAGAGGTTGATTTTCTTACCCTGCGATCGTGAGTGATATCTTAATGGAAGTCAAGAATTACAGAGGCTATTAATGTGCGAACATTTCGAATATAAGAAAAAGGAAACAAAACCTTAACGAAATGAAGCAATTTAGAGAGAAGATGAAGAAAATAATACTCTTCTCCATCTAATAAAGCCACTAAAGGAGGAGTATTTCCCCTATAAAAACGCAACATTATAATACATTAGTCTCATTTTACTCCATGTCTGTAAAATACATAGAATAAACTAGACTGTAGGTGTAATAAATATGAAATAAGTGGTATCAAGAACTTATCCTTCGCATTTCTGAAGCTTTAGATTCGTGAAATCTTTCTCGCCTGACGTTATCATGGCGCAAGACGCTAATTAGGGGAGTAATTAGTTCTACACGGTCGATGGGAATGTACGTACTTTTTTAAAGCTACTCACTGCCGCTTCGTAGTTGTTTTAATAATACAGAACCTAACCTGCCGGTATATAAAGGACTTCAGAAAGAACATAACGATATTAACGTTTCTAAGTAATAAATAGAATCATATCAAACTTGCACAATTACGAGAGCGACCTGGAATGGACAAGAACAACTCGATACCTATTGGTGTGGTTTTTTTTATTTTCGATGTAATCTTCTCGAAGATCAATGCACTTTTTCAAACGGTGCTCCCGTCTCTTCAAGTCGTCGAAAAAGTTGGATGTTTCGAGGTCAGCAGAATGATCATCTGCAGCAGCGATGACCTTTTCATTTGAGGCAAATCTCTTTCTTGCCAGCGATTTTTTCAGGTTTGGGAATAGGAAAATCCGTAGCGCAACTCATTTAATTTGGATACGACGATGCGGGATGAATGAGCCGGTGCATTGTCGTGGCCGAAAAGCATTTTTTTCCGCAGCATACAAGGCCGTTTCTCCTTCAATACTTCATCGAATCGGGTCAATAAATCGCGGCAGTATTGCCCCGTGATCGTCCTTCCATTCTGCAGATAATCGATGAGGAGCACAGCTTGAGAATCCCAAAAAGTGGTCCCCATGACCTTTCCGGCCAATGGAACGGTCTTTCTTCGGAGCTGATTCGCCCGAAAAAGTCTCATCCACGATTACGAAAAGCTTGAAGAAATCCTTTGGATTGCGTTGAATCCTAGCCAGACACTCCTCCTAAACGGTCACCAGATTTCGTTTTTGCTCCGGAGTGAGCAAACGCGGTACCCATCGCTTTTTCATGCCCAAAATTTCGTGTAGGATATGGCCAACGCGTTCCTCTCAGATGCCTTTTGTCTCTTCTATCTCTTTCAGCTTCAATCAGTGATCTCCTAACACCACATCATGAATCTTGTAGACCATTTCATCGTTGGTAGTGGTTTTTAGGCATCCACTGCGTGGTTCGTCACTTGTGCTTCAGCGATCACGTTTGAATTCGCTCACCCAGAAGCGTAATGGATTATATCCACCATGGACCTCTGGAAAATTATTTCAAATTTTTCTGGCCGTTTTCCCAGCCATCCAGAAGTGTTTTATCATTACAGGAAATTCGATTTTATCCATTTGCTTGCTACACAGAACACAATCTTAAGCAACAACTATTGACAGTAGACGTCTGAAATTTTGACAGTTGCTGTAAAAAAGGTTGCCTTTGCCGACAATGAATCCACTTCAACCTTCGTGCGTCTTCTCTTGCCGACTCAGGTTGCCCTCGTAGATGCTATAAATGCGTGAAAAAAATTAAAACCAAACAAAGTCTGAATTAACCAATCAATAATTGTGGGTTATGTATGGCGACAGATATCCCCTTGAGAACGATCACATTTAAAACCAGGAAATTTCCGAATAATCGCGTTCATCCTGTCAGTCGGTGATCGCTTTCTGTTCCTCTGTATACGTTCGACATAATTGCAGTAATTAGAAGCGTGAAAAAGGGATATACCCTCTATAAGCTGATACATCCACCAGATCAAAAAGTGTTCCTTTCCCAAGATTAATGTTGAAATGATAATTATGCGAATCCATACAAAGTAACTAAATGAGTTAAAATAAGACATGTTATATATGTTGCAAACCTACGGTCTCATATGCCCTTTATTAAATAATACAGGGTGGTGCAACCAAGATGGGATGGACTATTATAATTAAACGGGGCTACATTTTAAAAATATGTTCTTTATATGGGATTATCGAAGCAATCGATGACAAACCAAACTGTTGTTTTTTTAAATTCATTTTGATATTAATATTGGGATTATTTCAGCATATCACTATCAGATTAGGAGCCCGTTTCAAAATAGTCCAGAAGGTATTACAGTTACCGAAGAGGAAATTTTTATAGTCTTCGCTCTATATACAAATTCATTGGGAGTTAGATTTCAATTAGTGGAAGGGACGGATGTCATAAAATGGTTGATAAAATTTTAATTAAACGGCGAATAAATTCCTGTATTTAGCATTTCAAACCTTTTATATGAAATACAGTCGGCACAGTTTATAGCAAAACATAACTGACATCATAATAATTATAAACAAATTGAGTTTTGTAAAGCGAAACTTCATTTAATTTTTGTTCAAATTAACTGCGTTGGACGTAACATGTAACCCCATTCATAACTTTCAATAAATTTAATTTCATTTTACAAGAATACTCTTTAATGAACTTATAATTAATCCCGGATTATTTTGTAGGATCTCCCTCCTATTTATATAAGTTTTCCTGGCGTTTCACCTTGACATTCGTAACATAAATATATATACATCATACTATAATGCTTCCATTTTACCGAACGTAAACGAGGTGCTATTATGCAGGCTGCAATACCGATCCATATTGCCTATCAGTTACGACTGAAATGTAGAAATACGGTTTCTCTATACGCAGGGCTTCGAGTTTCGTGTTTCGTATCAACTTCAGTAGTAGGCTTCGACATATACTATCGATTACGGTGCATGTGGGGCCTATACGACACGACGCTTCGAAGCAACCAAGTCAAGGTCAACAGAGACGCAATCGTAACTAAGTTAGATAGTAAGATAGTTTACATTGAAAGCTATTGGGAAAGGACAATATGATCGCTAATATTTATTTATACAGGCATGTATACGATACAAACAAAATTAGATTAGATATATTTTAAATTGTAGCAATAGATTTGATTGTTTCTGTTCCCACGACAGATGTATAATATTCTGAATAAAGGAAATTTACTTTACCATTTGGTAATTTTGGTTGCCTTCATTCAGACAATTTCATTGGAATCCTAGATAAACACATATGGAGTTTCTATGTTATAGGTACAGTTTTCCGCGTGCATACCGTCTGGCACTCCAACTGTAGGATATTTCATGTGTAATTAATATGTATGTACGGAATTATACACGTTATACGAAGTTAGGTCAACTGAAGTAGAAATTCGTTGTAAAGCTGCGGGTTAGATTCCAGCTTGCGTATAAGCAAATACGTAAGCTGATGCCGCACAAATTTGAATAGTTTCCAGAAGTTTGTTTAGAAATGTCATAATTTTTTAGGTAACTTGATAATTCGAATCTGCAACCGTGGGTTAATACCGCACTTTAGTTTAATATCTGTAGTTTTGTGTGAAATTTTGATTGTTAATATTAAGAAAACATAGTATAAACTTTAATTTGTTTATTGCCGCTTTTACATTTCATATTAATGACAGCTTAGTTTTGTATTTATACGCTAATAACAGATGGCGCTAAAATGAGTACTAATTTTCATGCCAAACAGTGCAGATGATACCTACCTTACGTTCTTTACAGGAATAGTGTTAAAGACATATTAGATTACTGTCTACTTGTAATCCCAAAAACATGACGCAATCCTTCTCAGGAATAGATGTTTCATTGCATCTTTTTTTCATCGCAGTACATCTATTATTTTTTAATTGAATTGAAGCAGTATGTCATGACTTGAAAATGTTTTTTTCATCGCAGTACATCTATTATTTTTTAATGGTAGAAGCATATGACTTGAAAATGTCAAACACTAATTTATTTGTCAAAAATAACTTCAAACTGTAATTCTGCAAGTTTTGGTGAAAATGTTAACGTTATCACAAAAAATATATTTAATACAATGTTCCGGTATTGGGGAAAAGAGCTATCGTCGTATCGCTGAAGAATTTAATACAAAATTTCCCGAAGTAAAGTCGATGAAAACATTTTTGGAAACTGGTTCTGTTCTGAATTTAAAGAAAAAGAAAATCGTACGTGATGAAGATGATGCTACTATAGTTTTAAATTTTGATTCGGTGCAAGATAATCCTAAAATGAGCAAATCCCATATTCAAAGAGCTTTGAAGGAACGTAAATTATACCCCTATAAACCGATTTTTAATCATACGTTAGAACCGGGAGATGATGAGAAGTGTCTTTATTTTTGCATGTGAATGAGAGATGAAATAATGGAGAACCAAAATTTTCACAAAAGCATTGTATTTTCCGGTGAAGCAACTTTTTCTAGCAATGGTACCGTTTCGCCACAACATGTTCGTTATTGGAATGATACTAATCCTCACTTTAGAATTGCATCAAAACGTCAATGTTAAGGTAAACGTGTCGTGTGCTGTATCTTATGGAATAATAGGGCCATATTTTTTTGATGCTAATGTCAATCAGCACAATTATTTGGAAATGTCGAGCAATTGTTTCTGTGATAGTTTAAGTAACCTCCCACTTGCTTATCGGCAGAGGATGTATTTTCAACAGGATGGTTGTCCGACCCACCGTTCGCGCATCGTAGCTGCCTGGCTCAATCAAAAATTCGAAAATAATTGGATTGGCTGGAATGGTCCTGTTTTGTGGCCTCCAAGAAGTACTGACTTAACAATTTTAGATTTTTATTTGTGGGGACGGTTAAAGCAACTAGTCTACATGGACAACTGGCCTAACAATGTGGAAAAGTATTAAAAAATCGCATTAGAGCTCCTGTTGCATCCTTGACGCTTGAATAAATTCGCAACAGTTACAAGGGGTGGCGATTTAATAGAATAGTTTTAAACATTATTGTTTCTAACCTAGTTCTTTTTTCGGAAAAAAAATTTGTGATTCCAAATAGGGATTTGACAGTTTCGTAATTCTAATTACAGATTTGGTCATTTGAAATTAAGCAAAAAATTTTATTCCTTTAGCACTTTTTTGTAAAATCGAAAATAAATTGTTTTTTCCTCTTGTAAACTTAATCCGGGGACATACTGTATATGAGAAACAAGACTGGTCCCAAAATCGATCCCTGTGGAACACCAGCAGAAACAGCGCTCAACGATGAATAGAATGTTTTTCGAATGTTATCTATATTTCCTATTAAAGCCACACAAGTTTTACGATCCTCATACACATGCCGACTTAAACAATGTTAATTTGCGTCGAAGGTTCATTTACCTGATCCGAAACCCAACTGGTTGCTAAAAATAAATTGAAATTGTTGTAGGTATTGAGGCAATCTGTTGTTTATGGTTTTTTTTTAGTATTTTCGAAGAAATTGGTTATCAGACATAAGATTACCATTTTTATATTTACTGGAACAGTTTCCATTATATATATATACAGGGTTTCCACGACCGAGCGGGACATAGGGGAATCGGTTTTCGGTGAATATTATCTATACTTCATCGATATTTAAGTGCCACATATTATAACTGGGCAAACAATGAACATTTCCACAATCATAGTACAAAGAAAGTCAGTTTAATAAAGCCAGAAAATTATTATTTTTAAATCTATTGCACGTAAATTTCTAATAGGGCTTTCTAACATGTGAGATGCTGCAAGCGGCCGTGGCTTTATTAAAATGACTTTCTTTGTATTATGATTGTGGAAATGTTCATTGTTCGTCCAGTTATAATATGCGCCACTTAAATTTCGATGAAGTATAGATAATATACACAGAAAACCGATTTTATGTATTTTCCCTATGTCCCGCTCGGCCGTGGAAACCCTGTATATATATATATGTATATCTTCGACAAAGTAATAATTAATAACGTGTGCAAATGGGTTTGCAAGTTGATGCTTAATATATTTTAAAGTTGAACATGGAATCTCGTCAAATCCAGCACAATTTTTAGAAGTCACATCATCAATAACCCGTTGTAACTCAGACTTATCAATGGGGTACATATACAAGCTACTAGTTGGGGTGCCTCCATTGGCGACGGATGGACGGAAGGTTTCTTAATATTACAAAGTTGTGAGCAAACCAAACTTGCAAATCCTTTGAGTTAGACGCCACTTGTGCATAGATGTTTTCATCTAACACTGAATCTTGTTGAAAGCCTCGCGCCATTAATAGAGCCTTTCTTAATTTTTTATCTTGAACACATTTTTACAGGGTGTGGGCTCACATTTCACTTTGGCTCAGATTTTTGATTTCCTCTTCTATCGTGACTTTCTATCGTGTATTTAAAGTTTCTCTGTAGGTTTTTGGTATTATAGTAGATAAGTATCCGGTGGAAAATGCCGCCATAACGTTTGGTTTATAATACTTCAACCTCACTGACAGTTTTCTTTCTTTCATACTTGAAATCTGTTCAATCTTGGTTTTTAAAACTTTTGTATTCTGAATTTGTCTCATTATCCTTAACCTAACTTGCTTCATTTTCATTTGTTACTTGATAATTGGACTGTTACATCTCCTTTATAGCTTTTGTCAAAAATTACTATCTTGAGCATAATTTGCCATTTTTATTTGTTTGTTAATTGACCGTTCTGGCCTCTTATGACTTTTCAGGCCAAAATCTTCTCAAAAATAAGACTTTTAAAAGTTCTTATGCTTTCTATTTGCGAAGGCAACATATTAAGTAGCATTACTACTTGAATTCTCAGTTTATCTATCTTCTTCCTGAAGCAATTTTTTACCAAACACAAGATCATCTTACTTTCCACCTACAAGAATAGTACATTGATTACTGTTGTCATAGCTTTGTATGTTTCTGATATTTCAGATAAAAAGCTGCGTCTTTATCTGTCTTTTTTTTTTTTCAACCTTATGCTCTTAAATTTCCTTGCTAAGATCATAAGGTTGAAAAAAGGCTTACCAGACACACCCTGCACTGAAGCAATATGAAAACGGTCTCAGAGTACAGTGCAAGAGCACAAACATCGGAGTAGGTGTCTTGTCGAAGATTTCTCCCTCAAGCCACTACTTCACTCTTACCTATTTTTCACCAACATTAATTCTAAAATAGTCAACTTAGACTCAAGACAGAATATTTTATTTCTATATTTATAGTACCTACTACTACATATACCTCCAAAATCTGTTTCTAATTGGCATTTTCAGTCTCCTCCACAGCACCGTATGAATTCAGTAGGGGCAATTTATTTCATTGTGCTTTCGAAATGTAATTTAGTTAGCCATGTATTGGGGCTTCTGACTGCTGCTGAATGACGGCACTTCCCTGCGGAGAATAGCTTTGTTCGAGTGGACATATCAAGGGTAGGTAAAGCTATAGGTATATATGTATTTCAAATCCCATTACTGATTGAAACTTCTGCAGATTCACAACGAGAAACTTTAATCTTTTACGAAACGTGCGGTTGGAATCTAATCTGCGCACGTCTTCGGATATTCACTTTCGACCCTTCTGTTTAATAGATTTCTTTTTGAAAGTTATGCAAACGATAGGAGCTGTCAATATGATTTAAAGTGAAATTATTGATTATTTTTCTTGATTGTTTAAACTCTTTTACTTATTACGAGATTAAACCAGTTGTTTTCAATAAACTAAAAAAACTTTCCAATTGAGGGAAAATTGACCAATAAAAATAAAGTACATAGTTGCAAATGTCCTTCAGAATCTTATCAAACTTCCAAGCCCTTATAATTACATTGAATCTTTGTTAAATCGGAATTTTAGTTGCACGGAGATCTTAACATAAGATTAAAATGTAAATCAATAATTAAATCTCTTGTTAAAATCTCCATTCTTATTTAACTTATTTAACTAAGATTTAATTCTAAGTATAATTTAACTTGATTTAACTAGAGCACCGTCTCTAGTTAAATCGGCCGTAAGTGAGCTTTAAATTTATGAAACAATCAAGTTAACAACAACAAATTTAAAATCACAAACTGATCAAGCGCTCTGAAATTCAATGACAGTAGAAGTTTCCACGCAAAGGAAATATATAAAAGCAAAACCATAACATTGACAGTATTCCAAAGTAAGCCATTCTAAATATAATCAAATTAAATACCACCAGACTCCTATTTATCCAAAAGGTACGAAAAATATACAAATCCTACCAAAAGGATAACGAACACAAACCACCATAGAACAAGACCAGAATAGAACCAAAGTATTCTGTAAGCGAAAACGGAGCCTACAGCGAGCTGTCGACAACAACAGAGATAAATGTGTGACGGTGAGATTCACCTACAACCTCAGATAACAGCCCGAAGGGATCTTAGTAGATGGTCTTGTTCTTCCATGGAGTCGTTTCACCAGATATCTTGGACCAATTTTGCATCAAAAGCTCCTATGATAATGCCATATCCAGCATCTGAAGGAGAGGTTGTTTGCGGCCAGGAATATGCTTATCCCATTTCCCGGTAGAGAAAGTAAACTTGATCTTCACTTTATAAAATGACAGTCCCGCCAGTTTTAACTTATGGCGCGTTAGTCTGGGTAACGGTTTCGAAAATAAACTTGAGAACTAGTTCGAGATTTTACGAAATAAGACGCTCCAAATAATATGCAACGCTCTAGATTATATCAGCAATGCGCAATTGTATCTAAGAACTCTGGCATGATCCACTCTCGACAGGGCCAAGCGGTCCACCAACCCTTTACTGGTGAATACCGTCACACCTCAGCACTGTCCTCCTCCCCAAATGAAGGTTCGACATTCAATTGACGTTGTGTAATAATTTAATCAACTATGTTGGGCCTCTCGAAATTGAGCTTTGAGATTCTATCCATACAACTAACTGTAGTCCGCTGCACAGCTACTTCCAGCACCTCAATCTCAGCTAACCTCCTGTGGCTGAGATAACACAAAATTCGATCCAGGAAAGATAAAATTTAAATTGTAAATTGATATTCTTCAACGTGAAAATGCGATCCTTACCTTCAACCACTTCGAATAACAGGTACAACCCCCACTTTTTTTTAATGCGAAGTATAGGCTTGTGATATATCGTTTGATAGGTCTCTTTATTCTCTATTCAGAAATGTTATCGTTTTTAAGTTTAAGTTGTAACAATTAAGATAGAATAAAATAAAATCACGTTGTTATCGAAATTCGCTACAATATACACAAAAAATGAAATGTAATGCAAAATGTAAAAAAAAAGTAAAACTCCAAAAAGAACTATGCATGTCAATGAAGTAGATGCTCATTTGCTGTTATAAACTTATCTAAATCTCAAAGTTACATAAAGTTCTTACATGGATTGGGTTGACATTACTCAAAAACTCCAACAAATCAGAAAGGGAAATTGTGCCTTTATGCATGCATTCATGCATTTCAAATTCAAAGCTGAATAACAGAAAAGTCGATCTACTCTCAACACAAGATAAGTTATTTCATGCATTTTCTTGTATGCACAACGTTCATACTTAGAAAATCCCGTGTGTGTCAACTATTTCTATTCTACTCAAGCACTTATCACAGTTTCATTCAAGACATTTCCAAAGTTATATTTCATGTACATATTTTATGCCGAAGTCGAGACCAAAAAGTTACTACCGGACTGAAGCATTTAATTCCGGTGTGTTCTTTGATATAATAAAAATATTCGAAACTAAAACAACGAGTACGGGAAACCTCAGCGAGAGAGTTCCAAATTCGCCCCGACTAACTTTATATCATGGAATTTATTAAGAGAGTTATGAAGTTCTGATAATAAAAAAGAGTGGCTTGTTTAAAATTCTACGTGGAACTTTTCACGAGAGTCACATTTAAAAGTTTCCGCCTCAAAGAAGAATCTCATATACTAATCTTTTTTGTCTTATTAAGGGCGGTCGGTCCGTAATCCTGACGGATGCTGAGGGCGATCTTTGGAAAATACGTCTCGACTTTTACTACCAACGGAACCAATTTATTAGAAGAGGTTAATCTTTATTTTTCGCAAGCACCCCTGCCCGACGGTCAAGTAGATAAAGATTCCGTTATCAAATATTCAGTACACGAACAAGGTAGAGAAAATTATAGATAATCGCTCATAAATTGACTATCCAATGACGAAGTAATTTTTTATTTCAGGAGGCTATTACCGTGCCTAGACTCGATGTTGTATAAAAAAGAAATGATCCTTAATTTATATTGACCTTCGTAAAACTGGAAATCGTGGCAGAGTTTCTTCTGAAAGCACGTTTCTGCTGTACCGGAACTAGTGGAAATTACATTATATACGAGTAATATATTAATGATGAAATTAATCTTCTCCTAGGAAAATACTAACAACATTCTATTAGCGACTTTTATGTGAAAGTATTCCCAAGAAAAACTTATTATTTATTACTGCAGGAATCACACTACTAGCAACAGCAATAAAAGAAGTTAGGTATTAGAAATAAACTATAGTTCCTGCCTACTAGACGCTTTCTAACATATGTATAATCTATTATCATCAAATTGAAACAAACGCAATTCGAGGACCCGGAATCGGTAGTAACCGTTGTACAGTATTAACGAATGTCAGAATCAAATCACACTCCTGGTTATAGAATTGCATATACCGAAAAAAAAAAAAAACAGAACATACAAAAATAAACAATCACAAAAATTGCAAAAACCAACTCACCCACAAGAAACGGTAACGATGCTTAATGGATATTTACATTTTCCATCGCTGTTCATCACGGCCAGCGTACTTCCTCTTTTTGTTTACTGACCCCGATTTTTTCGAATATGAATTCAACGATTGTCGCGTTAGTGAATGCAAGGCAACTGACAAGCGAGAGAGGTTAGAATTTTTATTTGCTTTGTATGGTTACGCATATCGCTCTATTTTCGAAATATTCCCCTTTTTCGTTAACGAAAATATTTTTTGATTTCATTTCATTCATTTCTTCGGTTATATTTGTGATTTATTTCGTATATAAGTGGAAAAGATTTAATTTCCGAGCTTGTATCTTATCTGAAATCGTACAGGTGTGCTGATAGTTTGGAACAACTATGAAAAGTTAGTAATAATGACGCTTTATTAACCGTGAAATCATTATAGGTAGTTCCAGTCATCTTTTGCATCATTTCATCAAAATTTAGTGTACTGTACTGCAGGTACTGATTCAAGCGAAGAAACATTTTTACCAAATAGGAGTAAGAAAATACATGATCTTAGGAGGCCGGAATTGAGGATACTTGACATCTTGGTGGGTAATTACTGTTTTGAAAGACCCTTACAAATTTTTTCGTGTCTTTTTGAAGGCATCGATCTATTCCAAAATTATGACAAACACATAGTTATAAATGTGAAAGTAATGATGATGATGAAGTGAAGATCAGATGTTACTGCAGCTGACAATGAAGAACTTATGGAGAAAACAAGACAAAATAAACATTGACGAAATTGCCAAAAAATTCTCAAAAAATGCCTATAACAAGCGAGTACAATGAAAATAGATCAAGTATTAGAAGCGATCCAGTTGTCATCAGCGCAACTACGAATGCAAGAATTAATTTCATCATAGTTGCGCTGACGAGATCTGAGAGGTCGAAACCACGTGGTCCGGTTCTAATGCTTGATCTATTTTCATTGCACTCGTTCGCAGGATGATTTCCAACAATATACCATGAGCGCCTATTGCAGGCAAGTTTTGGCTTTTATATTGTGACATTTCTCAAAGTTTTCGTTTATTTATGGTCTTGATGGTACTTCTGCCGATACTTTTAGGGTGACAATTGACGATATAAAAAAATTGTTAGAATATGTACCGGGTGGCCAACTGAGAATGTCGCTCGGTCATATCCCAGGAACGCTTTACAGTAGAGCTTTAGGAAAAAAATATTACCGACTAAAATTACCCCGGCAAACTTCTGGAAAATATGTAGAAAAGCGTAGGATGACCGCTAGAGGGCGTAACTGATCACCAAAAATTTTAATTCTTATTTTACGCAAAATTTACCAACTTAAGGTCTATCATAATACTAAAAATTTTGCATATTCTCCACCGGAAAACTTTTTCGTATTTTGTCAAATAAGGGGAGAGAAGGAGGGGAAATTTGGTATTGAAGGAACGCTTATAATTCCGTTTCTATTGAACCGAATTTTGCAAATTTAGTCTCGTTGAAAACAGTATTACTCCTCCAATCTAATGCTTACAAATTGGAACCAATCTAGTAAGTGACGTGCGCGCTAGAGGGCGCTGTTTAAATTTCTTCGGGAATTTTGTTTTTTCTCGAAAATACTAAATGGAAACGTATATTTTTGACAACAAATTTAAAAAGTACATTAAATGGCCAACAAGTCAGTGAAAACCGGATATCGCTATCTTTTACCAATCCGAAGATATCTTCAGAAACGTGTAGGTGCTAAAAATGTCTTCTATAAATTTAAATTATTCTGCTTCTCGTGAACGGAAAGTAGCAAATTTGGTCTTATTAGAAAGGAATTTGATTGTCCTATGTTTAGCTGTTAAAGCTGTTTAATTTTATCTTGTCCGTCACCGCTAGAGGGCGATAAAGAAATTTAAATACGTAGATTTTATGATTTTTGAAAAGAACAGTATGTAGAATGCTTGACGGGCCAAAAAAAATAGACTATCATGGATTTTTCTAAACCTACTGCTAGTAATTGAAATTGTCGAATATTATCTTTATTTCTGTCACAGCTAGAGGGCGTTAAAGGGAACAGAATAGAAGACATGTCGCCAGCAATTCGCAACAATATGCTTTTCAATATGACGAGTGTGCTGTGTATTTCTCGGTAAATATTCGCAATTTTCCGATCTCTGATAGGTGGATGTAACACACCAGTCTACTTCCATGGCTACCCAGACCCCGATATTTGACTTATTTAGATTTTTATGTGGGGGTGAAAAAAATATTTTATTTTTGCAACGCGATCTACTGCTCGTTAGAACTTGTGCGAATAGGAAATAATATCGTTCACAGTATTTCTAAGTCAGAAATAGAGGCTGTACTTTGATTCACTCGTTGTAGAGTGAAATTAATAGGAGACAACTTCAAAATTTAGGCCGTCGCTAATATTAACTACTACTATGCTGTTTCCTTTTTTGTTGTTTTTCTGTATTGTTTTGAATTATATAGTTGTATTTTTCACTAAAATTTTAAGCTTTCAATTCATTATTTTAGAGTATGAGCATAAACATAACCTTCCACGCACTGTTCTTTTCAAAAAACATAAACTTTACATGCTTAAATTTCTTTAACGCCCTCTAGCGGTAATGGAGAAAACAATATTAAACAGCTTGAATCACGAAACATAAGCCAATGAAAATCCTTTCCAATAAGACCAAATTTGCTAAATTCCGTTCACGGGAAGCATAATTATTTAAATTTATAGAAAAAATTTTTATCATCCACACGTCTCCGAAGATATCTTCGGGTTGGTAAAAGATTGCGATATCCGGTTTTCGCTGATTTGTTGGTAATTTAGGCTACTTTTTTAATTTGTTGTCAAAAATGTATATTTCCATTTAATATTTTCGAGAAAAAACAAAATTCCCAAAAAAAATTAAACAGCGCCCTATAGCATGCACATCACTTACTCGATTGGTTCAAATTTGTAAGCCTTAGATTGAAGGAGCAATGCTGTATCCAACGAGACTCAGTTTGCAAAATTCGGTTCAACAGATTCCCCTCCACTCCTCCCCTTATTTGACAAAATACAAGAAAGTTGTCCAACGTAAAATATACAAAATTTTCAGTAGATCCCGATTTTCATATATATGATAGACCCTAAGTTGGTAAATTTTGAGTAAAATAAGAATTAAAGTGTTTTGTGATCAGTTACGCCCTCCAGCGGTCATTCTACGCTTTTCTATATAATTTCCAGATGTTTCTCGGGGTCACTTTAGTCAATAATATTTTTTCCCGAAGCTGTACCGTAAACTGTTCCTGAGATATGGCCGAGGGACAATCTTAGTTGGCCACCCTACATACACGGCAGAAATTAGTTTACCAATTGTCAGATACCACTGGTCAACTAAAATAGAAACATATCCAACAAATGAAATTATGAGTAAAAACGAACAGTAAGATTAAACAAAATATTTCCACGACAATTCAAAATACCAGATAAATCCGACATTTTAAATTGAGATCTTTAGTGGCTCACCTCAATAACAAACTCTGAGACTTACGAAATTTTGTGTCACTGTTATGTAGCTGACTCGTTATTTGTTCTGAATGGAGTGAATTTATAAATAAAAATTATAAAATATAATTCGGTAACTATTGGTTCTTGATTCATTTCTTGCATTAATTACGTAATCGGGAAATATTACCTTTGGGCATTGTCAGATGCAAAAGAATTGCAAACTACAAATTACTTGAATCCAAAGAGTGTAGAACTTGATCAAAATTTATGGCAAACTTCGATGGTATAGATATATTAACCGTTACTTAGAAATATGTGTGAAGTGTAATCGTTTATCTTATTCAAATTTTTTTGTGTTCAATGGCCTTGTTACAGCACTATTGCCATTTATAATGCTGCACTGTTAATCACGTTGCTCCCAGCAGCGAATGCTAGATCGATTGGAATACAATTCTCCAAGAAAAATGACAGTCCCCCCTCTAAGAAATCAATCTAGAAAACAGCGATCTCTCACATCATTTAGTAGTCGCCTAACCACCTAGACCATCGACCTGTTAAATAAAAACAACAGTTGTTTTAACAGTATTTATGTTTAGATTTTTCTTTTATTTTGCAAATAAACCTTTTACAATTTAAAATAAATTTTAGTTCCAGCAGTGGTACCTTAAAACGTAGATTAGATTTAGACTGAATTGAAGGTGATATTGTACTGCGACCTATTGATCTATTGTGTCCCCTTGCATGAGCTGTAAGCTGCTGGGGTTTGCCCACTCTCACTGCTCCCCATATGGTCTAAGAGCTTTAATAAATCGGAATAACTGTGATGGTTTCAAAAAGGGTATTTCTTCTTCATCTATGACACCTTTTCCGAGATATTGAGCTCTTTTATGTCTGTACTCATCCCTGTACCACAAAACGATTGCGGTCCTACAAACAAAGCTGCTAGGTTAGCTTCTTCGTTGCCGCTAATTCCAATATGTCCTGGTACCCAGCATAATACAATTCTGTTTTCTTTGCCTAGGTTGTGGGAGTTTCGTCCGTTCCTGTTTGTGCATACATACATGTACTCTCTAAATCATAATTAAGGATTATCTTCATTACTCTTCCTGTGATTATTGACTCAAATAACATCTGTAACTATTTTTGCAACAAAATCGAGAAAATAACGAATGTAGGAGATAGTATTTTCTAACCTTGCCTTTTACTCTTATAAATAAACAGCTTTTTAAAAAATTTCTGTCGCCGAGAAAATTATGCGATAAAATATTTTTCTTGGTTAGGTAAATTTAGTTCCTGTCAGTGCTTCTGCATGGCAAATAATCTATAAATTAATTATTTCTAGACCCTAGCGCTACTCTTCATAAACTACTGCATCACTAATAGGGTGAACTTTCACGGATTTGCGTTCCTTTTAAATATTAACGTCACATCGAAGTGCTTCGTTATATACAATGTTTTACGTTTTATTAATTGTAGATGAGGTGTATATCCTATAAATAGCTTTCTATAGAGTATAAATATTTTAAGAAGTCAACTCTTTTAAGTATCTCAAACAGTTATTTATTCCAATCCGCTTAAAAAATATATAGCGTGATCTTCTACAATATTGAGCTACTAAAATAAAAACAACTTCGTTCGTTTCTTTCTTTTCTAAACAATACAGCGTTCAAGAGCTAAGATTTATTGACTTTTCTGTTGAAGTGAACCGCTGAATTGTTTTATTAACGAGACGCCCTAAATGTTGGTGTGTGCTTTAGCCTCCGATCACTACAGTTTTTGCCGCTCGGGAAGCAATTTCCTAATGGATTATTTCGAGAAAAACATAGATTAGGTAATACAGAGATGCGCCGGCCGCCGGCTTTCTTTTAATTCGGACGAACGTAGATGTGTGTGTAGGAGAAACTAATAACCGCAAATCTTTTAAAATAATGTTTGTCTATCTTTACTTTGTTCTATTTTCTATTTCAGACGTTTGGTCGTTATTTATTTGGAGTAAATTGTAAACTAAAAGATGCCTGCAATAGGCGCTCGTAATATAATTGCAGGATATACTAGTAAAAGCAATAAAAGCGGTTAAGTATTATATCATAAATGGACCATAGATTCTGCCATCATTGATTGCGTCCCGTTCACTTGTATTGCCTTACCCTCTATCGGGCACAGTCAGAACTATATAGTATTAAGCGGAAAGTCGACAAAAACAAACTGGTAATGAAAACATAGGGTTTGCGTTCCTGAATTCTCTCTCAATTATATAATTTTGTTTTTGACTTGTTTGTTTCATATGGAAGCGTTACTGCCTTTATTTGTTGTTTGATAATCAACAATAGAGAATAGCTATAAATTATTCATGAGCGTTATTTTACTTTCATGTTTTGTGTAACGATTGTTTCTGTGTAAAGTAACTCACTAAAGTATTCATATCGCATAGTGTAGACTCGCTAATGAAAATATTAGCGCTGGAACCAATATGATAAAAATTACACTCCATTTAGTCGACAAGACGTACAACCACTCCCAGCGGAAATAGGCACAACTAGAATCTGCGTGAAAATTAGAAACATCTTTGCAAAAGTTTCCATATTACGCTATTATTATAGATGCAACTGTTGGCAGAAGTTTTTAATTACATCACGTAGAATATTACTTGTGAGATATACTTTCACTTTATAAACACGTTATTTGCACTATATACGTATGTATAGATAACTATTTTGTGTTGTATACTAAGACTAACTAGACCCGCAACTTACATTATAACACTAGTAATATACCAGTTAGTAGTAGTAATTACAGAAAAGGAGGCGGACATAGTGACATATTACGAAGAATAATTATTTTTGTGTATGTCAAGAAAACTAACTCTGCTGTAAATTTATATGAAGGGAACTATAATTATGAATTGTGTATTCTTTGATGTGCCGTTGCGAAGTGTAGACGTGAAATGAAATGATTGTAAATAAAGTCTTTCTAAACAGCATTGCACCTAGTTGTTTCTTCTTCCATTGTCGTTTTGCCGTAAAAATAACATCTTCTTGTTCTTTTATTACTGTTGGAACTGTGGAAGTATACAATATAATTAGCAGCAGCACACCAAAATGTCTTTCCCATTCTTGTCTCCATCTTCTCTTTTATTATTATTTAGGGTCCCAGAATAAACATAAAGGGTCCTATAAGGACGGGTTCTATTCTCAACCGTTGCAGAAATGCAGGGGTAAGCGATATTCAATGAATTTTTTTCATAAAATTAATTTTGTTACATTAATTATATGGTCTAGTAATGCATCTCTAATGTCTACTTTACTGGCATATATTAAAGTTTTAAACCACCTCCAAAGGACAATAATCCAGAGCATTGACGATCTAGCTTGCCAATTATGCGGACCACTGACCAATCCACTGGTTTGGAAAGGTGTTGCCCAAAAAATTTCGTACTTGTGGACTGTAGTCTGCTGAGACTCCATCATTAAGTGGAACATCTTCTAGTAGGTCTTGCATATGATTTTGTAGCAAACTTAGGTATTATTGTCCTTCTTCTTGTTCAGTACCAAGTTTAGATTCCCGTTCAGATCAATTCCGGCACTAGGAAACATAACCGATTCTCTGGCTGTGGTAAAAATTTATTGGATAACACTTCTATCTGGCATTCTCCGATTCGCACAACCACACTGGTACGCGATGAGAGAAGGTGGCAGCCATAGCGAAATCAGTTTAAATTCAAAATTAATTATCAAAAATACAAATGATAACTATTGCATGCTATTTTGATTCAAGAAAGTTGATATTTACATGTACAGTAAAACTGCCGAATTCTGTCCAACACGTTTCCTCCTAAATAAAAACACGTTACTGTTATTTCCCTGTCTAAGGTTTCTGAGGATAATGATTTAATAGATTTGTGACCAATTGTATCGTTTCTTGTAGTTCTACTGTCTGTAGGCCTAGGGGATCTTCAAGAGTTAATTGTTTGGGTTTTATTTTTATCTATACACTGCGTCCAAAATAAGAATGAACTGCATGGGGATCTCGGGAACAAGAGATACAAAGTTACTTAAATTGGCGAAAAGTTGCGCATTTTAGTGTCCTTTTATATGGCGTTTATTTAATTTAATTAAGTTGTTTCGTTTTTAAGGTATTTAGGAAAACGTATCATCGTCGCAGCGCCTTGGTTCGTGAGCAACGCTCAGATCCATAGGGATCTGAACATTCTGCCTCTGAGCAAGTACATGATGGCGCTGTCCAGGGGAACCCTTCAGAGGGCCTCTCGGTCAGAGAACCCACTCATCCAGTACTTGGGGGAGCTGGATACCGATAGACCTCCTCCTCGTGTGGCTGTAAGGAGAATCTTAACGATGACACTGTAGATCCCGGCCGCGATTTGGTCGCCCTGTCGCAGATCTCTGAATTTACCCAGACCGAAAAAGAACCCTGTGGTTAGAAGAACCACCATCATCCAGCGATAAAAAGGCTTACGGATTTACCAGCCTTAGCGCAAAGGAAGACCTATGAATCAAGATTCGCGGAGGTCGTATACCATGAGACAACGGCCTTAAATCACTATAAAATATTAAGAAAATGATAAAAAGATAACAATCAATAAGTTATCCAGGCACTGCCTTCAACCTCAGCGCATAGGTAATGTATTCGCCGGTCGTAAGAGATGTACTTGCATCATTTTACCCAAATTTTGTCATAAGCTTTCGTGTTGCAGCGGTAACCGCATTCCTCATTTGTGTTGTATTTATTTTCCACAGTAACCAACAACCTCTAATGCATTCTTTTTTAAATCTGGACTTAACGTATTGAGAACTTTTTTATTCTTTACTATTTTTCCGCTATTTTTCAACCTCTCTTCCATTGTTTTTGCCAGAATTTGATCTTTTTCTTTTTTTATTTTTGCTTTGTTAAGTTCTGTAGGTATTACGTTTTTTTCTGACGTTTTTCCATAAGTCTTTCTCCTCCTAAGTTATTCCTACGCGATGGCCTTTTTGGTTGAGTTGCCTTCCGCGCATGTAATAGGGAAAAAAAAGGGTAAGGCTGAACGTCCTCTGGGGTTACTAATGCTTTGACACATTTCGGTCCTAGGGAAGTTGATGGGAACTCACATGACATACCAGATGCAACCAGATGAAATATCTGGCTTGTATCACTTAAAGATCTTAGTGTTGATATAGTAAGAGAAGCAGTAAACTGATCACTTACATAAATACCCCTCCGTTGGAGGGATAGATTCCGAATTACCAAAAGAGCTTCAGCAATTACGTACATATCAAATTTTTTGCTTCCATCGTTGATTATCCATATTTCTAGCCTTTAACTGTAGCAGATTCTCAGTTATAAATAAATTAAAAGGTCCACTAGGACAGTGATCTGCCATAACGGTCATAAGCTTTGTCCAAAGTTTCTGTAAAAGATGTAGGTCAGGATTGTCAAGATCTAGTAAGCATCTTTTTTATGACATTTATCATGCATGTACAAGTCTGAAGGTAATGGATAAATTTCAAAATATTTTGTTTTCAGCGTAATTATTCGTCGTTGGTGTTGAACAGTGTTCAATGACTGGATTGTAAACATGTACTGGGTGTCCAATTTTCGATGGTTTTGGGGGGTATCTCATTTATTCGTAAAGATAGAGAGTTGCGGTTTTCGCATTACTTTGCTACTTTTTTGTGAAACGAAAGATGCCGCGAACAAAATTTTCATAGCTCACTTCGTTTTCGAGATACAGGGTGATTTTGAAAATATTGCATTTTGGAACCTCCCTCGTATCTCAGTTATCGTTTAACTTATCGAAAAGGTAAAAAGTGTTTTTTATGCAGTTTTTTACGTAATTTCTTAGATATTAGTCAAAGTTATGTTTTTTTAAATGGGACACCCTATATATTTTTTGTCGGTTTGGTTAAGCTTTTAAGCTTTTCAAAAATATATAATACTTTAGATATATTTGCATTTTAAATTAAAAATATAATTTTTTTGTTAGTAGGCCATGGCGAATAAAAAAAAACAACTGCGTCTTATGTCAATTTACGAGTTTTAGGTGGTTTATGTCAGAATAGTGTCAGAATGTAGTTATTAATTAGAATTTTCATTCAAATGCAAATATATCTAAAGTGTTATATATTTTTGAAAAGCTTGTAAAGAGCTTAACCAAACAATCAAAAAATATATAGGATGTCTCATTTAAAAAAACAATAACTTTGATTAATATCTAAAAAATTACAGTCTTCAGCGGAAATCTATCGCCTCTGGAGTCTACGTAAAAAACTGCATAAAAAACATTTTTTACCTTTTCGATAAGTTAAACGATAACTGAGATACGAGGGGGGTTCCGAAATGCAATATTTTCAAAATCACTCTGTATCTCGAAAACGAAGTGAGCAATGAAAATTTTGTTCACGGCATCTTTCGTTTCACAAAAAAGTAGCAAAGTAATGCGAAAACCGCAACTCTCTATCTTTACGAATAAGTGAGATACCTCCCAAAACCATCGAAAATTGGACACCCGGTACAGTTAAAAAGAACAAAAGGAAAAACAATGCACATTTTTACGACTGAAGCTCTTGACAGAACCACGAATTGCGACTTCTGCCTTTTCAAATAATAGTGCTAATCTCCTCCCTTTGAATAATCCTTCGGCTTCTCTAGACGTCATACTCTTACCAAAATCTTCACTCTCCACTGCTGTTGGCAATACATCAATACTTAATAGTTCTCTTTGGTTAGCAGTTTTACTAAATGGCATGACGAAATTAAACTTACAATAAAAATCCAAAAAATAATAAAAGATCAAAGATGCAGAAGTGTGGAAAAAGCAAACAAAAAATGGCTACATACCTACATCAAACTCCGCAACAAGCTTTTGATCGATACGCTAATCATTAATACCGATGCAGTCTTGCTCAATTCAGCTGCACTGAAATAGTCAAGTATGAAAGCAGTAAAGTGCACCAAATTTTAAAGATTCTTCAGTCAGTTTAAAAAACAAGACATAAGGAATCCTTTAGGATTTGAAAGAGCAATTACAGTGCCAAGAATATTGCCTGTTTTTGCAATTTTCCAAGATATGTTAAATGTAGCACAATGAACTGTACACGTACAAAAAAGTAAAACACAATCTACAATTACAGTAAATAAACCATACAATCGTCACGTTTCTGTTACAATGAGCCATTAGAGCTAATAGTGGAAGTTCTCCCTGTTACTTTTATGGCGCTACAGTCGACGTTGTAGCGTACGAAAATATGGACTACACAGAGAGCAAATCCTTAAAATAAATTTCTTTTTCACTGGGTATTTCTTAGTCGCGCTATATAAACGGCTCGACTATTAGTTAGAGAGAGCTGATGTGTAATGGTGTCACCTTAAGCTCGTTGCCGTTACATTTTATCTTACTTACAGGGACGAAGATAGCAATTATTAACTAGTGAAACGGAGTGCATGTGTATTAAATCAAAAGGAGCGATTAAGCGACTGATGCATTAGAGTGGATGAGGGCGTTTTAGCTTTATCGCATCCGACGGACATGCGTTTATTTCTAGTGGAACTTATGTAGGTCAGTATTAGAGGAGCTTTGAAACTTTTTGTCGTTTAGGTTTTTTTATCGTCGGAAGCAATCTACTTTCCATGCGGGTAATTTAGATATTGCGAATTTATCTTTGCAACTCTGAAACTGTATATTATAGAGTTATATCGTCTTCACTTTAATTGAAAGTTTCAATAAAACTATCAAATAACCCATATTAAATGAATTTCTAAGAATTTAAATATCAGCGATAGAGTTTCAGAACAATAAAGTGAATGAGTTTAATACAAACATGCAGATTACCGGGTATCGTTGCTGTTTTAGAACTTGTAATTGCTTGAATCTATTTATCAACGTTTGCTTTCCAGGCAACGATAAATGACCGAAACACCCGCTCTAACGAGGTGGATAAACCCATCCAGATTCATGTCTGTGGTATATACCCAAACACAAACTAAATTTCTCACAAACTGTTTACGAAAATCAATAGAAATCTATTTATATCGGATTAATATGGTAGTTTTCCAAAACTTTGCTCTAATGTGATACGCTTTAATTGGTGCTTTTTTTTAACTTTTGCAATGGTAATTTGATTTTTATTCAAATTAATTAATTTTGCGTATTAACGCATCAAGTATACTTGAAATATTCAAACAAGAAGGGCTGTTGAGAGGAGAAAATAAGTTGAGGTATGGGACTTGTGCAAAATGCTTTGGGTTAAATACAAAAACATCCTTAATAAAGATCTGAACTACGTAGTTCAATGGCTACACATGTCCGGTAGGCACGATTGACAAGACCTAAGCAGCAATATTACAAAACACCTTTAAATTTCTTGTCAAAGATAGTATATAGGATTTGGTCAAAGACAGATCATGTCTGCAACGTCGACAAAACGGGACTTAATTATAAAATTCAAAATTCCGAAGCCAACTCTTTCCTTGAAAACTGAAACAATGTTATACAAAAATTATCTAAGGAGGGTGTACCAACGCTAGTACCAGGAATAAAATTATAATGATTGTCATAGAGACACCGGAAGAAAACCCACCTTTAAAACTATAAAATGGTAGCACTTCCGGTTTGTTGCAAAATGTCATTTGCTGCTAAATAACACTCCGGATCAGTCTTCCGAGTTTGAGCTTGAAGAAGGTAACATTAAAGCTGTGTGTCCACTTCCACATGTGACACCCTTCACATAACCTATGAACTAGGGTCTTATCGAGTTGTTAAAAAAAACATATCGGAGGTAATAAGTTCCCTGAGACAGACAATAGAAGCTTAAAAGCTGAAAAGTTTGGTCGTCCCAGGGGTAGTGGAACCAGTGCCATCAGATCCAATTCCAATTGATGTATAAGTAACTAAAGACTAGTTTTCTCATTCCTCAGCAAATTATGCATTTAAAGTTTTTTCAAGTACTTGGAACGTCATGAGGAAGCAAGACCTATGAATGTTTGATGGACTTAAAAGTAACATGTCCTCAGTGTCAAAAATGTTACTAAATTTTCTAACCCATGAAGGGCGAAGTTTTGTTTGTCGTAGAATAAGTACCTATTAGTTATTTGTTAATTAGACCAAGAAGTATTTATGTAATTATATTTAGAATTTATTTTTGGAAAAATGTCGATAATTTTTGAAAAACAGGATGTTACCATTTGGTAACGCTAGGCTTTGATGTATAATTTTTATTCAAATTTTTGAATCTTACAAATACACAGTTATCAACTCAATATTATAAACAGGCACAATAAAGTTACTGTGTATGGAGGAGGCTAACACAAGAAATATAAAGTCCAACGTCACACTTGATGTACATTGTTCTTATGCTTGATGAACAGCCCTCACCTGCGCATCTTCCCCTATTTTTGTTTGGTACCTATTTCTATAACCAAGTGATTTGTGCAATCATACCGTACATCATCCGATACTCTATTTAGTAATATACTTGATTTTGAAGATCTAGGCCTTCCTCCTGACCTTGAATGTGTTCCACAGATATTTAAATAAGTCGTTGTGATTTCCTTGCGAAAATCTAATTGTCTTAGCTTTCCATTGGATTTTTTATGTAGTTGCCACGAATTTACCACCGTAGCACCAATAAGCCATGTAAAAATCGGCCACCTCCCATGTGAGAATTATATTTACCAATCATGTTAGGGCAAGAAACAGTAATCATTTTTCTTTGTTTAGAACTGTAACGTTTTACGCTCGACAAAGGATACATACCATAGCATGCTGAAGTCACTGTCACAACATTATTATCTAACCATCAGATAATAATGGTACCCGTTTCTTTTTCGATAACTCCTTCATACGATCCCCTTTCTTTTTTCAAAAAAAACTTTTTTATTCGAAAGGGGGCAGTTTTTGGGAAGACGGTTTTCTCGAATGGTACCAGTGATCTGGTAGCCTCTTTCTTTTAAATGGTGGTCAGGCATATTTTTAAAAAGCGCGTATCTGGATGGCTCTTCCATTAGAAAAGTAACTAATTCGTCGTCGAAAAACAATTCGAAGAGTTGAAGTGGTGAAAATTCTTTGTGTTTATTACGGTTAGGCTCCACAAAATTTATTGTAGGTGTTTGCAAATCACCGTTGATACAATTCAGTTTGTAATATTGGATGGCGTTTTATTTGATTCGTTAGGCTCTAAAATATCTGATTGGAAAACTTATCTTGGTTTGCAAAGTTTAATTCGGCTGGAGCTCGCAGTTGACGTCCTGAAAGATTGTCGATCGTTCCTCCAGAATCTTCATCGCCAGAATCTTCATCAGTCAACACGTTATCTTGGTTTGCAAATTTTAATTCGGCTGGAGCTGGCAGTTAACGTCCTGAAAGATTGTCGATCATTCCTCCAGAATCTTCATCGCCAGAATCTTCATCAGTCAACACGTTATCTTGGTTTGCAAATTTTAATTCGGCTGGAGCTCGCAGTTAACGTCCTGAAAGATTGTCAATCGTTCCTCCAGAATCTTCATCGCCAGAATCTTCATCAGTCAACACGGTGGTTCGACATAAATAGCATCTACTTCGTCCGCAACCGCGAGATCCAATTCTTCTTGTAAGGTAAAGCCTTGTCTGAAACGGGAAGGAGTATAAATTTTGTTTGATTATAATGATAATATAATAATAATAATTAGATATCATATTGGCCTAGTGTTACCATACGGTAACACAGATCAAAAATCACTCCTAGGAAAAAAGGAAAAATATTTATTGTTAAGACAAAAAGATAATATAAAAACATATATATTTATAATGCATATACCCCTCCCCCTCCGCCCCAATTTATAAAGAACATGAATAATGAAAGCGAAAATATACTTACTCAACCTTATATATCCTCCATTTTGCAAAATAAAATGACATTTACCAAATAAACAGACACAAAACAGTACATATACACGAGCAAAGTCAAATCTAAACTAACTCAAATGTTAAAACCACATTCTAGAATTAACACTGTATACCATCTAATGTAATAATGGCGAAACTTTCAGTAAAATAGCATAAACAGGTACCTACCTATGTTTTCCGTTATCATATGGTAACGCCAGTCTTTTATGGGTTTTAAGTAAAGCAAAACATCGTTTCGTCCACTTATTTGTATCCTTACCATCAGCTTTGCCTCGTCCCATTTTATATCTCACTTGATCACTGCCACTCTCACCTCCTCTAATCCACCTCTGGATTTCGTTTTTTGATCCAGTTTCAACTACCTGCTTCACTATTCTGTCTTTTGTCATTCCTTTTTGTCTCCGAACCAGCTCAGTTCCTCGTCCTCTATTTGTTTCTTTTATTCGTGTTAACTTCAATTTTTGCCGGTTTTCTCTTTCAGTTTCAGTTTATCAACCGTAATTCATAATTGCGTTCCATATGTGACCATGACCGTTACGATTTTCTTGCATTGAGCTTATGAATTTTTTAGTTAATTGATGTTTTCGACAAGTCTTCTAATCTGCCCGTCTTGTGATGCTATTGAACCCAAGTACCTACTTGAATTTCAAATCTGGTTTTAATTTTGATGTATTATATCACTGCTATCATGGTAGTGTTTCTAACCGTTTCAGAAATTAAAACACCAGTGCTACTACACCTGCATAGACTCCAAATTTTGCATCCCATTCGCGCTACTAACATATTGATTAAATTTATTGTATTCAAATCACAAATCTTTAGTAGAATAATCGAATTCTTCATTTACCAGCATTTACCATTATGGCTATTGTATATCAACAATAATTTGACTACAAGCCAAAGGTAAAAATCTGCAGATTAGGGATCTTTAATTCCACTTTATGCCCTGTTGTCCTAAGGTATCCTATCCCAAACATATCTAATTTATTACACCTGCGTGTTTCGAAATCCTAGCAGCAGCGACTTAACCTAACCTTATACGTACAGTATATCAGAAGGAGAAACTAAATGGGATGCGAGCATTTTCACTTTATCGCTTCCGACGTGGAACGTTTATTCTTCTTAAACGTAAGTACAATACCCCGTTTCAAATGAATTTATTAATGTTGGCGAACGGACGCGCGGAACAAACCAAAAATAAATGCGGAAAATAAAAAAACGCACCCGACGTAATCTCTCTTCTTTGCTTGGTCATTCATCTAAGCAGACATCGGTTGAATTGGAAATGCCCTCCTGCCTTCGGTCTCTTATTGATCACGATTCCCTCCTTGTCCCTTTCTCTCTTTCTTCTCTATTGCTCGTATTGCACGGAAGTTAAATGGAAAATTTTACATATCTGTCGTTACGCGTTGTGAAACGTCATGCTCGTTTAAAATGGCAAAGCTAGATTATTTATAAATAACAAAATCGAAGTAGCAAGACGTCAGTCGGTGCAACTACATATCTGGATTCTTATATTTTATTAAAAAATTGTACTTTGACGTACATATACATGTGAATCTGAAAATTCTGTTTTAGTCTGAGACAACTTGTTTTTCTTGGCAGAAGTGCATGTTTGCGACTTGAGACTTCTTTCGATCGATGGAATGTTCAACTGCAAATTTTTTTCTTGTGATGTTTCCATGTCCTCTACAGCAATAGCCTCTGTAGCATTAACTTCTTCAGCTGTATTGTGCATCTATAAAAAAACAACGAAGTCTAGTAAGCTTTGTATAATATGTTCTTAACTAAGGATTATATTTCAGATTCCACAAACACAACAAGAGTGGTTAGCTGTAGGTGCAGACTTTGAAACCAAATGGAATTTTCCACGGTATAATTCTTCTTGCATTAGCTAACGTTAATTATAATTTTACGTTTGTGGATGTGGGACGCCAAGGAAGAATATCCGACGGTGGTGTATTCGCTAACACCGAATTGATGGAGATGAGGCCTTTCCTATGTCTAATAATTCGATAAAGGGTTACCCTGGGTATTACGGAAAGGGATCGCAACAAAGAATTTTTAATTACGCACTTTGTAAAGCACGCCGAGTTGTTGAAAATGTCTTTGCATTGCATCGTCAGTTTTTCGAGTGTTGAGAAAACCAATGTTGCTGGAGCCAGAAAAGGCTTCTCCTATAGTATTGACAATTACTCTGGTCACAACTTTTTACGTGGTTCTACCAGAAACATTTGATTCGGAAATCAATGGAACTGTAAGAAATGGCAACGGGAGAGCCACATCTAATAATGAAATAGCTTCACTTCTTTTTCTGAGAAAAGTTGGACGTAGAAGAAAGAGGAAATTATCAATAAAGGACGAACTAGCTGACTACTTTTCAAAAGAAGGACAAGTACAATGGGAAGACAATTACTCATAAAAATTATGACCTTGTATTATAGAATACAATCGAGCAAATCGTTAGTAAGAGCATAATAATTTCTATCGCAAAAATACAGAAATTGACATTTGCTATTTGCTTTGTAGTGTTCAGTATTGTTTATTTGCCTCTTTTAGTTTTCAACGTACTTTGTATTTTATTCACGTCTTTTTTGTGCTAAAAGTTCTTTTTAGAACTATAAAGAAGTTAATTGAATATTTTGTGGTAAGCATCAAGATGTAATGAGTATAAAATTAAAGCATTTTTCTCATAGTGTTTCTAGGTTATAATTCAAGATGACCGGTAGACGACTTAGTTCTTGTTGCCAAGAATTGGTTAGCCGTTTACTGATGTATTTTGAACAAGAAAAAGAAAATGGAGCTCCTTTACTAACTGTTGATGCTGTTCACGAAGTAAAGTGTAATTGTTTCTTATTAATTCAAAGTTATATACATAGTACAAATTGTAGAGAGTCGCAAATGCTTCAGGAATTTCTATGGGTACCGTGTATAATTTAAAATTAAAAAACAAAGCCACACCCACTGTTACTCCATCTAGTACTGCGACTGTCTTGTGCAAACCAAGGGCAATGCCCAAATCGCGTGATGTATCAGAGAAAATAAAAATAGTAGTTGGAAATGTAATTTATGAGATGTACAAAGGCAGTAAGTAATTTTTTATAAGTAAATTCGATTTAAGAAAAAATATATATTTTTATAGAGAAGCATTTAACAGCAAACTCCTTGCAAGAAGTACTGGAACACAGAAACATTTTACAGACTAGCTCTACTTCACTGCGACGTTTACTACATCTTTTGGGGTTTAGGTTTAAAAAAGATGATAATCGCAGAGCCCTTGTGGAGAAAAATGATATCGCAGTATTGCTATTTTCCTTTTTAAGAAAATATCAAACAATATTGACTTGCTCTTTACAAAGAGATATTGTATTTTTGGATGAAACCTGGATTTTTTCGAAGGGAAGTCAAACCAAATCATGGCAAGATGGCAATATTAAGAGTGTTAGAAAACCAGAAGGATATGATGGGAAACGGTTTATTGTTCTGCATGCTGGTACGAGAAATAGTTTTATAGCTAACGTAAACTTAATATTTAGTTCAAAATCATCAAAAAATTATTACCATGGTTAAGACAGAACTAATCCCTAATTTAGAAAAACCATCGCTAATTCTAATGGATAATGCTCCATATCATAGTGTTTTGATTGGAAAGTCACCTAATCAGTGGGTCTGAAGGAGATATTATCACTTGGTTAAATAATAATCAAATCACCTATGTAAATACTATGAATAAGAGTGAACTTCTGGAAATAACAAAGAAAAATAAAAAAGAGAAGGTCTATGTTATTGATGAATTGCTTCGAGATCATGGACATGAAGTTTTAAGAATTCGTCCGTACCATTATGATTTTAACACTATCGAGTTAATATGGGCACATGCTAAAGGGTACTGTAATAATCATAATGGTCGAGATGAATGTAATGATGCACAATTTTTAAAGATGTGACAAGAAAGTTTAGACAGCTGTACACCTGACATTTGGCGAAATTGTGTACGAACGAGAAGCCCACATAGAAGACTTTGTCTCAACGGTCAATTGTGGATCAGAAAACGAGAGTGAAGACACGGATTAAATATACTTTTAATTGCAACTGATGTTATTCTCTTTCAATATTGACATTATTTATTTATTTTATATACCTTCTATTTTGTTTTGCATATGCTGTTGTTATGTTTGTATAATTCTATATTTTTTGTTTGCTTTATTTTATTTAATAAATAAACAGTTTGTGTTTCCTTTTTCTATGGTAATGTATAATAAATTAAATTACATTGTTACAGTATACTCAACTAAAAATTGTATATTAATAATGAACTTATACGATCCAATTATATTGTAAGCATTAACTAATTTACAATCGGAAGCTTTATTAACAGTAAAAGAAGTTATAGGTATTATTTATAATTCTGTTAGTTGCAATCTTCCGAATTAAATGTTAACCAAAAAATTGAGTTCTAATCAAAAGCATAAAAGAAAATCAAATAAATATATTCATAACCTAAAGACATTAACAATGTGCAAGTTTCGTGCAAATTCATTGCAAATACGGTTGGTGTACCTGAATTTGTTTCGTATGCTGAATTTTAATAAATAATAATGACGTAACTACAAACATTCCTGGCGCCGACTGTATATAGATAATAACCTGTATGAACAATGACCAATATATATATATATATATATATTGACCAGTATGTATAATGACCAGTATGTATAATGACCAGTATGTATAATGACCAGTATGAATAATAATCTGTATAAATAATAACAAAAATGACAAATGTAACTACATTTGACACTTGATGACGTCACTCATTTATTGAAAGCATAAAAATATTTTACTACAGGGTGTTCCATTTAAATAAGATGCGAAAATAGTGCATTTGTGTTTTCAATCGCCCTGTACACAGATTTCACAATAATGGCAAAATATAACTTTCTTATAAAACTGTAACTGGTTTACCCTAGCAATATGAAACACCCTGTATATATGAAAGTAATTTTAAAATATGTAGGTTAAGACTGTCTATGATTTTTATGCATAACGTTTTGTGATACATTTAATATTAAATGGAAGTCCGCAAGTTATAAATAGTTAGTGCAATATGACGTTATTTTCAATATCATCGAGAATTCATAAAGTTTTACAGGGGAAACGAAAAGTAGTAAAACGAGAATTTTTTATTACTCACCACCGGGCAAATATTTGTAAAATAATGTTACTGGCTTAAAAGACTTCAAACATTCAAGAAAATCAATCGCTTTACGTACGTCTCATCTCGGTTATTGGATGTATTCGGGTTTGAAAAGACGACTATTCATAACGGTTGAGCACAACACCTTTCGCTCGGCTTTAATCTTTATTTTGCATCACTTTATAGACATCGATTTTAAATTTGCTGGGAACTCGTAAATACACCGAAGGGAAAATCTTTCTACTTCTCTGTTTGGTTTTTATGTTAAATGCAAGATATTCGCAATATTTGAACATAATAAATCATCAAATCTGTAAAGGTAACCACAAACTATATAAAAGCAATAATAAAATACTTTAGTAAGATCCATTATCCTTTTTAAAGGCAAGCTATGCCAATAGTGTAACGAATTGGATATAAAAAATATTGCAAAATTGTTCAAAATTGAAGAATAGCATAATATGTTTAGTGTATCTTTAATACTAAATTTTTTTTTTGATCACATCAACTTCAACTTCGTGAAATTCTCTTTGACGTGGATTTGACAACGAATATCTTTTCCTGAATATGGAAAAAAGACAGCAGGGCGCATTAGGCGATGAAAACGATCATCAGATGTATGTTGAGATTCATTCAATCATGGTTAGCATCCTTTTTTACTCCCACCAATGGGTGACGTCTATTCTGGTCAAATTTTGTGATGATGTTTTTGCTTTGTCAACCGTCTTTCTAGCGACATATGTGGCGTGCTTCTTGCTTGGGAGAATACCCAAGCGCCCCCTGATCAGTTTTAATACTTTATTTTATGGAACCTCAAATTTATTAAAACGAATTCTGGCCGGCTCGACTATGACAACAATATGTAACGATTGGTCAGAGGAAAGTAATATAAATTAATTGTTTTTCATGAATTAGCTCAAGCTTTTACAACTACCTAACAAATAAAAGCATTTATGGTTATCTTATTCTAAACTATCTTTATATACGATTGTTATTTATGCAGTTTTCTTTCTATTCCAGATGATGCCACGGTAGAATTTAATTGAGGAACGCCCACCGAGACGCACCTATAACACGTCGGAAATCACCCTACGGAATGACCGAATGCGAAAACAACGATTACGTTCTATTTCTTCTGTTGCTAATGCTAGTGAGTTCGGTTAAAACGTGCCCTGATATGTGCGTGTGTAAATGGAAAAACGGAAAACAAACCGTGGAATGTAGCAGCAAGAATTTGCAAACAATACCTGAAGGCATGGACCCAAGCACGCAAGTGTTAGAATTCTCAACGAATAAATTGCAAACATTACGTTCGGAAATGTTCCTCAAAATGGATTTGATCAATTTGCAAAGGATTTATCTGTCACAGAATCGTATAACAACGATAGAGGAAAATACATTTAAAGGCCTATCGAATCTCGTCGAATTGGATCTCTCTGGAAATTTACTGGACACAATTCCAACGGCTACGTTCGTGGATTGTCCTTCTTTAATGAGGTTAACGCTCAGCTACAACCCGATTAGCGTTCTAAAACGCGGTTCGTTTACTCACCTCACATTCCTCCATTCGTTAGAATTGAGCAACTGCAATGTAAACCACATAGAAGAGGGTGCATTTCAGGGATTGCACAGCATCGAATGGCTCCATCTAGACGGGAACAAACTTACCACAATAAAAGGTAACAAAGTCCTACCGGAATCTCTGAGAGGTATCGAACTGCAAGGGAACCTATGGAAATGCGATTGTAATATTTTAGACTTGTATTCTTGGCTGGTAAATCTGAACGTGCCGTATTCAGTGGAACCAACTTGTAGGGGACCACGTAAACTGGCAGGACGTGCTATTAAATCAATACCCGAAAGGGAATTAGCGTGTCTACCTAACGTATCGCCGACTACTCTTTATTTAGAGATTGGAGAAGGAAAAAATGTATCTTTATTATGTCACGTACATGCAATTCCTGAAGCACATGTATCTTGGTGGTTTCAAGGACAAATTTTGCAAAACGATACTCTGGTTGCACCGGGGATGCGATTGATGTATTACGTTGAAGAAGGAGGCGAAGAAAAACGAAGCGAACTTTTTATTTATAACACGAACGCTGAGGATAATGGCACGTTTATTTGCAGCGCTGAAAACGCAGCTGGTATAGTGCAATCTAATTTTACAGTAAAAATAATACTTAAAGAAGAACCAATTGTGATTATAGTATCTTTTCCTTTCGAGTATTTTCTAGCTGCGGTCATAGGAGGCGGCATCTTAGTATTAATAATTTTGATCATAGTAGTTGTTTCAATTATAAGGTGTCGCTCAAAACGATCACGTAAACAAAAGAAGGAAAAAAAACAAAAGAAGTCGCTTTGCAGTACCAACAACACCAGCAGAATATTCAACAAAATACTACGATGAAATGTATAGAAACGATTAAGGAAACCAATGAAATTAATAAACGTGTATCCTGCCAAAGTACTCGTTCCTGCGATAATTTATTGAGGTCGGTGTCACCGGTGACCCTTCCAAATCCAAGAAGTCCCGTATCACTGAGAAGGTACCAGCTAGAACAAAATCCTGATTTAATTAACGATGCGGAGAGCGTCGGTAGACGCCGTGATGAAGGAGATGGCGAGGTAATGCAAGAAGCGCAACATGAAAGGACCGAAACTTTACTGCAGCATCAGAGTATGGTACAGTTTCCAATTGGGACGTGTAATAATATGAGAAATCCTAGGAAGTTGTATAACATCCATAGCTGGGAAGGCTGTCCCATTTTAGACGTAGAAGGTTATCCTGTGGATTACGGATTACCTAAAATCCAGTCAGTTATACCTGTGCAGAACTTTTACAGGACTTTACCATATAATAGGTCTGGTAAAAAACAATCAGCTGCTGTACCTATCAGTAGGTACTGCAGGGAAGCGGAATTCCTTTCGAGGAATTCGTACGAACATTACTACCCCGATGTCAGGTATACGGCTGACGGATATCCCGTGAGGACATCCGATGTTGCCACGGAAGCTCTACCTTCTCCCCCTGAAGGCTATAAAAGTGAAACTAATCCTAGTTCGCTACCTTGTTGTTCGGCGGTTCAGTGGCCTCAGCGAATGCCATCTAACGTGCACTTAATAAACCCTGATAATCTCGAATGCGGACGTCTTCATCAATCTAAGTTCGCGAATATCGGGAAACGTTGCGTTGGTGCGCAAACCGAAACCGAAACGTCGGGTGAAACGCCGCCAACTTCGGTGGCGACGAATACAACGTCGACAACGACGCATTTGACTCTGAATAAGACTGAATCGACGCTAAACGAGCGCAACGATCCACTTAATGAAGTGCTGACGGAGAGTCCCGATGAAGGTTACGAAGGCGAAGCACCATCAGTGGTGTAGTGAGAGTTTTCGTCATTGAAAACTTTATTAAAAAGAAACTGCGGCTCTATAGATAGTGTATAATGAGAAAATATACAGGGTACCATGAAATATGTATATATATTTAATCAAGTCGTTTTGTTTTAGCTTTTTTATGATACATTTAGAATTTTAGGATTTGTTACAAGTGTATACGAGTGCAGAAAAATAATCATCGCAAAAACTTTTTATTTTTACTTAAAATTTACTCAAAAAGTTTTACAAGAAGTCATCTGACATAAATTGCTCTTCATGTTCTTCCATGTTTTTTTCTTGTGAAATAATTTTAGTTTTAGTCCTTGATTTCGCAACGGTTTGGAAAAATTCTTTCAAAGTACCCGTGAAAGTCTTTAATATTATAAACTACTAAAATGCAGTATTGCAATTCAGCGCCAAAATAATGCTTATTTTTAAAATACACGAAAAGGAATTTAATTCTCTGTGAATGATAGACGCAAAAATGGTTTTCGAAAAGAATTTCATTTACCAAGAAATCTCAGTTACTTGGCAAGGTATTGTTTGTATCTGGATCCTGCCGTTTGATATTCACCACTATATCTAGTTTCATAAACAAATCTGAGATATCTTCAAAAGAAATTAGTCTGCTTAGTCCTATAACTCTATCACTACTAAGCTTGTAGTAGACCCACTTCCACTTTTACATTTTCATGGTTATATTATACATAGAAAAGCTGAGAATTGTATGAAAATCTATAAATTGCACAACTTGTATTCTAGTCCTGATTGTTTCACCCACTTGCTAACATGTCAGCATAGTGGCTTGATACCCAACTCAGTGTGTCAAGTATTACCTGATAGCCTGTGCTACTCTAAGGGCAGTCTGGCTATCAGATAAAATTCATATCGATCCCTTTAGCACATCTTTTGCGCAGGTCAAGATGGCAATTATTTCGGGCTAAAAGATGAACGAGGAGCTCCCCAAGCTAATAGCGTCGCAGCATGGTTCTCCATCTCTCCAAATTCCAATTCACGTGCCATTCGACGTTTTAGAAGCAGCAACAAACCAGCGGATAAATTCTCGCTTAGATTTACCAACGAAGACTTTGCAGTCTCTCTGCTACACATGCTTACATTGCCACTGTGACTGTCTATTCGATGTAGTTGAAAATGCATGTATGATATCCTGTTTTACCGCAGAAACGCCTGCAGCCACTACATTTTTCCACAACACCAACTGCCGCGGATGAAGCTCAACGATCGTCTTCATTGCCGCAATCGGCATCGAGAACAAAGCCCTCATGATGTCTAGTATTTGGCGCTCAAGAAGTATGAATAATGATTCTATAATAACTCTAGTTGCAAGCAGTGTATACCCACTGAATTGCTTTGATTGCCTTTCATTCTAATTCGTTTGGGTCCTTTCTAGAGTCCTTTCTAGAGTTTAATTTGATTCCTTGTTGTTATCGTTTTTTTTTAATCTCTGGTACTAATAAATCTAATTGAATGATATCTTCGCAATCATCAGTACAAGAATCCTCTTCCATAAACTGTCGTCAAGCCTCTGGCTCGGAAACAAAATCTACGAAGTCTGATTCTGAATATTCATTGAGGATATATCTAGCATAATAAAATAAATAACGGTGGTTTCGTTTGCAATTTCGACAATAAAATTTAGCAATCTTAAGCATATTACCTATTTTACCAGTTAGTGGCAAAACGGATTGTCTAAGGTACAGATAAGTCTGAAGTAGAAGATGGATGAGGGTGTGGGAGAGAGCGATAAATTCAAGAACAATATTTAATTTAATTATTAACATGTGATGTCATTTTATTTATGTATATTTATAATACCGCTCCACAGATTAATAATATCGAACTCAACAATCGTTGTTATTGATTCCGATTAATCTCTTCGATCTCTCCCACACTCCCACCTATCTTCTACTTTATTATCTAGCAACTATTAATATTTGGCAATTCCCCTGCACCCTCCCCCCTTCTCGCACCCCCCAAGAAATAAACATGACCTATTCTTTCTAGTTACACTCATTTCCTCGTGTTTTATCATTCGATAATTTGAATTCATTAATTTAATTTTAACTTCTTAAATACTAACCATCGTACATTCGTTTATTTACCCCATTTTCGAAAAATAAAGGTTTAATTCTCCATTAATATAACAAAATTTCCGTTAAGCTTCGATATCAATTTAAACTCGTGAAAATTCGGCACTCTAGGTCTCAAGCTACATCATTTCAAGTATCGCGGAGCATACACTTAACAGATACACCGTCAATTAAGAACCAATTTGAGGTGTACTCGTTTAAATATTAAGCTCTTGCCTTTCAATATAAAGCACCAGACGATGTCATTAGCACAACGAATACATCTCACGAAAATAATTAAGTGAGACAAAGACTTCTCTTTACTTTTGGTGAAGATCCTTCCGAACCGTTGGTTAATTGAATCATAAACAAACAAGATACAATATTGGACCTGAACGAAACTGATCCCCAATTAGCGACAATTTTAACAAACTTGTAATAAATTCTCTTGTTGCGAGTTTCAATTTAATAGAAAGCAGGAAAACAGTGATTTGATAATGTTGATAAATATTTATTTATGAATTGTTTATCTTATTATATATTGTGCTATCGATAAATTTTAGCCGCTTTTTTGAGTTATTGAAAAATGTAACGTGATTTACTTGCACTGTACACGCTATTTAGGCTTAAGAAAATATTATTACAGTTCAATGAAGCTCACAATTTAAGTATAAAGGATTTATTTAGAGCATTATTCGAATTTATTAATATTGTAAATAATGTCACATATAAAATAGTTGAAAACAAGTTAATTGTTGTGTACATATGTATGTAATAAATAATAAAAGAACATTTGAAATGATTAAAAACCACCTATTTAATAACGGAAACAAACATTAAAAAAAATCCAGTAATTTAATATAGTTTGAACGATATTTTTTTTAATTAAATCTTAAATAAATAAAATACTTATAATATAAAATTGTGTACTAATAATCAAGTCATTAAAAAAAGTAGATCAAATGAATAACACTACTGTATTATATAAATAAAAACATTTTGTAAACTCAGTAGATACATACTATCGTTAGCAGATATAAATAAATAATCATTCCCATTATTTCTCATGCATATTGACTAGTTTGTATTAAATTTCCTGAATTTTATACACGTTAGTAGAACGAATCGTTTGTAATTAATTAAGTAAGCGTAGAAGATGATCTCAGTATCTCCTTAAATTAGTTTAGATTGTTATGTAAGTAGTTTCACGTTGAATTTTTATAGACGAACAGCAAAGATAAATGTTGACACTCTTTTATACATAAATAAAGATGATAAGCAAATTAATTATGAGTATTATTATCTGGTATATATTTCTCGATTCATTCTTTCTAAGCTAATTATATGCGTTACGGTGGCTCAAAAATACGAACAACGGGTATGGTATCTATGGTACCATTTGTACAACCAGTTAAAGAATTAATGTACTTCGCTCTAAATACAAGGCTTTTTACTTTCTTTGTATACTAGAATGTCAATACTTTTTGCATTCAGATTTTGCATTACCCGAACACAACATTACGAACCATGTCACCATGACAATTCTTCTGCCGGTATGGTTCTCTTGCTCTTTCAAGTAGATGGCATTGATTCTGACCAAAGCTCATAACGCAATCTGTTTGCAAATTTCAGTATACACTATTTGTACCTCATAACCTTCACTACTTCAGTTGAATTTAGAAGATCAAAAGTTTTGGTTTTCCCCTTCATGGGCGAAGAGAGCCCAAAAAACAACCTATTCAACTAACATATTTAGCCCCCAATTTCAATACCCGTGCTTTTCAACGTTTTCAAGTATCGACAAATTTGCAAGCGAGATCTTGTGCATCTTCGAAGAGAGTGATACAATCGATATAGTTGTAGATGCTGGTATGGTACTTTATAATAGTACTTAATACTTTGACTCTCTCCATGCCTGCCAACTAAATCCCAAAGTTAGATCTTTTTCAAATTTAGATCCGTGGTTGTTTGCTACCGTCATCTGCACAGCCTCCACTACTCCACTATTTGACATTACAACTTCAAAAGCTTCTGTCAAGCGGAAAGTTTGTATGACACCTTTTGATCAACGTGTGTTGCTGCAAATTCTTAGAAAAATAAGTTTTGCTATCTAATCCGCATTCCACACTACAACATTTCAGTTGTCACATCTTTTCTTTCTACATAATATACTAAAAACTCGATGGAGGAAGAGTAGATCTGATATGGTTAATTATTAAGGTAGGGTACATCTCAGTTGTAAATCCAAAATCTCTTAAGTCAAGCCACAGCGTCTTTCTACTAATAAATATCTCAAATACAACCGACCAGATAAAAACTACTTTCAGCATAACAGGTTATTCGTACTGAAGCTTGTGCTCTCCTTTATATAAATAGATATCCAGGCACCACTTTGTATCCTTACTTGGGAAAGTGTAAACAATCTGCTAGTGTAGTAGTCGTCAAAATACAGTGCATCACCATCCTAATAGAAGTGTCTCGAAAAGCTTGCCAAAATTAAAGACCATTAATATCACCTTCTAGAATAGTATGCAAATTTTTAAAGTGTTCTAAACTATCACCATCAAAATCCAAACAAAAATGTTTTACCAAATAAGTTCACATATTCTACTTCTCAATCTGTCTTATTTTAAAGACGTATCTCATTTTACTTCCGCGTGATAAAAAAAACAAAAAGTGTTAGCAGACGTACATAGATATATGACAAAATAATCTTCACCTTTATTATATTTTACACCAATTTTTGAAGTTTCACCACTCAATGCCCACAATATTTACAGATCGACCAGAAAACCGTGGCAGTGATATATTGGTAATGTAACAATGTGTCAAAAGTGAATGAGCGTTCTCGACTTATATATATGTATATATATACCCCCACCGCATGAGCCATTAGATCCAGATCTTACATCAGCGCGCCAATCACAGCTGAGTGCTGCAACGTCATTTTTACCCAACCTCTCTGATTTAAGCGCAACTGCCACGGGATTCTGGTAGATCTGTAGTTCTTGTTTGTCACTAACTATTTCTTACAAGTTACCATACAACTTAGTTTCTTCCGGCCTCAAAGAAATTACTGTAATGTGGGCTGCTTAATCTCCATAATATCAAACAGATTTTCGCAGTGGCACTTGTTTTGAATAGTGGGTGACAACAATCAGGAATTAATGATGGTAGTAATTTAGGTTGACATTATCTTGATCAAGCCTTGTCAAAGCCTTTAGTGCATAGGTGTCTAAGGTGTTGATGCAGGATTGTGCCTATGCCAAAGATAGATTAAAACAAAATCAAATACTAACCTCCCACCCTCCAAATGTAACGAATCTATTTAATAGCGTATGGCATTACACTAGACAGGCTCTTGAAGGGTCCACTGAAATTTTTGTAGAGACAGCGAGAGAAAGAACTATCTAGTCATAATTTTCTTTGTTATAGTACGACACACATTACAACTAAGCAAATTGAAACCCTCCAAAAAGTTCAGGATCCAATTCTGAACCACAGATTATATTGAAGAGAGCATTAATGGTCACCCTGTTTAAAGTAGTAGGTGGTATTGTCTCCCTCCAAAAGAAGTATAAATTCGAGCATCGATTGTTCAGATTTTGCCGTAAATTTTTTGAAATACTATATTATTATTCATTGATTACCAACTAATGAACTAACTGAAGTAAAGCTTGGTAGTTGTGGAAAATGTTTAGATTTTTAACAAGAGAAAATATTTGTCCAATTGAATTATCTTATTATATTGGTAAACAAAAGTAGATCTCAAATATTTTTAAACATGTTAAAGCTAACGTGAAATAAACCAAGACGAACTAGGTATCTAAAGACTATTCTAAAACTGCAAACGTTCTAAGTTAATTCTTCAATAAATTGTTCTCTGCATTCACAAAAATTCCATTCCCGATTGACTACATCGCCCTGAAGCTCCCTAAACTTCCTATCTTTATAAGCCGCCTTCAAGAAATAAACCAGCGGACACACGTTTATTCGTAAATAAAGATAAATCGGAAAAACTAAGAACGTGCTCCTGGTTTTCTCTCGGTATTCAGATTCCCTTTTAGCACGTACAGCATGCAATGTGCACGTGACGCGTCACCTGAAATACAAGCCCACAGTAGCCCGACTGTAATGACCGACCATAAAAGCCGAAATAAAACCATCCGGAAGAAAACTCCTGAGTACGTAAAAAGTAAAGTTCTGTGACAATGCATCTACGCTCAACTGAGATAAGGTACCATAGCGACGGACGGCTGATCCTTTGGGTCTCCCTGACCCGCTCAGATGTTGCACACCCTTGCGACAAAACGAAAATGCCGTACTGATATAACTCGAAACCCTTCTTCTGTAGCCTTGTGGTGTTTTGTGTGTTTCTTTTTTTTCCTAATAAAAGCACGAAAAATGCTGATGTGTTTGTGAAATGTGCTGCTACAAAATATGAAACAGAAAATGATTGTAACCTTACATACATGTATACATTATATACAAGTTGATTCTGAAATGTCTAACTTTTAGCTTGGTATAAGAAAGCAGGTATAAGAATGATAAATATCTTAAATAAAAATACAAAGCATATAAATCCCTCTTTATACAGTCCACTTATAAAGTGTGCTCATTAAATATAGGGAGCGTTTTTGCTTAATAAGAGTACCTTTTCGTTGCTATTTTATTAATTTTTAAAGTCTGAGAAATCACTTCGTCAAGCTTCTAATGCATATGGTTTGTTTGGCTCATAACACCACATATACCAAAGCAGGATAACATATTTTTTCCACATGCTATCTAGTGGAATTTGTAAACAAGAGTACATAACACACACAAGTCCACAAGTTCTGGTAAATGGAGCTAGTTAAGGAGCAAAAAGGAAGACAATATTAATGACGCGACGTTCTAGTGGTTTAATAAAATCCAATGAAATATACGAGTATAATGCCAAAATGTGTGGAAATTCTACCTGTCAATTCTATTTTCAACAGTATCAATGCCAAACTATCCTGAGCATCTCGGATTGTCCAGTAACAGCTTGCCACCATCAAAAGCAGTGAACATAAGGAATGTGGAGGTCATGTAATATCACTGGCTTTTTGAGTACAACACCTTAGATAGATAGATAGATAATTTACGGGATGACTAAGTAGCCTCTTGCCACTGTGATCTAGCTCTCTGTTATCTGGACCACCTGGTCTAGCTCTGCCTTCTTCATGAGACTTGTTAGCCTTGCCGAGCTTGTCTTCATGTAGCTCGCCGCATATGGTTCGCCCAAACACTCTAGCCTCAATCTGGCTAGTAACTCGCCTACAATACCTTAGTCTTGGATTTTGATCGGAATAAGGCAGTTGTTGTTATTCTATATGTCTCGGAGACCTCAAGAAACTTGTGAAGCTACATGATTAATATAACAATTTGCAACAGAAGAACCAATTTGCTAGCCTAAATAACAGCATCGTTTAGTCACTTTTTCTTAAAATACCAAACCTCTATTTTGGTGCTAATATCAGAGAACTGTCCCTTACGAACTGGTCCCATTTCCAATATGGTCTATCTGAACAGGTTTTAGTTTACAAATAACTGAAAAAAATGGAAATGATGCAGAAAATCAACTTGCAAGACTGGGAACCAATATATACCGGATGTCTAGCCTAAGATGATCTGGCGATCCCAGAGGTCCTCCACGTCCAAAACAACTGACGAACTTCGACAGTATTGTGCTGTGGAACACCATCGTATTGGAACCACATCAGTTGACGTGTAGTTAACGGAATATTTTCTAACAAAACTCCCATATTATTTTGAAGAAATTCCATATAAACCCCCAGCCGTTGGTCATGAAAAAACGGGCCTATAATATGTTATCCAATGATAACCATCATGATGACCATCTGTATTGACTATGTGCTGCAATAAATCGATGATGTGATGATTCACAAATCCATTTTTGTGGAAGGTAGCTTCATCTGAAAACATCACTCGCTCGAAAAAGTTCACATCATAATGATTTCTTTCAATTGCCTACTGAGAAAACAATAATTTGGTTTGAAAATCGTCTGCAGTAATTTCCTGGTGCAACTGGATCCGATACGTATGATACTTATGTGGTCTTAAATTGCGGTGTACAGAAGATTTACTGACAGTAGTCATTGTACTTATTTCGGGTACAATGGATTCTGCACTCTCTTGCACTGCTAACAATACTTGCAAGTGATTTTCTTCCATCAGTACGGAGTTATTGCGGTTCCGTTTTGTACATTTTACAGATCCAGTACTTGTGAACCTATCCAGTGGCGGCAGAAATGCTCTCCTATTTGGATGCCTTATATTTGGATAATACTGTGCGTAAACTCTTGATGCTAACAGAACGTTGCTGTTACATTCACCGCGAACGAAAACCATATCTTCTAATTCTTCTTGAGTAACTGACATTTTTAATTGTTATCTTCTTCGAAATCATACTCTGAACGTCAGTACTGACACTTACAACACTAATGACGGTTAGATACTGTTTCCAGTGGTTCTATTGTGTTTTGTTGGCCACTTTTTAAGCATGCCAGTATTATTGCTGCCAGTCCTAAGCTTGGTCAAATGCGAGGGGAAGGTGTCGCAATACGTAGGGATGGTGAAAAACTGAAAAATCGGAAATATCTCCAAAACTGTTCGATATAGACAGAATAAGATCCGTATAAAAACGGAAGACAATCAAATTTTACATCCATTTGTGTAAAAATTGCTATACCATTCTATTTAAGAAAATCAAGTTATTCATGATTTTAATGTTGGAAAATTACAGATCCCTATTTAATCACCCTGTAACATAAATGCAACACTTTTCTAATAAAAGACGTGCTCTCTTTCATGATTAAGCGAAAATTGAAAACCACATGTTTCTAACTTTCGCAGTTACGGAGATATTTCTATTTGACAGGTTTTCAAAAAATTAATAATAAGTCGGCTATGGACCGTTGCATCTTAAGCTGGACATCCTATATTTGGTTAGACTACATCATTTTGGTTTTCCCAAAATCTAAATGTAGAAAGTAGTCTAGTTAAAGAAATATATCAAGCTCACGCCAAATGGAAATCTACTTGATGTCAATACAGACCAAAGTTGAGGATATTTAGCAGCCTTCCGATTGCTCCAACATCTTGGATCAATAAATATGTTTATTTTCCAAATTTAGAACTGCAATGCCAACACTTTCTTTGGATAGGTGACTCTGACTCCCGTTCAGCTCAATGTCATACCACCTAAGTCAATTAACACTCAGCAAACTCTTTCTATGGAAGAGATGCTCTAGGAAGGTAATAGCGAGAAGTCATTCGCATTGATGCATTTTGCAGCGTTGATCGCAACGTTGCTATCTCAAGATGTAAGAGCATACTTACTAGCTGATCTACAAACGACCGTGTCGTCTACACACAGTCCTAGCCTTGTGCTACTGAAGATAAAGATGTTGCTTGCTAAAAGTGAGGCCTTATTAGAGAGCTCTGAGTTAGACCTGACATTTCTACTGATCAGATAATTATACCACACTGAATGAAAGGCATAGACGAAATCCAAACTCACTACCCCTATAAAGTACCTCAACTACAAGGAAAATGCCTTCTTTAACTCGCAGGAACGGGTAATCAGCGAATAAATTTACTTTCAGCAGTTCTAGTTCAAGTAATATTTGTATACATCTTTCATGCTTTTGTAACAATTAACATTGTTTTGCCTGTCAAAGAAAATATAACGTTCTAACCACATTTCCCCTCCCTAATGTAAAGCACTAATACCTATAACTGTCAAATAAATAACATTCTCACGTTTTACTCATAGGAGCAAACAAAAACTTACCACAAATCCTATACATACAGATTAATGCAACACATTTGCGGTCTTATATTTCTGTCGCAAAGTGTATAGCTGCCGCTATGGAGCTATATATTCAGGATTGCCTTTGCTTTTCCCCAGACCAAGCAGCCCGTGACCGACTTTCCTTGCGGCCTCAGAGATAATGGTAATGTAATCTTGGGACGAATATAATTCACGACATAAATTCCCTATGTATATATATACGCCTGCTACTGTAGCTGCTGCTGTCCCGCTAGTAGTTTACTTATTTTGTATTATTACGATACATTAGGCATGCTGTACGTTCGGAATAGTTTCCTACTATTATTTACGTTTACGTAAATATGGATATATGCAAGAATACCCTGGAGTCCCGGAGATTAAGTCTATGCCGGACGAGACGTAGAATTCTTTTGCTGACATCTAGGATCGCTAAATTGGATCCTGTCTCGTGATATTTTTTTTTCTCTTCAAGCACATTGGAGTGTTAGTCTTAAATACGCCTTTCATACATCGGGATTAAATTTCTTCGCTCTCGCTTTCCTTATCCCTTGACCTGGTTTTCCCCGAGGTCGGTTAATGAGAGGCACTTACGATCTACTAATAGACTCATTAGTGTAATTAATACCGCCTTACACTTAGGAGAGGTGGTACAGTACATCGCATTTAACGCTGACATCCGCTAATGGTCCTGATCAATCCTACTTGTTTGTAATTACTAATATAACCTAGATGTATTGTTATACGTACTATCCTGCAAGATTTATAGAAGCAATTTTGTACGTAAGTCAACAAAAGTTCCATGATACTCTTTTGCCCAAATCATTTTTTTTAATTCCTTACAACTTTTATATACTCACACATTTTTCTGATAAGCTGTGTTTGCAAGTAGTAGTCTTTACCAACCAATTGTCCCCAATACGTCTTGAAATAATTGTTGTTTCGGAATCCTCACCTAGAGGGAATTAGAGAAATTAGCCGAAAATCTTTTTAATAAAAAGTCATTGGAAGAGACAAATGTATGTTCTTGATACCTAAAATGTAATACACGTTTATGGAAGCACATGAAGATAGCTCATTTTGAGCGATAGGAGACACAATGATAACATTAGAGACACGCTGAGCTTCAACATAATATATATTACCAAAACCCGGTCATAAGGCATCGAATAAAAAATTGGCAGTGGTTCCATATACAACATAAATGTTTATACCAGTTGAAGGTGATGACTATACTCTAGGAGAAGCGTTTATTATAAAGCGAATATAAAACGTTAACAAAACAGCAAAACAAATTAGTAAAAACACGCTGAGATCTTCAAATGATAAGACATTCTATAATTCAAAGGGAGCTAAACTACTAAATGGAAAGATACGGAAGATGTGTGATGAGTAACTGCACAACAAAAACAAAACTATTGTGGTAAGCTTGATATGTGTCCTAAATTTATTTATTTTTATCAAAATTACATGGGAAACCTGGGCTGTACTAACTAAAAGTTTGCTATATTCGACACAAGCAAGAAATCTACTAAGTGGTGCAGCAAGGTCTTTTACAGGTTGTTTATGTCCGCTGAAGACAATTTCCGGATTTTAGCAGAAAAAGTGAAACGCAAATGCATTCCATTAATAAATGTTTGTTCGTTTGTCAGCAGCTATAGTTGCTATTACACCTAGTTGTCTTTGAAGAGACAAAGAGGTGGAATTCCCTCCACCCAACCTTCCCTCGTTAGCTGGTCTGCAGTTTCATTATCTGCTTCACCCATGTCTCCTGGTACACTGACCAAAGTGATCTTGTTGTGCCTGACCAGAACATTTAGGTTTTTCAGATATTCCCATACTAGTTTGGAAGCTATATAATAAGATGCTAGAGCCTTTAAGGGTGCTTGACTATCAGACAGAATGCAGATCGTCTCCCCCAAGTGGTTCACATTCTTCGTAGACACTAACATCCAAATTAGTACCCGCTGATGATCCGTATCTGTACCAGTTTTGGGTTTTCGGTTTTTTCCCATCACCATTTTTCCGCACTTCTCAATTCAAGAAAATTTTGAAGGGCTTATCGTAGGAAATTCTGGTGATTGCTATGTCACTACCCATATCAAAGACTGGGCTTCTTACTGCTGTTTCTATACTGCTTTGCCCCAATCTATAGTGGGTTCTCCAGTTATTAGTATTTTTCAATCTGTATGCTCCCATTCTAGCCTCTCCCATGATAAAGATATAGAGGGGAGGTAGGTTTAGCATGGTCTCCATAGCAGGCGTTGAGGTGCTCTTAATAATGCATGCCAGTCTCTGAGTTCTCAAGAGATTAGTTATCGCATGCTTCTGTGTGACTTTTAGTCACAAAACCAAGCAGTCAGTTATCATTGTTGACCATAGTGAACGTGGTGCTACTCAACGCAAAATACGCAAAAATTTTAAATATTCCGTTGTCAACGGGCAACCGTGTGATTATTCAATTTAATCGTAATAATAATAATAATAATAGTAATAATAATAATGGACTTTATTACAGAGGCGGAGTCCAGCTGTAGCTGTTCAACTACACCTCTAAAAAAATAATACACAGAGTAACCAAAACAATCTATGTTCTACAACAGAGCAATTTATTAATTAATTAGCTAACTAACGAAAATAATAATAATAAAAAATATTGACAGTCCTATGCTATTCTATCCAATAATACATAAAATCAATGTACCAGTTTAAGAAATTAGGAAATTAGATTCGAAAGTGGCGTTCAAGATCTCTACTCATTTATTAGTTGCTTTTTAATAGAGTTACAAAAAGCATAGCTGCTCTTTACAGTACAAGTACATTATAGAACTTGGATGAAGCATACGAAAATAATCTTTCAAATAGGGCAGAGTGGTGCTGCGGCACATCCAACAAATTCAAATAACTCGGGTTCCTATTGTGCATTATACCCCTTCTAGGTAGGAGATCAGTAATGAATTTGGGTGCACGATTATACATGTTTAACCAACCGATTTTGCATAAGTAGGGTGAGACATGTTCACCTCAGCTAAGATTATATATAAAGCGGATGCATGAATATTGCACACGCTGAATTTTAGTTGAATATTCGTAGTCAACACACGGGCGTAGACAACATCACAGCAGTTGAAGTGTGATAGGACTAAACTGTCACACAATAACGTTCTAATATTGGCATTCATAATTTTTCTATTAGAATATAGATATCTTAGGAATGGGTACGACTTCTGACTGGCTTTGTTAATATGTGTCCTAAATCGAAAATTATTATCTATAATCAAACCCAAATTGTTAACTGAAGTAGTCACATCCAGTATGACATTGTCAACTTTTATAACTATGTCATTATAACTGATGACTTTAGAGAATTGATCTTCAGACAGTGTGATTTAGACACTTTAACTAAATTATCGATGTCTCGATTTATGAGATCTGTAAATTGCATTATTTGACTGGCATTGAAGTTACAATATAATTGACTATCGTCCGCAAAGAAGTGGGTTGTGCAGTAATCGATGTTTTTAGAAAAATCAGATGTGTATAATATAAACAGTAGAGGAGAAATTATTGAACCTTGTCGGGTGCCATTGCATAGTACAATAACAATACAACAATGGAGTCGAGGCCAGACCTTCCGGGTCCTTCTAACAGAAGTAAAAGAACGCTTCTGCATGAAGTGTTGACAGATCCACGAAAAAATGTGGGTGGGCTTGCAGCAACCTCTCAAAAAAGTAAGCGTACCATCCAACTATGCTTGCATAGTATGAGGATGTATAAAAGGGTGGCAAAGAAAAAACCATTCCTTACGGCCTCGCCAAAACAATGTCGAATTCCTTGGGCAACCAAAATAGGAAGACAAAAAAAAAATGTGACGAGCTGTAATTTCTTACGATGAAAGCCGATAGTATTAATTGAGTGATAGTGGTTGTATGTTTGGCGGGGGAGAGGGAGAGGGAGGGGAGGGAAAGCTTAGCATATCAATAGATGCAATATGGCGGAATATCGCAATTGATAATATGCAAAGGAGCTCTTGCCATTTTGTCAAAAGGCAGTTTTTATGGAAGATGGGACGTTCTGCCACAAAGCCACAAATGACAACCGCATTCAAGGACGAGCAGAAGATTTGAATTTTACCATGGTCAAAACAATCACCATAGATTATCTCGATTGAAATGTACGACCTATAATACAGCAGAATATGGCCAAACGATCCCGAAAGCCTAGTAATAAAGGCAAACTTATAGCTGTTGTTACTGAGGAATAGGAAGACGACGAATTGAGGCACTTCATGCCAGTAAAGGTGGATCAAAAAATATGGATCACCTCTGAGAATTGTAACTATCTCGCAGGAATCAGAAGACGTAACCAATTCGTAAATCAATGAGAAATTTCAATAAGAAAAACAAACAAAAAAATTAATTTAGGTGACGAAAACTATGACTAAAATTGTAGCTTGGCTTCCACCTCTTCTCATTCGTATTGTATTATGGAAAACTGACAACTTTTACTATTTTCATATAATTTGTACCTCGTCTATTCCTTGTTTAACCTTATTTCATTTTACGAAGCAGGATACGATTTGATTAAAGCTTTTGTATTTGAGGGCAAGTATTTGAGCGAAACCATATTAACAATAATGAACTTGACTTTAAAGCTTTGAACCTACGCTAGAAAGCTGAAAATATAACGTATAAAATGCAATTACCTAAAGAGAAATAATTTCTTTAGACGTTTCCCTTTAGATTTCATCTTATTTCGAAATAAGAATCATTAAAACTTATTCCTAACTTATTTCATTAGAAAATTTCTCAATATTCGTAAGAAAATTCATTCATATTAGAATTTCACAAAATATTATATAGGTTATATAAACTCGCGACGTAAACAGTCACAGAATACCTTTAATAAATTTCCTGCAGAAATACTATGATGAAACTAGAAGCAATAAAATGTAGACCTTAACGCATGAGCTGCGTGTTGGAAGAAGACGGACGTATTGCGAAGAGCGAGACGAAACGGAACGAAATACTGACCCATTAATCTTAGGCAGGTGGTATTGATTCCTAGAATGTTTGCTATTTCCATTTTCCGTACATATTTGAAGTATACTCCGTATTTAGAACAGCATTTTTGATCCAGAGCTTAAAAGGAAATTGTGATAAATCGATCCAGTTTTGACAATTTCAAATAATTTTAAATCTGTTTGTTTGCAGGTTTAAACTTGATTATAAGGTAATAAATTGCATATAGCTAAATCAGTATTGTATATCAGAGAAACGCTCCAGTTTCCAATCTCTGTTTCGTCCTTTATTTACGTTTTGAGTAACATTCTTTTTCTACTCTACGGGCCTGAATGTTTCCTTTTAAAAAGAACATAAGAAACATTTTTTATACTGAACGCTCTCCAAACAAACGAACTGCTCATTTGAATTTGTATTCGCTTGTGTCGAACGTACAGTTTTCGACCTTTAAAGATACATCTAAGGTTATAAATTGACGCTGAACAGGACCGGGAAAGAGACGGACGGATAACTCCCCCGAGATGGCACGACAAGGCACGTGAAGTTGACCACTAGGAACGGGAACAATTGGGATTCTGTTCTCCTCTCGCGTGTATCGATCTTGGATATACAGAAAAAAAAACGAGGGGAAGGGGTAGCAACACGAAATCCAACAAAGAAACAAATGATTCCTTCAACTCGGTTAATTTCTTAGATTAAAGATTCTTCCCTGAAAGAAAAAAAATGAACTCAAACGAATTCTAGCGTTCCACGACCGGCTTGGATAAATGAAATCCGTTTCTTTTCTGCACACCTTTAATTACAGAATAGCATTCCGAAGTACGAATAGCGAAGGGATACGTTGTACGGCACGTTTACTTAATATTTACTATAGATTTAGTGTTTGATTTATCTGTAGAGAACAGGTACTTTAAGCCGTATAAACCCGGAATTCGAATAGAACATTTTCACATGCGTAGTGCACCTCTTCGGGCGTTTAAATAATGGTATCCATTTGGCTTCTGGACGTGCACAATTCCTGTTATTCATCTTCTTATTATCAGACCTGAAACTTTTATCCCGGCTCTTGGACTGGAGCTGATAGTGGTATAAATTCAGGGAAAGACGTTACTTCTATTTACACTTTTTTTTACTTTAAAAGGATGTTTATAGATATTACAACTTCTTAGAAAATAAATTATTAGGTTTCTGTGATATAACGGCAAAAATCAAAATATCACAATTAGTTAGCAAATCTGTGTTTAACCAATTAAGAAAGGAGTCCTATGACGAAACAACAAACGAAGTGCTTTTATAGCGAAATTAGTTATTAAAATTTCCTAAAATTAGGAATGTATTTTAATTTGTACGCCCCAATATCAAAGTGTAGCTTAATTTCCAGGAAATTTTTTATTGTTCTCAGCATGATTACTTTCAAACAATTATCTATCGTGCCCACCGTTACAAAAAGCTACTTAATATATGCATACTTCACTCATTAGCAGTAATTTATATCCACTTTAAGCTACCGCAAAGCATACACTACTAGTCATATTATTTGCCCACTATAAGTACAAATATACAAAAAACGCAATTTTAAAAGTAAATTATTAAAACAAATATTCTTCCTATGTGAGATAACATATCTGACACTAAAAAAAAATAAATTTTACATTTTTTTATACTATAGTCTGTCTCAATTTAACGAGGACTCTGTCAATAGGGGCGTTTCTGGTGGCGCCACCTATATGTGGTTAGAGGCGTTCGAATGGTACATCCTTTGCCGACTTCTGGTAAAAATTTTATGACAGTTGGTTCCCTGCAAGCACAAATGTCAGTGTGTTTTTGGCATCGGTACAAAAATGAGCATCGAAACAAAGTGCCAATATTAAGTTAAACTCGGGGAAACGTTTACTGAAACGTTTCAATTGATGCAACAAGTTTATGGTGATGATTGTTTATCTCGAGGCGAAGTTTATGAGTGGTATACGCGCCTTAAAAACGGTACGACCCCCATATCGGCCAGCCGAAATTCGTGATTACGCCAGAGGGCATCGAAAAAGTGCGTGATTTTTTTTAAATACAGTCAAAATCGACGTTTTATGTAAATGGAATTGGGAACGTCCGAAGATTCGATCTATCGTATTTTGACCGACAATTTGAACTATCGGCAGGTGTGTACTCACTTTGTGCCGCACAAGTTGCCTGACGACCAAAAATTGCTCAGAATCCAACATTGCGAAGACATCGTTAAAGAGGCCAAAAAGGACGAAAATTTTATTTATAATATTGTTAGTGGTGATTAAACGTGCTGTTTCTCGTACGATCCGGAAATAAAGTGTAAAAGTTCCGAATGGAGGCCAAAAAAACAAGGCGGCAACCAAAAAGTCTCGGTTTGAGAAGTCAAAAGTGAAGACAATGCTCGTTGTTCATCATGAGTTCGTTCCACCGGGCACAAAGGTTAACGCACCATTTTATCTTGTTGTTTTGAGGCGGTTGTTGCATGGTATTCGTCGCATTCGGCCAGCATATTATGAGAAAGGGAATTGGCGTTTGTTGCACAATAATGCGCCGTCTCATCGATCGACATATTATCGATTTTTTAACCAAAAATCGCATTTTATTGGTCAACCTTTATCTGTGCGGAAAACTTCATTTACCAATGAAGGGCCATGCATCATGCCGACGTTCCGGCCATTCAAAAGGCGTGTACCAAATTCCCAGAGCCATGCCAGCCAACGACCTAAAATCCTCATTTGAAGTGCTATTAAGTCTAATCTTCTTTGCACAGTAGAAACACTAATAAGTTTTTCATGACCATAACTAATTTCAGCTGTAATTTCAGGAGGTGTTTTTAGTCTATCTCACTTACTTGTAGTATTATTTTACGATCATCTGCTGGTGTCGTAAAAAGTAACTACACCCCAGATCGCTTTTTGTTCAAGAACGTGTAATTTTTTTACATTATAATTCGACAATTCTCTTGTAATATTCCCATTAGATTTATCAAGTCGATGATAGCTAACTATAAGTGCACGAAAAACATTCTTATTTCTTACGTCTTTTTTAGAACGGCTCAGGTATTAACAATTATTGGATTGGAGCGAAACCCCAAGGAAACAAAGGCTTAGGCAGGCTTTTTCTTTTACCTATACGTTGATATTTATATTGGTCTATGAACTACTTGCGTAAACATATGTATGTGGGAAAATAATTATGACTGCAAGTGTATATGTACAGTCTGTTTTAAATGTAATAGCTCCTCCTGCGCTGGAAAACACTGTTGGTGGTTTGCAGAAAATTGCCGAGGTTACAGTTATTTGCATGACGAGGTATGTATATAGAGAAAAGGCCACGTCCGCAGTCATTTCCGAAAATTCTTCCCGAGTTCATAACATGTTACAAGATGATGGAAGGTGTGTTGACGCGATGATAGAGGCCATCCTTGATATTGGATCCGCAGCAGTAAGGCAAATTCTTCATGAAGATTTACATGTAGAAAAACTGTTGTGATGGATGTCACATAGTTTAACAGAAACGCAGCGGGGCAAATGTGTAAGAATTAGGTCTGAAACACCGACTTGTCAGAAAATGTGGTCATCGAATGATTTTTTAAATCCACGAGGGTGATGAGATCTACATTCCTTTTCATGACATGCCTGTGCGCCACAAGACTAGAGTATACGAAATACCTCCAACGTCAACTACTTCAGCAATATTGGTCTTGTGAAAGCTGTCAAGTTAGATGGACAAAAGACTGTTACGACTACCTGAAACACCAAAGACTTACGGCATAATGTCTATACCATGACAATGCTTCGACCCATATCCCAACTGCTGCAAGGAAGGTAATAGAATATGCTCCTTGTTTGTCGATTCTAACAACGTGCAATTTCTGGTTATGTTTTAAGCGTAAGACGACTTTATGTGGTCTTCGCTGTTTATCAGATGAGGAGATTATCCTTGCCATCCATACACATTTTCAGTCATTTCCGAAAGAGCTTGGCGTGAGGTTTCGAAATTTGAAAGACTTTTATTTCGTTTTATTGCTGTGTATCTCAATTTAAAACTGTTCACCTAGATCATTACGTATTAAATATGGTAAACACAGCAATAAAAAGCTGGGGTGGCAGAACAAATATTCAAGATAGGTCACGAAACAGAGTCAAAACAAATTCTTTATTTTTGTATTAGATTTACACGAAAGAGTAGAATTTAATTATAACTTTTATCCCAACGACGACACGTGACTTAACTGTTTTCACTTACTTTACAGAAATCCTTAATCTATTTATGTGCTGTCTCAACAGTATCAACCACCACCAACTTTCGTACTATGAAAGAATTATTAACACTATTGTCAAACATTGGAGTATGCTCTCACAGTTATTGTCCGAAATTTGATTAGTCTTTAATTCTTCAATAATCTCGAAAATCGAACCATATTTAGTGTGGTGATCTAAGTAGCTATTCCCTAGTGCTTCTCGCTTCAATCCGTTGATCAGGACATCTGTCGTTTAAGAAAAGTTAATTCAAACGACCTAAAAAATGATGTAGGTACTTGAAAAGGCACAACAGCCTAGCTTGCTTTCAATTGTGATCACATTGAGAAACTAGTTGAAAAACTATATTGATCTAGTGGTCCGCGCGTCTGCTAAAAATTTAGTAAGAACTTACATATCTCAACTTGTACTTGGTGGTACCTCACCAGTAATCGCCAAGACAAATTTATCGCATCGGCATTATTTTAACCGTTCTGATGCTTTCAAGAAGATGAACATTTATAAACGGCAGCTATGATACCTCGATTACAGAATAATGGATTTTCCACACAATGGAAAGTTGCATTACATTTTAAAAACTCAATGCGGACCACAAATTGCAAATTTAAAAAACACATGTTAAAGCAACAGATAAGCAGAATTTTCTAAGGATGAAGAGGAACTCTTTCTTGCTTATGTCAATGCTATGAGTGACTACAATTTTACGTAAACGCAACAAAATCTTTTTTATGATAAACTCTGAAACGCACAGCAGATCTGCAATAGTTGACGAAACTAAGTGGAATTACATACATCACTAATTTAAATCAAGTTGTCTACTGAGAACGTACGAAATTTTGATAAGATTAATCTAACCAATGACTTTGGGAAGAAGTAAATCATATCTTGCGGTGGAACTAAATACTCAGAAAATGTTTGCTCTTCACTCTTCACAAAATCTAGCTAACTAGTTCGATGCTGCCGCATTCTGTGACTGGTTTGAAAGACTCGTGCTACCTAGCCTAAAAGAATATATCACTGCTGACAATATGTCTACCAATAGAAATGTACAGCCTTTGCATAATAGAATAACCAACAAAAAGTTAAACCATTGGTTGAAATTATTCGGGGTCAAGGTAGTGGAAAAGAAAAGAAAATTGCAGGGATAAATACACAAGTAGGGTATTGTTAATCCCAGTACAGCATTGTATACAGTAAAGCAATGGGGGGAACTATACAGCTCGTTTGTTTCAGAGGTAAGAGTGACTGGCAATAGAAAAGGACAATATACATGGTTTGAGAGCCGAATCTTGTTGGTGAGGCTAAATCGGTCAGCCGGTTGACCTATCATGTGCTGTTGGAGCCTAATTAACAACATGACATAATTTACGGCATGGTGTTGTTATAACAAAGCAGTGGAAACACAATTTACACAGCAAGAGCTGCAGTGGATAGTCTCGATTAGCAATACAGCTTAGGAAGCTCTTATCTAAAAAAAAGGTTTGTATGAACATATAACTTGGAATTCTGTATAGTTAACATCACACAGTTGTAACTTTGAATGTGTATCCCTTTAAAACTGTTCTTTTATTGTTCCAATGAATATAGAAACATTGTAGCATATCTAATTTAGAAGCTCATACAATATTTGAATTAATAAAATAACGATAAGGCATTTTGCCTTGTGTATCTGGCAAAATCTTTTCAATGTAAAGTTATTTAACATTTATGGATATTTTGCATCGTTCGGATAATCAGTCCATAAACTCGTAGTGTAGGTATCCGTTCTTGGAAACTGCCAGCTAGCAAATATTTTATAAAGTATTTCCTCATGAAATATAATACCGTGACATTTCATTTATATATTAACTTCGCCCCGATCGTACTGAGAAATAATTTACGACATCATTTTATCCCGAAATGGCATTTTTTGCAATCCGTGAGCGATTTTTCTTATTTTGTCGTGCGATTATGGTGCTGTGTGAAAAAGTTGTGAGGATCAAATAACCTCTGAATGTGCCAGCTTTATTAATGCGGAATGGAGAAAAAAAAAGTTGAAGAAAAATCAACTTTAGCTAATTTGTACGTTATTTATGACAGTAAATATTGAAGAATTGTAAATGGGTCATTGTTGGAATTAAATAGATCAGTAAAAAGTCGTTTAGTTCCAATAGAGTTATAAATCAAATCAAACTAACCGAAGAAATACGTATTTTAAAAGCTCAACGGAGAAGTAAATCTAGTATATATATTTGTATTTTTAGAACGATAGACTTTGTTAATATATCAATTTTTATAGTATCCATAAATCTTTTATCTAGTTGGTTATTGAGGTTTAATAACTATATGCTCTTTTTTGGAATATTCTTGTATTAATTTATCATAACAAGACCAGCAAAATCCATTAAATAATCTCAATTAAATAAGAAGAAAAATGTTTTAAAATAAGAAAGGAAACCATTTTACGACAACAAACGCATAAATCAACTAGGTCTTCTCTTATTATATCCGTAGATATTACATATATCAGCATCACTACATTTTATTTCGTTAAATGTGTTACTCAAGGATGCATACAGATATACATACATGTATATACGCGAAAAGAGAATTTTCCCGAATAATATATGAGAGGTATCATGCATGCATACTGGAAATAATATACGAAAAAGAGAAACATAAATTTTTGGATTGTCAAGTAAAATTTTCCGCGCACAATTTGAAATACGCTTTAAGACGTAAGAGTTCCGGTGTGAAGATTTTATTGTTGAGAATATTCTCTTACTTGCTACAATAAACAAGCGTGAGATAGGGCACGTACTACAAGAACTGTAAAGTTATAGAGGTGAGCATTTTCTCGTAGTTTGCTGTCAATGCGTTTAGTATTACATGGATGTTGGATAAAATATCCGAATAAGTTAGAGGAAATAAGGAATCAAAATAAGTAAAATAAATTTATTTTCTGGAAATGTAAGCTAATAAGCCAATTTTTTCTCAACTATATGTATATTCAATACTATTTCAAATAAGTTTGTACGGAAAAAGCCTTAACTGACTTTGGCTCGTAACCGAAATCAATTGGCGTTTACTCAATACCATGTAGATTAGGAGATGGAGCAGTGGTCCTCAGTGCTTTTTAGTGATGAGTTAAGATTTCCATTGACACATTGTCATGGACGTCTTCGAATTTGGGCGCGTACAGATGGACGCCATTGTTAAGGATTGATTCAGGTTAGGAAGAGGATCTGACATAGTGTGGGTTGCAATCTCATTTGATACTCGTACAGTTCTTGTTTATATACCTGTGCGAATAAATGCTGCATGGCCAGATGATGTATATCAAAAATAATAGAGGACCCAATATACTACCCTGTGGTACATCTTTCTCGTTGCTAAGCGCGCCACTTACTTTTCTTTGATAAAAATCGCTTTGAGTTCTCCCTGACAAATACGTCTCAAAAATACTTAATCAAACGCTTTACTCAGGTCCATAAACACCCCCAATGAGCACACCCCGGTCTCGAAGTTGCCTGTAATGATTAATATTCTGATATTCTCCCTTTTTATGGAGAGGTATAATTTTTGCCTTTTCTAACTAATACGGAAATATTCCTGTTTGGAGTGTAGTATTTATAATGTCACACAATGGCTCTGCGATCTCTGGGGTGACAGGTGCAAAAAGTATTGAATAATCGTCTCTACAGTTAGTGGAAACAAGAAAATCTTCGAAAACTACATCAACCCGCGACAACCGACAACAGAAAACGCATTGAACTGATCAGGGGTAATATTACTGCAAGCTTTGCCGTTTCTTCCAATCTCTTCATTAATAACAGACCACACGGTTTTCGTTTTATTTTTTGAATGTATAATAATTGATTGATTTGTAAATCTTTTGAAATTTTCGAAATAACACTCATAAGTTTTTTTGTATTCTTTGTACTATTCCTTTATTTCATCGTTGTTTGCCGACAGATTACGCAAAAAACCTAAGTGGTTTCTCATTTTCATAATTTCGGGACTAGATACTAATTTTTGTTTCAGAAATTTATTTTTACGCGTTTCAATGCTTTGAACTTTGTACTTTTTAATGGAAAAGCGGCGTCAAAACAAAACTTGAATCATTGTATTGGCCACCTCCTAGCCCAGATCTAAATCCGATTGAGTATTTGTGTGATGCGTTGAATTGGAAGCTCAGGGATTGACCCTGTAGCTCGCGAAACTCTTCAACAGCTTCAGGTGCTTCTTCAAGAAGTATGGATTGCCACACCCTTATAGGACATTCAGAGGTTGATGGAAAGTATGCCATGGAGGTGTCAAGCAGTCGTTCAATCTCGTGGAGGACATGCCCTCAAAGAAAGGGACCGGTTCCTACCTGACTCAGAAAACCATTTCCTTCTAAAGCGTCAAGCCTGTCCCACTGTTAGCTTGTAAGGCACCGAGTCCAAACGGGCATAAAAAATCTTCAGTAAGGCTTTTAACAAAATAAATCACTCACATTCCCCAAAAAAAAACAGAAATTCAAAAAAGCGTTGTCCGCACGAAAAATCATGTGCACTGTGTGCTGGGACAGACAAGGCATTCTGCTCGGTGAATTCCTTCCGAGAAGTGAAACCATCAATGCGGAACAATACTGTGAAACATGGAGAAAACTTCGCAGCGCAGTTCAAAACGAAAGACGTGGAAAGCTTAGTCGAGGCATTGTGTTGCTTCATGACAACGCACGTTCCAATTCTGCAGCTGTCACTCAAAACCTTATTGAACAGTTCGATTGGGAGTAGTTCGACCACCCGCTGTAGAGCTCCGATTTCGCACCTTCTGACTACCACTTATTCTTGAATTTGAAGCGTGATTTTGGAGGAAGGCGCTTTGACAACGATAACGACGTAATGCAGTGGCTATCTTCACAGGCGGCGTCTTTCTATGCAGAGGGTATAGACAAACTGGTTTTACACTATTACAAATGTCAAAACAATGATGGCAGCTATGTAGAAAAATAGTTAATCGGATACATTTGGCAACACAGTACCTGCTTCCCATTCATAAAGTATACATATCCGCACGCCAATTGATAGTCAAACTTTATAATACATATATAACCTAGTTTAGGAAATTCGTTCGCAACTATAGGTTGTATATTTGCCACAAAATAGTACAAATTAATAAATAGAAGTTTTTACGTGAAACTCCCACTTCTTTTATGAATATCAGTTTGAGTGCAGCATTGTTTACAAAAACACACAATACTCTAGTTAAAATGTCCTCTTTCAAATATAAAAATTTCAATAGCGTCTTAAAAAATTACTTAGTAGACATTTTAAGACGAACATCGTCGTTAAATAAAAAACGAATTTTAGATCGATTCTGTCAAAGCAGGATGACGACCTTGTCCCATTCGCGTCGTGAACGAAATTAAATTTTATGTAAAAGTGTGTCCCGTAACGTTAGAGTCTCCTTCGAATCCGTCAAACAGATATTAATAAATTGGCAATTTGTGTGTTTAAAATTCCATCAGGATCGACGACTGGTGGCGGATGGCGGAAGTGGCGTCGTCGGTGGCGGTGGTAAAAATGATTATAGCTGGCGTGAGTGGCAGGGCATTCTAAGCGACTAGTAATTTATAGAAGATTCGGAGCATATCGGAAGCTCATCAAAACTCTGGAATTAGGGCGTGGTCGTGGTGGTCGTCGGGAGGTATCCGACATTGTGGTTGATTTATTGAAGGGATTTCGTTTGCAAACTTCGATCCCTCGCTCTCTTTTTCCACATCTACGGATTAATTACTTTTACCTGCTCTTCTCCTGTAAGGTTCGTCGTCGACTTCCTCCACTATACAAATTGATATACGCCTATGCGATTAAGGTAAACTTCGACAATTTGTATTGTAGACGGTGTGATGTAAGACGTGAATTATTAATACGGTTTAAGTTTAGATTACGTTCAATCATTGTACAGCTTTTCGTAAATTGACTTTCCGAATTCTTCGACGTTTATTTATATTGCAGGATATATTTAGGAAGAGCGTAATTCTAAACAGTATCTCATGCAAATTATTGTTAGTAAAGCTTTATAAGTTGATGTATAGCAGAATGCACGTTCTAATCGTATGATTTCGTAAAGGGCAATATTTTTCTCAATTTACTCACAAGTAGCACTTTCTGAAGTAATTCCTTTGCAGTGTTGCTTGTCACTTGATCTAGCAACGGATTAAAAGACAAAGTGGTGGGCTGTTTCCTCCTCCTCATTGTATAGTCTACAAATAAGCTCGTTTTTAAAGATGCCAATTCTGTATAGGCAGCCATGTCCTGTTAATAGCTTCATCACTATTCTAAACTGTACTCGGTTGAGACCCAGTACATCTGCTGCTAAATACGTTGATGGCTGCACCATCATCCATTTGCTGTGTATCTGCCCTTCAACGTTTATCTAGTATGTTTTTGTGATACACTAAGTCAATGTATCACGTATCGCGGTCTTGGTTATCGCCAGATCCGGTTCAGGTCTAATAAATATTGTTTCAGAGCCCTTTCTTGCCAGTATGTTTGCTATTTCGTTGCCTGGCATGCCCTTATATCCCAGTGCACGCAATAAAGTGATTTTGTGTTTCGCCAGAGTAATTAGGTTTTCCAGACAGTCCCAAGCTAGTTTCGAAGTATCTAATAGGGTGCTAATGTCTTTGGGGGTGGTATGGCATTTCTCAAATAAATATTCTGCAATGTTTTCTATAGATACTTGACGCACAATAGTATAATGTTTCAGAACTGTGTAAAAACCTTATTTCGATACTAATACTTTCATCTAGTGAGTTTGATAACGTGCAAACAAAACATCTGACGTCGATTTCATATTTAAAAAACCAAAGAAAAAAATTAATTTCTACCCAAATATTGAACAGAAGTTATGTTACTCCACCAATTTTGTCGTAATTACTGCCTCACTTCAGAACCTTCTTCAGAAACCTTCATATCTAATTCTTCAAATTTATTCAGATTGGAGATATATCTAAAGATTGAAAGTAATTCCAGATAGCAATATATTTAAATACTTGCCATTTTTTTGCAAAAAGAAGAGGAGAAAGTATTGATTCCTAACAATACGTTAAGAACGATGCAAATTCAGACGTATCCATCATTAATTGCATCCAGCAGAGGCCAATAGTTGAGAGCAACTACGTAGCACTATAGTATGATGGGTCCAAATTTAAATTTTAACTAGTCACAAGATGCAACCATTGCTTTTTTTAATATGTGTTAGGTGGTTAGTTTCAGTGATTTCTTAAGCTGTATCGCTTGTTTGATCATCACTACAACTCTGGCGGGTGTAGTTTTTGTCTAGATACACTTGTGTTCAAATGGCCTTGTGACACCATTATACCGCCCTTTATGATGCCGCGCTGTTAATCACTTTGCTCCCAACAGCGAATGGTAGTTCGATTGGATTCCAATTCTCCGAAAAGGATGTCATCGTCCTTCCGAAGAATTGAAACCCGGCTGCTGTCGTTCCCCCACAACAATAGTCAGCCGTCTAACTACTGCGGCTATCGCATATTAACGGTTACTGTAACTGAAACTCTAACCAATTTTCCTAAAGAGCTTTTTAACAGATTAGTAGAGTTGTTTCAAGCACAAATTGTTTGGCGGATGAAGTTACCAAAATTAGGAAAGTATTAAGCACCTATTTCTGATATTTTATCCGTTACTACCTGCAAAAAATTCCAATCACGTGGCTTGAATAGTATTTGTTCAGTCGACGTGCGAGGAACATCGTGTTGGCACGATGATAAATTTGAACGTGCTAACTTAAAATTTTTATAAAAGCTCGGGAAATCAGCAACAGAATGTTACGAACTGTTACAAACATGGTACATATGGTGATAATTATCCATCACGTGCAAAAGTGTTTGAGTGGTATAGAAGGTTTAATGATAGTAGGGAGTCGACTTGAACATCAAAAAAGTGAAAGAAATTGTTCAAAAAAAACCGTCGATTAAGTGTGAGAGCTATTGCACAGCAAGCAAGTCTTAATAGGGAAATGGTCAGATAGATTTTGCATGAAAAGCTTAACATGAAAAAGGTTTGTGCGAAGGTGGTGCCCAGACTGCCTTCTCCAGACCAAAAATACAAACTATTGAAACTGATCCAACCTTTTTGGAAAGAGTAGTAATATGAGACGAGACATGGCATTTTCAATATGATCCCGAAACTAAGCGCCAATTTCTGCTTTAGAAGTCTCCTGATGAGCGAAAAACGCAAGGATGAGCGAATCAAAATTGAAAGACATGTCCCACGTAGAACAAATTTATTGGGCCAATATTCGTTAAAAAATGAAAAATATATTGGTGATATATTTTTTTGTCAACATTTTGCAATATAGGTCCACAATATATAAAATTATTAGCCCAATATTGTTTTTGTTATTGGTAAAATATTGTTTATTAATTATAAACACATAATTCGTAATTCGAAGTACAAAACTGTTGTTTTCACTTCACTACAGGACGTGTTTCACCGCCATTTTACTATCCTACGTAATTGTATATCTACGCTGCTTTCTATTTGTAAAATTTCAGGATCATGATTTGCAAAGCGTGATCAATGTTTATTAGGAACATGTTCAGCAACTAGCATTGCGAAAAGAACGCACAAAAGAAGAACGGGATTTGTTTACACCACACATAACCATCACATACCATAAGACGTGAGGTTATGGTAGTTTTAAATTACAGAACAGAAAAATATTATGTTCCACAGGGGATAGGGGATTACAAATCATGATCACAAATCTTGTTGTGGTGGGGATGAATCACAGTTTCAATTTTTTTAAATAGAACATGATTCGAACAAAACCGGTTTTGTTCACTCATCAGTGTTAAATAGAAAGTACCTCTAATGATCAGTTCCAATTTTATGCTGCTTTATTTTTTTTAGAAAATGCTGTCTAAAATCTATTTGTATATATTCGCTCAATATCAAAAACTTATAGAGTGAAGGCGTTAGGGTACTTTTCTTTTAACAGTATTGTCATAGGCTACACCAGAAAATATTAAAACTGGATTTTAAAATCCAGCCGATACAGTTACGTATATCTAACTGTATTGGCTGGATTTTACGAACAGGACTATATTGGCTGTAATAATAATAGCCCAATATTTTGGGCATTTAGAGAGTAGTGGCTAAAATGTTGCAATATCAAATTTAACGTTTAACTAATACGTGGAAAGTTATTCTTATGACATATTGGTGTGTGAGATTAGAGAGAGATTAGATTAAAAAATATTGGCTCAATATTGGTAAAATAAATTTAATATTGGCCCAATGTATTTATATACGCCCAATATTGGACCATTATATTTGTTCTCCTTGGGGTTACTTATTTTCCTTTAGTATTTGTGGAGTTATCTACATTAATTGGGTTCCAGAGGGTCGAACAGTTAATCAGGAGTATTATTTAGAAGTTCTGAAAACTCTCCGTGAAAGGATACCAAAGAAAAGGCCTGATTTATGATTTCTTTTCCATAAATGCATGGATGGATGCTCCATCATGACAATGCCCCAGTTCACAACGCTCTAAAAGTTAAAGAGTTGTTGGCCAAACACTCGATCATGCTAATGGAATATCCACCAGATTAGCCTATCTGAAGATAACTGTAACTGCTTCACGCAATGAAAACTTCGAATGGAGGGGTGTGTGGTTCGGGAGGAAGACTATTTTGAAGGGGATTAATGTTTCATTATTAAATGTTATCATTAGTCTCATTATTTAATTGTCGAACCTCGTAAATAAGTGTGAGAGCTTGTCACATTGGCAGCTGTAGCTAATCTATTTGAGCGCAGAAATTGGTTAAGTTCATAGTTCGACAATTGTTATGTTATGCACAATCCGGCAATAGAAATTGCCAAAATGGAAAGAAATATATTTCTATAATATTGCCATAATTTGACAACTGTTGTAAAGGTCATAGCAAGTACGATTATTAAAATTAGGAAAAAAAAATGGGGTAATCTGTCCAATGATAAGAACAATCATCGGTATAATTTATAGTTCAGTGCTTCTTTGAAATATATTATAATCTGATGATTCCCTGTGAAATCCATGAACACGAACAGAAGCAAGATTATTTCATGTAAACCTTAAATACAGCTTGAGTATTAGATAGAATTTCAGTTTGAGTAATGTTGGAAGTTATAACAACGATGTGGTCTACTCCTGCGAATTTATTAACTTACGTCTAATATTTTAATACAACAAAAATATAAGTGAAAAGTTGAACATACTTTATGCGCTGTAACTTGCGCGCCTGAAACATGACTTGCTCAGTGTTTTAATTAGTGATAAAAACTTGGTACGGCTTGATTACGCGCTCAGGTAAATTTTGATTACGACAAAGGTATTTCCATCATATTTAAACGTAACTTTTTTCATTAAACGTACTATACACCGGTTATTACGGAGTTATTGCCTTTATTTACAGCCTGCATCGTACAGCTGAAAATTATGATCAGTATTTTCGTGAAATTTAATATCTGAAAATGTATTCACGATATATGCACGATAAAGTTTGGTACTTATGTGGGTAGTTTCAACGGGTATGTTAAGTGTGAGAAGCATTTAATAAAATTACAATTTGAGGGATGGTTGCCACGGTGAAAGGGTAATTATGCTTTTTTTGCACTGAGAATTTAAATTTAATCCGTATTACTAATAGGTGTTATGAAAATTTATAACAGTAACGAAGATAGAAAATTTGCGAGATGATATTAATAAGGATAAAACCATCCTTTCCAAACCGAAGCAATTATCTCAGGAGCAACAGCATGACAGTTTCCGTTAATTTTAGATATTATTAGATCAGAGAATTTAAATATTAATCTTTCTTAGTAAGAAACACGATATTTTCATATTTAATATCCAGAAGCCGGCGGATTTATTTTAAAAGGAAGCACGCGTGTTTGAAAACAAAAAGACGAGGCGAAGGAACAATTTAAAATAAGTAGCAGGCGCGTACGCTTGAAAATTTTCTTTTTTTTTACGGAGCGGGACTAAAATATTCGCACATTTCTGTATTTTACGGTGAGATTTAAATTAATTAAAAAGCCTCAAGTTTCGGAAAGTCCGCTTTTTTGTTCTCCTCCGCCTCAAATTTCAAACTAATTACGGGAGACAAAGAGGGGGATAAACTTTCCTTCGTTGCGGACGTGGCATTGTTAAGTAATTGAATGCAGACGTTATACGTTTTGCTTTATATATCCACGTTATAAACTTGAACATACCTAACGGTATCTCTGAACATATCCTACAGAATTATGTAGGTACAAGAGCCTGCGACATACTCTCTCCGACTTGTTAATAAATACCCCTCCTGACATTCTGTTATTGCAGTCACAAGCTTCCATATATGTAGTAGCAAAACGTCCGTGTAATTAGATTAATTCAAGTCATAGCGCCATTAAGGTATCACCAGGATTGTGGAATTATTATAACCGGTTTGTATCAGACGGGAATGTGCAGAATTCATAGAGGGTAACCTACTTCTTAAAACAGCTGCGTCCATGTTTGACTGTGTTTTCAACTTCTAGCTCAAATTTTGATTTCACACCGGAATTGTTCTGTATCACATCTATGACAATTACGACCAGCAATAGGACATGCACGTGTTTGCGGAGTTAGAGCAAGTGTTATATTTCTCTAAGGGAAAAATCTAATTACAAGTTTTCCTTAGACACGTACGAAAACAGTTGTTTAAATGTTAATTTATACTACATACTAGATCAGTTAGTAGACAATTACATTGCAGTGCCACGATTTTATGAAACTATATAATTTAATTAGAATCAGGAGAAGTATATAATTGCTGAATGCTCAGAAAGCGTATCTTTTTTATTGTATAATTTTCAATATTTTAATGATACAGACGATTCAGAAACACTTTTTGTGGGGTGGATACTCTAGACTTATATGAACTCGTTTTCAAAAGCCGCGACAGCTTTCTGAATATGTCAAAAGCTGTTTGGTTAAACATGGGAGCACAAAACAAAATGATATGATATGGTTTATGTTTGAACAAACTGGTTAGGCATCAGAAGTAACTGACGGGGCTGTCTGGGTACTCCCCACCCCCTCCAGCCCTAATATTTTGCTTGAGAAGCTGAATGCGTAGGGAATAAATGGTTGCAGCATGGTTTAGATATTATCTATATAATAGGAAACAGTTTCCATTAATGATAGAAAATCTAGTTCCGCCTGGGGTCTGGTTCTAGATGGGTGTACTCAATTCTCAAGGCTGCTTTACTATCGTTTTGAATGATAATGATATTAACCTTTGTGTCTACACCCACATACCTGGGTGTGCATTTTTTTCAAATTGATATATTTTGAGTTGTAGGTGTCGTATCGACGTGAAATTTCAAGTAGCCTCCTAAAATATTGTTTTCCCACTCCCCTTATAGTAAGCATACCAATAATACATTGTTTCTATGGACGTAAGTTGGTTTTACAGAAATGACTGTGATTGTTATGACAACGGGGCGTAAGTAATTTACTTACGTCTTCTAGGGAAAAAAAGTGCATCAAAACACGTGTGTTTATAAACAATTGTATGTAGGAACCCCGGTAGGAACTACCTAGTAACGTTTCAGATGTGTCTAATTTATTAAATTCCGAGGTAGTTCACCGTTACTGTTTATCATGATTACATTTAATTTTTGAGGATTATATTTTCTGGGGAGTGGGAAAAATGTTATAAGCAATTCGGGAGGTAACATTTACTAGTCTCGAATTCTATTGCAAGTCCTCGGGCAAGCCCTCGGACGCAAACTAGTCCTCGACTAGTAAATGTTACTTACCTCCCTTATTGCTTAAATAACTATTTCTATCATATAAAAAATATTTTTCTTTGACCAAATTTACAAGCAGGTTTTACTACTTACTCCTTTTATCTACAGCCACAGCTACAGACTCCCAGGTGTGGGTGTCTATAGAAGTTTGTGTTTAAATCGTTACTTAGAAATGAAGAAAAAAAAAGTCTTATTATAAATCATAACTTTTTTTATTTATTTGAGATTATTTTTTATATTGTATGGAAAAACAGGAAAAAAATACTATAATATATTTAAAAACAGTGGTATCACATTGAGTGATATCTGCTGAATGTTGAGCACAAACTGGCTTTTGGCATTCTTTACAACTTTTTCGCGTTGGTCTTCTTATAGGAGATAGATAATAATTTTTCTTCTGCTTGATTCTGCCAGAATTGTCACGTTCTTCTTGAGGGCGTACAGGCTGATTTTCAAAAGTAGGAGGTACTGGGCGGCCCAACATGCTATCAATTCCACTACCTGACAGAAAATGTCGCATGATTTGTGCATTTTGTGAACGATTCTGGATTTGAGGCATGGCTAATAGTTCACTCAATTGTTGTAGGAACAATCTTCTACGGCTTGTTGATGTCTTCAAACGTGGATTATTTTCCATGTAGACCACGAATGCTGCAAATGCAGCCACAGACCATCTCTTCGTTCTTCTCTTCGTTGAATATTCACCAAAGCATTTGTCTATATTGTTAAGGCCTCCTTTGCTTCTATTGTAATCGGGTATCATTATCGGCTTTCTTTTAGGACCTTCAATGTCCGTGTTATAATGAGAAGTGGAAAGAAGCACAACTGATTTATTCTTTCTTGCACCATATGAACATATACTTATATTGTTGCTAAATCCGAAGATTGATGATTCAACTGCTCTTCCTCTTGGATTAGAATATTCGGCTGGTACAAATGTGCGTCTCTTATTTACAGTTCCTAATATTGACAAATTGTAGTATAACATCAAAATAGGAGCCAAATTATAACTGGTAAAAAAGTTGTCACATATTAGATTTCAACACAAATCTTTGACCACACGTTCAGCTTGATTCCTTTCTCTTTCTCCAGAAGGCGCCATACCAGTATAGATTTGTCCTTTGATTGGATAAGAAGTAATAGCGTCGCATACCCACCAAACCTTAATTCCATACTTCGCCAGCTTTGAAGGTATATATTGAGTGAATCCAGTACCACCACGATATGGATATTGTTGCTCATCAACAGTGAGAGTGGCTCCAGCTATATAGTTGTCCTGAAGGTTTCTATTCAACATAAGGAGAATGTCAGATCTGATAAAACGACTGATAGCCCAAAAACGTTGAAGACCCATTGAAGCACATACATAATTAGAATGTGTGACACCAGCTAACAAAAGTATTCCCAGATAAGCGTCAAATTCAGATGTATAGTAATGGGTTTCCATATACGAAGTGGTTCTATTGAGTTTTCTTCATGTTCACGTTCATTGCTTTACTATTGCTTTCGCGAACTATTATATCACACATTTCTGCTGACATTAACATTTTGAACGATGTTGAATACTAAGACCTTCTGTTCTAGGTGCCGGTCCAGTGTTAGAGCATCTGAGAATATTATGCGACAAAAAACTGTCCAAATTGTACTTTCGCGAATTAGCCCAAAAACGTTGACATAACCGAATGTTGAATACTAATTAGACCTTCTGTGGTGCCGGTCCAGTGTTAGAGCATCTTATTATTCCCAGATAAGAACTGTCAAATTGTACCATCCCTATGTATAATTATTTGCAGAAGATTCAATTGAATGTACTTCCAATTCTTCATCTGAAGTTTTCATCAGCACGATCATAATCTGGTAACTGTAATTTCTCTGCATCGGAATCTTCAACAGTCACATTATTATCTTCGCCATGGCCCTCTTCATCTGTTAATTAACGTTCATAAGTACCTTGCTCATCTTCACTGTCAGCTTCCAACATTTCCTCCATTTTTCGACTTAGGTACTGTTCTCTGTCTTCGAAGCTAAGTAACTGAGTTAACCATTCAGTCATAATATAATTTATTATAGTTTTTTGAAGCTGTAAATAAATAAAGAGATAAATAAATACATTAATAAAGAAAAAGTTATGCTTACGTCTTGAAAATATATTTTCTCAGTTGGGTATATGTTTATGTATAATTTTCTGGCTATAGACACAAAGGTTAATGTAGCTATTGTATAACCTAATCTGAGGAAACTGTCAGAATATTTTTTAACTACCATGTTAACATTAATTTTTGGCAAACTATTGTCTTTGGTTCCTTTTCTACATTTTGTTTGTTATTGTTGCACACATTTGTATTGCAATCAATCTAAGTGACTCCATGTAATCTCCTATAGGTGGTCCTGGATACATGTGATGATACTCAGGCAGTAAATTTAAAGCTTTCTAGCGATAGACAGGTAGATTTGACAGGTTCAATGAAATTTTTCTTTATTCGCCGTGTTTCTGTTATTGTATTTTTTTGCTATTGAAGACATCTAACATTTGGAATTTGAACTATAGTTTTATTAGAAAGATTGAACCTTTACATTTAAGAATGAATCACAACATTCTTCAATTGACTGTCACGGCTGGTCCTACAGTACTCCAGCCGATCAACACAATTATCAAGTAGTTTTTCGATTGTTTGGCCTTGAATTTCATGAATGGCAACTTCGATTCCGAGTTTCAAGACTTCAATCGTCTCTGAATAGATAGTATCACATATAATATAATATAATATATAACTAACGGCCCCCCACCATAAAATAGTCCACCGGGCTCAAATCATAGATCCGAGAGAACAATGTCCAAAGTTCAATTGTTATGTTGGCTGCATGGCAAGTAGCGCCGTCCTGTTGAAACCAAACATAGTCCAAATCATGCTCATCAATTTGTGGAAACAAAAATTCGTTGAGCATGGAACGGCAAAGCTCACCATTGACATTAAGTAACGATGTGCTCATTTTCCAAGAAAAATGGCTCAATGATGTAATCAAAATCGGCATCAAACCATCACTTGTCTTGGGTGCATCGGCTTCTCAATAATGACGCTTGAATTTTCTAAGCTCCAAATGTGATAATTTTGCTTATAGACTTAGTCACCAACGTGAAAATAGGCTTCATTTGAAAGAGTTATGACGCCATAAAAAAAGGATCAGGTAAAAACCTGAGATCATGCAAAAATAAACAAAGGAAGGAGGTCTCAAATATTGCTGCCTACCTGTTGACGTCTAGGCCTTCATATAGGGGAGCCGACCCGCAGTCGTGGTGGGGGTGGGTAAAGCTGTAAAACAAAATAAGGCGTCACCTGTTTAACCACCTTTGGCCAAGCGATCTCCACCCCATCAGACGAACCGAAAACGCATCGAATGGTCATGGGACTTCAGTTCTTAGACTAGTTGAACTTTGTAAGCCTTGATTTCCAGGCATTTATGTAAAATTTTCTTCAGAGAAGTGCGAGAAATGTTCAGTTCCTGAGCACGATGAAAAGTTGATGTTGATGGATTTTCACGCACACTCTGGTCCACAGCAACAATGTTTTTGGCTAAGCACACTGAACGAGAACGTGTATGTGTTGTTTTCTCCAATAACGAACCAGTTTTCCGAACTCGCTTTAGGAAGTGATCCACAAAGTGAGTTGAAGACATATCATGTATTTCAAATTCCAAAGCATTTTTACAGTGTGCCAGCATCCTGTATTTTTACATTTTCTATTTATTGCTAATAATTTTCGCTTGCATTTCGTTACTAGTTACTACTATCGAAAATTATTAGCAATAAATAGAAACAGATTTACGAATTTAACGCAATTATAACATTGAAATAGGGAAAGCTCTCGGAGAATGTTAAGGCTCAACTGTTCGATTTTTTCTTTGATCCTATAACAAACGGCCTCTGTTCTATTTCCTTCCGGATTATACTACAAATAAATTCTTTTAACAAATGACACCAGCGATAGTGACCGTATCGACGTTTGGGAAAACCGGTAAAACAAAGTACGGCTACCAATAGCAGAGGCAGAGGACCCTTGTTATCCACTTTCTGGACAGATACACTAATTGTCAATTACCTTTTTTTGTGTATATCGGAGATTTGGACATTTACGAAACGAATTACGTCAGTATTACAAGATCGCTCTAATTCTTTTAATTGTTTCACGATCGAAATAGTTATCCCTTTTGGAACATGTAATTCGATATATATTGAATGGGCAGCACTCGTACTAGTATAAACGTACGTTTTAACTATACTAACTACTATTTCATCTGATAAATTTTTACGGGCAACAAAATTGATGTTACTTCCACTTACTTATCCTTATTCACGCAAATTTATATCGACGCTTGATGGATTGAAATGTGTCTAAGTATATAAATTATACAAGATATAAAAGTGTTATACGCCATCCTTCGAAATTTGGGATTTAGTATAATTCGATTAAATCTGTTCAAGGTTACCGCTCACATGAATCCCATCTTGCCTGGTCCGAAGATTCGATTATATAAGTTATTATTTAATTATCAGGAATAATGCCTGTATCCTGTGGGAAAACACTCAAAACGGGTAAGTCGTATGGTAGGTATAATGTAGCACCCTCCAGAGGTGTTCAATTTTCAGTGATACGTCGATCTCGACGCCCTCTACACGAAACATATTTACATTAAATCCGCTGTAGCGTAAATCAAATTTGACTAGGGAGGGTACACACAATATATACATATAGAGAATATTTCCATATAATTCACGTATATGCATATGTATATAGGGTATAACGTATGTAATTAGCACTGTAAAATACGAAACAACACAATTCGAAGAATAACATTCCTATTTATTGGGATATTCGTAGGGCGAGAATTTCTCAAAATTGTGTACACTGATTGTATAAGTACGATATGGAAATTTCTTCGGGCATTTCCCGAAATGTTTCATATAAAAAGCAATTCTGGCAGCTAATAAATGTATTTTAGTCTGCAGAATTCCGTCTAGTTGTTATAAGTTGTGCTTTAAATGAATAAATTAACTGCATGATATCTTCATAGAAGAAGAACTGGAGGAAGTGCATGGTATTTACTCTGAATTGTACGAGGGCGTAACTAGTGCCTCCATAGCCAAGAGTCAGGAAAGACGCCAAAGAGGAACCGGAGGCCGAAGAAGAACTAATGGGATACAGGACCGCCGCCTTCGCCTAATGGCACTAAGAGACAGGTTCTCCAGTACCAGAACAATTGCTGACGTGTGGTTAGGTAATCAAGATCGTCCTGTAACCCTTCGAACCGTTTATCGTCGAATTAGGGGTTTCGGCTTACAATCTTATCGTCCACATCTTGTCTTACCACTTACGGCTCAACACCGACAGCAACGTTTGGAGTGATGTAGATTGCGAATGCATTGGATCGTGGAATGGCATAAGGTGGTGTTCAGTGATGAATCTCGCTTTTGTCTAGGGATGCATAATGGCCGTATGGCGGTCAGACGAAGACGTGATATTCGGTTTTCCGTTGAAAGGCATGTGCATCGAGCAGTGGGTGTTATGGTACGGGGTGCTATAGCATATGGAAGTAGGTCTCAGTTGGTATTCATCCAAACCACCGTGAACGCCCAGCGTTACATTGATGAGGTGGTAGAACCCCATATTTTTCCATATCTTCAAACGCTCGAAGACCCACTTTTCCAGCTAGATAATGTCCCTCCCCACGTAGCGAGAATTTGCATAAATCGTTTCGAAGAGGCTCATGTCAATATCTTGCCATGGCCACCTAAATCCCCCGACCTCTCGCCAATAGAACATGTGTGGGACATTATGGGACGAAAACTTATGAATTTAGCCAATCGCCCGCAGGCATTAATAGCTTTCCGGCATGAATTACAGGTTGCTTGGGACACCATACCCCAAGAGGATATCGACCACCTAGTCGAATCAATGCCACGAAGAGTGAGGGAGTGTGTAACTAATAGGAGCGGCTCGACACCATTATTAATAAAAATTATGTTAAATTGTGCTAATTTTTTGTTTTTTCTTTGAAATTTTAATCAATTATTGTCTTTGACTAGTTATACGTTTCTACCAAGTTTGGTCAAAAAATTCGCATCCCTTCTTGGTGTTGCAGTTTCCATTTCATGCAGAATATGTATTAGTAAATTAGAAAATCATATTTTTTTGCCGTTACGTCTCTGCTGTGAAGGTAACTCATATCAATATTCATTTTAATGGTATGAAAGCATTATTAACTCTTGTAATATAAACAATATATTGGCTTTGTTTGAGACATGGCTGTCGCAGGATCTATCCAGAAACGCGACTTCACAACTTTATCGTAAAACCAAAACTCAAGCTCAACATGGTTATTATAAACAACTTAGGAATACAGCAAATAGAGTTATTAAACAAGTGAATCGGACATATTTTAGTTATCCGAGTACAACAACTACAATCTTCAATGCATTCATTGAAACATTAAGGTTTCCTATAACATGAAAGACATCAATCGTCAAGACCATCCCTAAAACTGCTAGTGCAGCAGAGCTAAAAGATCTAGAACCCACTAACATACTGCCTACCGTTTCAGAAATGTTTGACGATGTGTTAAACAATAACTACAACACTTAGTTAACATGGCAGGAATTATTAACTACTTATCAATCTGGATTTCAGTTATTAAGATATTTTCAATGTGTCAATTTAACATATGATTATTTATGAATGATACTTCGAAAATGAATGTCAATTATCTAAACTCATCTGTCTACCTGGGAACCGTCATCGAAAAAAGGCTGCGTTTTAGGCAGCATGTGTGGGCGATTACCACCACGGTCGAAGAAAAGCTAGGCGAACGAAACTGATGCGTAGGAGGACGTAGGAGGACCTGGTAGTGTTAAGTGCTGTGTGCTGTGTAGCATAGTACATTACATGATCCTGTATGGGGCTCTAGTTTGAGGCAAAGTGGTGGGTATACAAAAATATAATAATCAACTACTGCGCGTTGGGCGCACAAAACCGTATCGGGAGCCGCGCTGCAGGTAATTAAAGGGACAGTGCCCATAGATTTGATGATCTGCGAAAGAAACTATATTCACTAGAACAGAAATGACGAGCTGCAAGAGACAAATGTTCAAGCAAGGAACACTACACTGAAGACTTGGCAGATATGATGGAACGACGAATGCATCAAGGCACAATGGACAAAAAGACTGATAGGGGATATAAAGGCATGGATTAATTGTAAGGATAGGCGGTTAGACTAGTATCTTACACAGGTTCTAGCGGCGCATGGCGTGTATAGCTCCTTTGCCAAACGTATAAGTAAGGACAATATCGACGAATTTATTTACTGTGGTATGGAGGACACAGCTGAACATACCATCTCTGAGTGCCCGAGATGGGACGAGGTGAGAATAGCCACCTATATAAAGGTGGGCCACATACTAACGGCGGACACCATTGTCCAAACAATGATAGAGACTTCTATGAAATAGAAGCACATCCATGATATGGTTACTGACATAATGAAACGCAAGGAATCTGATGAGAGAGCGAGACAGGAAAGGGAAACACAAGGCAGATAGCTGGAAGACCGCAGCTGATGTTATGGGGTTAGAGAATAACGAAGACAGGCTACTCGGGACATCCATGAGGTCGACATCGTGTAAGATGGTTCCATGGATGCTCCAGGAGAGATGTTTAGGATGGTTTCAGTGGGTATATACCCACTAGGAGCCCCACATTGTCATGGCCCGTGACGTCCATAAAGGATTTCCATCTACCAAAAAAAAATTCTCTAAACTCAGATGTGACTTATGTGACCTATGATATAAACTTTGTGGTTCACCTGATAGTTAATGGACTGGGCCTAACTGAGTTAGTCATCATTATTTCCTAGCAATGACAAAATCGGTATTGGGATTCTACCAAAACATTATCTCTCAATTCTTGATCAACACTTTTGCGCCCAAACCTAATTAATTTTCTAGGTTCTTCAAGATCTCAAGGTTTTAAGTGATAGACTCGTGATTCTAAATATCCACAGAAAGAAAAACTGAATTAGGATGAAGTCTAAAGATCTAGCCAACCACTACAATAAAACTATGTCTTCTCCTAGCCATCTTTTAGGAAAGAATTCATGTATGTAGGTATTCTTTAATAGACATTAATAATCATTAAACTGGATTCTCGCCTCGTAAAACTTGCTAAAATATTCTGTTTTATATCCAGTTCTCAGTTAAGTTTACTCAACTCAGGAAAATATACTTTTCTTATTTTTTAACCAAAAGTAATAGGATTTATCAGCAGTTATAGCAAAAGTCGATAGTGCCATAGATTTGTTGTTAAATTTAATTCTTCGCGCACAGTCGCCTATAGTGCAAATCGATTTTTGTATCCCTATATCATGCATGTTTCATACAGCACATGCGATTTAAAATGGGCAATATATTCATCCTTCTAAAGCACCAAGCAGTCTCTTTTCTGTACTTTTATGGCTTTGTTAGTACCGCTATTAAACTGTTTTATTGTAGAATATCAAGCTCTAAATTAAATTCCGTTCTGGGGAGTGCAGCGTATATTACACGCCAAACTTATTCTATTTTCCAGCGTTCTGAGAAGTATTTAATTTAGGGGTGCAATGTTCGTGGAACGCCTTTGACGGCTTTAAAGTTTTGTTGGGTGTATTCATTGCCGTTATCGCTAATTGCAACAATTAAACGAAATGTTAGCTCATAATAAAATACATATCAGATAGAAGTTAGAAGTAACAGAATCAGAAATACCAACTGTTTATTTTAACTCCAGTAATAGTATGTTGAAATTAATTCTTCAACTTTCTAACTACTGCGTGGTTGATAGGATGCACTTTATTTCGAAGAGGACAGAACTAAATCATATACCAGTCTTCTCCGATGTGATATATCATAGATTAAACTTATTTCAACACCGCTGACTATCCATATCGCATGTTCTTGCTTGACAAAGTAGAACAATTGATAAAGCGACAGCTCTTAGCGTTCTGGTAAAGTTCGTAAAAGCCCTTGCAGTGTATATATTTAGTTTGACGCCAAAATTTTATATGAAGGCATTATGTTAGGAAACTAATATTCTCTCTATTTGTGATTTTTGAGTTGACGGTTTTGGAATGTTTATTATAAATTCATGTTTGATACAATTTAATCTAATTTTCCTTAGATTCTGATTTCTGCAAACATGACCTAGGAAATGATAGATGACTGAAAGAGAAATAAATCAGTGATATTCTATTTTCCATGCAATAACAGACTTTGCACTTTAAAAATCAATAAAAACTCCAAACCAATTTACTAAATAAAGTGCTCATTTCATAAATTAAAAATGAAGTTGTTACTGGCCAGCAGTTACAAGTCTACTACCGTAGCTGATGTAGTTTCTTCTTCAATGAATTAGGAAAATATGTTGGTCAATACTGATAACAACAGTGACTCCTTATCGGTTCCATTTGATAGCATCTATAGTCATCTATTTTTGTTAATGTTCACCAACCCCCCATATAGCCATCAAGGTCGACTTACTAATAACATAGTCATATTTGTTCTTTTTCTGTTATTCAAGACTCATTTTTAACTCACCTGATTTGCCCTTGATGTACAATCTCTGTTTAAATTGATCTTCTGACTGAACCAGAAGTTTATGTCCTTTCCTACGCTGCTTTACCATTATTAGAGATTTGATTCAAATGATTTCGGTGCCAACAATTTACTAATCATCTTAAGGAGCAACCACTACGTGTTAATGTCAGTGCACCCTCAAAATGTTCTTGCGAAACGCTGATGTAAAGTTCAAATTTGCCATTTTGGGCGTCAATCTACTTGAATTTATTTGAGTGGAAATCCTAGTAGGAGAAGAAGAATGGAAGACTAGAAGATTATAGCCCAGAGCTGTTCAACTTCGACAAAGAGTTTGAAGTGGTGATAGTCACATGGTAAATCAAAAACAGAATTAGGAGTGGATGTAGACATTGCCATTTGGTACAACTCCAATAATTTTTCAAGCACATGCTGTTCCCAGACAATTAGGCAGCACTATTTGATTTAAGATGCTGCACTTTTTAGTCTAAGCCAAGGTATCCAAGACATAGGAGCAATGAAATTGTGAATAGTTTTGGAAGAGGTAAAAAATCACTATATTTTTGAAATATAACCAAAACTAAGTGTGCTACATTAAAATTCTGACTGGCATGTGACAAAGTTAATCGCCTCAAACATTATGTTGAGATGTCTGATTATGTTCAGAAACTGGGAAAACGATAGAAGACATTAAATGCAACAATCGTGCAAATGTTCGTAAAGAAGCTCGTGTTAGAACTTTTGTCTACTTGCCAACTGTATGTAGGTTCTGTGGGAGTTGGGCACCTTCTTTAGAAACTAATATAAAGATTGATTGTAGAATACCTACGATTGTGATCCATATTTTCACATCTTCAAATTACACTTTGCAGATTTATGCTTTTTATCATCTTTTATTAAACCACTAAATCAAATCAATATATCCAGAGGCAGAATATTCTGCAGTATGTGACGTCTATGTTATTTCCATTTTTTTATGTCGTTAGATTAGGTGAGTTGCGTTGTGTACGTGCTTGTAACGTTTATTTTGTTGGTAACTAAACAGCGCTTGTAAGTGCTTCATTAGCAGTACCGTGAGTATCGTATTCAAATGTTTTGTTAAACTACATGGAGATATATGTGTGGGAGGACAGCTTCCTTTATGTTGTCAGTGTGTGAGTTGATGTGGGTGGTAGCCAGACTGTGATCATATATAAAGCAAGTTAAAATTTTTACCAGTTTGATAAAAAGTTTCTCCTAAACAGAGATAAATATGTCGTGTAAAGCAGGTGAATGTTTAAAATTTGCTACTAAAGTATGGATCAATATAGGTAACTTCTGTTAATAGGCATGATTAAATAACAAGCTAAAGTTAATTAAGTTTTATATTATTACTCATATTATTTATAGGGTGATTATATTCCAGGAGCAGCTTTCAATTTATCATTAAAATTTTTCTTAGAGTTAACTGTGACAATGTAAACAGTTCTGCATACTTGGACACTTGACGACCCTTCTCAGTGTCAGTTGCTACAAATTGACGCGATCCTTTGTAACTGTAATTTATTAAGATAAACTGGCACAGTGATATTATTATTCGTAAGTTCTAAACAAGAAGAAGCGTGGCAAACAATACAAATCACCTGTTTAATAGAAAAATTACAGTCACTGAAAGTAACATCTGATTCTTCACCGCAAACTGTACCAAAGGAAAGCGGAAAACGTCAAGATAAATTGATAGGATATTCGATGTCACCGTAGTGAGGACTCCTAAAAACGGACCTGAAAAATTAATATCTGTGCAGGAAGAAAAGTTCCTTTCGACGGGACCGGCTAATTAGCCCCTGCGTTCGCGAGATTATATTTAATTGAACTCACGGTGATTAATCGTTTTAATTAAAGTTATTGAAATTAGACGCGTTCGGGAAGTTCATTAGTTCGGTTTATAAATTAGTGGACTGACCGAGGTGTGAATGATCACAGGAGAAGTATTCAGTCGGCTGTGATGCGTGACTTCGTGGTAATTAAAACAGTTTCCCATCTCCTATTCTCCCGCTCAAACGGGCCAATATCGATTAAGCGTTACTATTGTTTGTCTTAACAGTTCATTGGAACTATGATGGGGTCGTGAGGGTTAATAAACAAACATATTTCACATATTAAATAGTATGCACCGCTTTAAATCTAGATACTTAAAATTAATGTGGTTAACAGTTTGACATCAAGTGACTAACATTGTGAAACATAAACTCCGTAAACTTTTGTGTATTTATTTCATCATTAACACGTGTTACTGTACACTGTAATGTAGAAAAAAGGACGGATAACATGTTTACCACTAACTATATGTATGTGCAAGCATGCCCTGATGTCAACAAGCACCAATCGAAGATGATTTCTTCACCACTGCATCTTCCACTGACAAAATATGTCCACAGAAATGCGACATGACGTTAAAATTCGGACAAATGGCGTTCAATTCTCCAAATCAGAGCATAATTACCTTAATCTGAAATAAAAGAAATTCATATGGTTATGGTGCAAATATTGGGTGAATCTGCACCTTCATATCGGGCGGTGAAGAATTCGGCAAGAGATTTTAAACTTGTGAACAATGTGTTGATGCCGGTCAGTCGCAAACTGTTTGCAAAGAAAACATTCAGCTGGTCTATGACATGGTCGTGAAAAATAGAGGAATCACTCCGAAATTCATAACTCAAAATTGTGGCTTTTCAATAGGTAGCATAGAAAGCATTTTGCATAAAGAATTAGATATCAAAAAGGTGGTTGCACTTCACAGAAGACTTTGGCCGTCATTAAGCGAGATCCTGAACACTTTCTACCAAGATTCGTTACTGTGAATGAAATCTGAGTTCATTATGAACATTTTAAATCAAAAAAGCAGAGCATGGAATGGAGGCACCACAATTTACCGCCCCCTCGAAAGTTTCGTGCAACAGCCTTTGCAGGGAAGATAATGGAACAGGTTTTTGGAATGCCGAAGGAATTATCCTTATAGATTTTTTACCACGTGACCACCCCCTTACCGGGCAATATTATGCTGCTTTAATTTCAAAACTACGTGTTTCCATCAAAGAAAACAGAAGGAGAAAACTCAGACCTGATGTACGGTTTCATCAGGACAACGCTCCTGCCCACAGAAGCTAGAGGTGAACAAGTGGTTTGCAAGCCAAGACAAAAATTTTTTTTCTGAAAGCGTTAAAGCTCTTTATCGTCGTTATACAAAGTATGTCAATGTCTTAGGGGCCCATTTTGAAAAATAAAAAATTCTACCTTTCCAAGTCGTTTGATTCATTAGCTTTCGATGAACTTCAAACGTTGTTGTATCAGATATCCTACCAGGTTCGAGTTTCAATTCAGATTTATTTATTATGTTTATAACTACAGACAGAAGGAGTAGTTCGGTCACAGGAAAGGAGTCGACGACTGAATTTGAACTACCACACATTATCAAAAAAGAATTAGGAACGCCTTGGAGATATGTGAGTCAACGAAGGCGATGTTTATAGACTTTCAATTCGGTCTGGCACTTCGGTCTGTTCTTCAAGATTTGTCAAAATGGCTTCAATGCCCACATGATAGAGAGCGCACTACGAAAGCTGTGGCCGCAAGGACTATACCATATCAGTATCTCTGTGAGAAAAGTCGCGTGAGCTTGAAAATACAAGTTCCTATTTATAAACTTTTTTATAACTGGAGACAATACTTCTATGGTATTTTCGAACTCACAGAAACAAGTTAAATGTCGTCCAGATTGAGATACTGAGATGTACAGCTACATCAGGATCTCCATATTCCTACTGTCCTTTAATATGCTACAGCACTAACACCTTAACTAGAGAACTGGCTTGAACTTGGCCTTGATCCTGACAGACTCCCTTGTTTGATCAGAACCTTATTCCGGATATCCACAATCATCTGGACAATATGCTGGACAAATATTTCATCTCAAAATTTGTACTTGTCTTAACCTATTGGGTATTTTATTTATTTGTTGTTTTTGTTATGCTTCTTGGTTTTCTCTGACTATGCAAATTTCATCCTTCATTACAAACTCAAAATGCACGAGATGGAACACTGTATACCTACATGCAGTGCAGGATGGTCTTTGAAATTGAAGGGCTGAATGGTTGAAGGGCTTCATATCCAACTGTAGGAAAAGCCTGAGGATCATACAAAGATGACATACCAGATGAAACAATTGTACAGTTGATATTTTTGGTACATCTGGTATTCTATGCTACTATTACTACTACTACTAGTATAGAAACTAATTTTGAATTTTGACCACCTTCAGACGAACTTCTCAAGTAGAATTCGACGAACTACTTGATTTATTATTCATAACTCTAAACTATACTTCATTTACTTGATGTATGATACTATTAAATTCGCAAACGCCATGTTGTTGATTTTTTAAGCTATGAAATTTTAATCTGTACAACTAAACACAAAGCTGCACTATTGACTACTTGACGTAGGATCTAAATACGAAAAAGTAATGGTACTTTCCTAGTTTACAGGGTACTATTTTTTATTACCTAAACGTCTTATACCACGGAGATAAACAGAGACAATATGGAGATTAAATCGATGAAACTAGACTAGGTAGCTACGCAGGATAAATAGTTTAGTAGTCAATGACTGCTGTACGACAGCACTGAAAGCACAAGTAAGAAAATCAACGTTCTCCTCTGTTATTTTTAGCTTGATTTGTTTTGGAACATACGCATGAAAACACCGTCGCTATATAACTCGTTTGAAGACGGTTGAAGTACATGTCTCCACACATCATTAATTTAAGTGACACGTTATACACAACAAGGAGCTGAATTAATGAACGTTTTAATTAATATGCGAAAACTCAATGAAGGGGAAGAGGCAATTTTAGACCGCTTCCTAATTCGGATGCCGTTAATAACCGTTCGGGCGATGAGAAAAGTTGATATTTGTTAAAGCAGATATTAAGGACTCATTACTCGATCTCTGGTATAGTCATTACTCTTGATTGGCCAAATTTGTTCGGACGTATCCGACGTATATAGTCATAGCCTCCCATCGTATGAAGCGTATACGTTGCCGGTTCCGCTTTGTGTAACCGAATTCCACAGACCCTCTAATCCTATTTTAACTTGTTAACATTCCGTCATTAGAAAATATTTTGTGCAAATATCGCGTTAAACTGACGAGCTGAATTCATTACGTATTGTTCCGGTTTTTCGAATATTTGCGTACGTTGCTTCGGAAATATGAATATGTATATGAACTTGTTTTATAACACCAACATATATATGGAAATTACCGACATATTATGCTGGTAAATATTAATATGTGAATTTCGAAAATAAAAAATTATCAGGAAGCGTCGTCTCGTGAAATTTGTAATGTAACATATTATTATATTATTATATAAACAACTGAATCGCTGAGTAGCAAAAATGTACAGCTATAGTTAAGTCCTGTTCACAATTTCCTAATAGGAGCTATCACATTAATATTTTATGCACATTAGGATAAACACGACCATCCCAGTATCACATCGAAGCATACATTAATAGTCGAACTTAATGCCTTATCAGACAGGGAACTCGAGTAAGGCGATTCGCATGGCACGGTTGGTGACAGTTACATTTCAAAAACGAACCATGAAATTTCGAGTGTATAAAGTTCCGGTCCCTTTTTTATGGCCTATAAAATTTTGGTAATAAAATTTATAATTGAAAACCGTCGTCTTGAGCTACGAGAAAACTCGCACAGTTTCCACCCGGAAACTTTCTCATTTAATTGTTTCCATCTTAAACATTCAATACGAAAGATTTACAACCTCCGAACGTAAATATTTGGAATTGTTTCGACGACTATAAGGAAATAATATATTTTTAAAGTTATCCGAATTCAAACAAATGCATATAAACAAGTTTCCCTTAGTTCCGTAAGTGATTTTATTACTACTATTTTTTTATTTTATTTTTTTTTTATGATAACAGATGGCGTATACATACATGAGCAGTAAAACAAAAGCTCCTTACATACATATATCGTTGTACTATTTGAATATATGTTATGTTAGGGAGTGTTTTAATAAGCCGCTAGATGTCTCTGCTGCATCATTTCTTCTCTTTATTTGTGTCGTTGCTGACGTTGTGCTTTCTGGCTCTTCATTTTCATGCATTTTTATATTATTCATGCTAACATGTTGGAACCACTAACAGAGAAATGTTCCCGAGTGCCAAATTCAAATCTTATACAAACTATGTATGTAAGTAAGTAGACCATGTTGAAACTTTAAAACAAAAAAAATGTTTTGTTTGTGTTACAATGCATTCTAAAATGCTGCTGTAAATATTGACAATTTACAAATCGATCGCCAATAATTAATCACGAATTCGCTTTTGTATCCGTAATAGGCGCTCATGATATAATTGCAGGAATAGCCTTACTAGCAGGAACAATAAAAGAAGTTAAGTATTAGAGACGAACCATAGAATCTACGTACCAGTGTCACTCAGAAACTAGTTCATCATTCAGCGATTTGGTTTTGCAAAATTTTTTGAACAACAATTCGGATTGCAAACTAATTGTAAGCTCATGCACTCTATCGGACAAAGTCAGAATTATCAACCGAAAAGATGACAATAGAACCTTTTTTTGGTTTATTGTGTTTTGGTGATTCAGGATGTTTTCAATTTTTATCTTTAGTTTTGCATTTTGTTTTTGAGGATGTCTTCCTTTAGAACAAAGCTCAGTCTGTTCATTTCATGCACACCATGACTAACTAATTATCAGATTTTTGTTTCCCATTTCTACTGTTTTTACAACAGAAACTATATGAGCAAGTTTATTTCGAAAACGTTTAAACGCGAATATCTCAAAATCTATGACAGCTAGGGAGTTACGATTTTCATATGAACATTCCTTGTTTCAAGACGTTTCTAATGAGTACCGATCATAAGACCGGTTTGAACAAGTTTTTTCCTACAAAATCTTAGAACGAAATTATTTCGTCAATTACGATAGCTAACGATTTGCTGTTTTCACAGAAGTATTGCTTATTTCACTACACTTCTAATAAATACCCAATATAGGGGACTTGGGCAAGTTTTTGTCGAAAATATTTAAACACAAATATCGCAAAAACTAAGATAGAGAGTGGCAGTTTTCTTGGAAATATTACTTGTTTCAAAACGCTTCTAATGAGCACCCACCATAAGCAATTTGGGCAAGTTTTTCGAAAATTTTTAACGTGACCAAAGCGTTGGGTATCTTTAGAAACGTATTGAATAAAGGAATACATCTATGAAAACCATGTCTCTCTAACTATCACAGTTTTCTGGAAAACGCTTCTAATGCTCACCCACCATGTGCAATTTGGGCAAGTTTTTTGAACATTTTTAACTTGACCAAATCGTTGAGTACTCTTAAGAAACGTATTGAAGCAAGGAATATGACTATGAAAACCGCGTCTCTCTAGCTATCACAGGTTTCGGGAAATTCGCGTTTAAAAATTTTTAAAAAAGTTGCTCGAACCGTTTATAGTTGGTACTAATTAGGAGCGTCTTGAAACGAAACTTGGAATATGTTCAGTGTTTTTTTTTTTCGAAAATCCTTAAACAAAAATATATCGAAAACTACAATAGATAGAGAATTGCAGATTTCACACAAATATTCCTTTGTTCAAGGCGCCCAATGAGTTCCAAATATAAGCAAGCTGAGCAATTTTTTTGAAAATATTTAAAGGCAAGTATCTCAAAAACTATGATAGCTAGAGGGTTGCAACTTTCACATAAATGTTCTTTGTTGTAAGATTTGAACAAGATTTCGTGTTTAAAGATTTTCAAAAACTTGCTCAAATTGCTTATGATAGGTGCTCATTAGAGAATAATAGATATTTCTGTAAAAACTCTAACAATCATAGTTTCAGCATAGTACCCTACGAGACAAAAATAGATATTAGGATAGTGTCTAATAACTCAAAAACGAATAAGAATACAATACAATACAATATGTTTTATTTCCCAAAAACAATGTATACTGTACATTGTTTTTGGGAAAAACACAGGAAAGTCAAGAAGAAGATACTTGTAGTACACAGCTTAAAATTATACAAAAGTACATGTACTTATAAATAAGTCTTTTTTAACGATAGATATTCTTGCACTCCATATAAAGCAAAAGCTATTAAATAATTTCTAATCTTTTTATTAAACAATTAAAAATTTTTATGACATTATATTTTAAAGTGAGGTTTGCAGTAATCCCTACTTCTAGTATAGTACTAGCTCTGATACATTTTTTTTTGTATTTTGAACACTTTGGTGACATGTCATGTACTCCCCCATAGTAAAATGCTACTATTTACATATGAGTAAAAGTTTGAATAGTATATTAATTTCACAGATTTTTTGTCTGCAATATCGTTAATCCTTCTGATTTGATTTGCCATCGAGTTCAATTTACTGCATCGATGGTCAATGTGGCTATTCCTGTTTAAAGCACTATCTATAAATTTACCAAGTAGTTTGACGGCTTTGGTTTCATCTGTTCTCACCTTAAAGTCCATTTTTTGTGTCTTCTCCGTGTTCGGTTTCAGACCAATTGCTCCAAACCAACTATCAGCTTTATGCAAACTTAACGATTAAATGAATGAATTAATTAATTAACGATCCTAATACAGAATGATGTAGAATTTCCTGATGAATTAAGTACTACAATAAACATTACTGTGTACCATTTGGAAAAATTAAATTTTTAATGTTTAAAGATGTCTGAATTGCTTGGTTATTTTTGGCGCACTAAACTAAACTAATAATTTAATCTGCCAATATTTAAAAACTTTATTGTTTAGAATCCGTTCTCGTATGTATGTACAAGCTAAAAGACATCGTCTCACGTATTTGCTTAACCGTTCGTATATTAAAGAAGGACTACCCGAGATTTTGTTTTTCCATCAAATTCGGACGTTGCGGCATATTATAAAGAATCGCAAGCGGAGTTTTCTGGGTGTAAACAGTGGCGAGTGATAAATAGAAGTTCCCCAGTATTAGAAAGTGCTTGCCTGTTGACCTGAAACGCATTTGTATAAAATGAAAGGATGTTTCCAGTTGCCCGAGGGCTGGCTACGTGAACTTGAAGGCAGCGCGACTGAGATTCCCTTGGTCTCGGAGATTGATTGCGAATCTGAAGGCACAGCCGGCTAATGTCTGTGCTATTCCACTTCTGAAACGGTTTTCTCGAGCATCTGTCACTGACACGCGCCAGAACAAAGGATTAATTAACAACTCACGTGTTAATTAAAAACTTAATACTAAACCTTTCGAACAATGGACTTTGATATTCGTTGAAGGAGGGGATGAATACGGACCAGTTTTTGAAGGAGCTCATTAGCTAGATACTGTGATGTCCTTTCTAGAGAGACGTTCGAATTTTTATTATCGAAGTCTGGCTTTTTTGCTGCATTTTCAATTTCGTATTCAGCAGATAAAGACACCCAGATAGAGAAAAAGAGAGAGAGAGAACTGTGATAGATTATTTCTCCCTCTCTGTAGAGATATCACTTTGCATATAACGCTTCTTGTATATTGTCATTTCCACGTGAATCTCTCGTAATATTTTAATCCAACTTTCAAATAATATACGTAACTGGGACCCTATTTGTAATATTTAGGTAAATATTCTCTATATGGAATATAAATATGTTAAAATAAACATCATTTTTTAAAAGAAAGACATGAAATTAGTTCATCCGAAAAGTAACAAAAAATGAAATCATGATTTATTTAGTTAACAGCTACATATTAAATTAGAATTGATTAAACAAACTGTAGAAGAAAGCAATTGCTTTAAGTACTGAAGTTTCCAATAATCGTACTGTTCTCCTCCAGGGCTGAATGAGTTGTCCTTGAGCCTTGCTATCTCTGTGTTTCTAACTCAGGACGGGTACTAAAAACTGTTTCAACGAAAATTTAAAACGATACAGATTCTTTTCTTCTTTTATATGCACAGGTAAATTATTGAAAAACTTACATCTACATGTTTCTGAAAGAGGGCTATGCGATGTGCAGGCGGACACAAATGATTTTTGTCTCTGATATTGTAACTATGATTGCTTTGATAATCTACCCTTGCAGAATTTTTAAATACAAAACACAACACTTCATATATGTATATAGAAGGCAATGTGAGAATACCCAAGCTTGTCAATATGTCCCCACTACAGTGAAATGAAAGCTGTCTCAACGCAAAGCACATACTTGCAAATCTAGACGACAGCTGATCAACATTTCGCCATGACGAGAAAGATCAATATCAGTTATTCCAGCATTAAAAACAACATAACATAATTCCTCTCTATTGATACACATGTTGTTCTCCTCTATCCAGGAAGTAATTGTATGTAATGCATTATCGGTCTTTTGCTGCACTTCTGTTAAGGATGAGCCAGTAATTAAAACATTCGTATCATCAGCATAAGAAACAATAGTACAACCCGAAATCGAGGCAAAACGAAACATATCGTTAATAAAGATTGTAAAAAGTGTTGGGCCAAGTATAGATCCCTGAGGGACTCCTACATCTGTACACCTCAATGCGACTTATGACGGTCCAGTATAACCCGTTGACATCTGTCCCTCAGATAAGAGCAGACCCTAATACCATACCTCTCCAATTTTTGCAACAGTAATGCATGGTCGACGTCGTCAAAAGCTTTACTGAAATCTATGAATACTCCTAAAATAAAATCCCTTTGGTCGCGCGCTCTAACTATAAAAATGATGAATTCACATAGCACCGTATTAACTCCTTTACCTTTAATAAAACCGTGCTGATTATTTTGTAATAGACTATGTTGTGAGAAAAAACACATTAGTCTCTTATTGACTATATATTCAAAAATTTTTGAAAGTGTCGACTACAAACTAATAGGCCTATAGCTGTCAACCATATTTTGATTACCCTTCTTGTAAAGTGGTTTTATCTCAGCAAATTTAAGTTTTTCTGGAAAAATACCTTCAGAAAATGATAAATTGATAATATGTGCCAACGGTTTTGAGATATAAGATGCAATCTGTTTCAACAATGAACAAGAAATACCATCATAACTGACGGAATCTGAGGACTTCATTTGAAGTACCCTCTTCAAGGTCTTGTTGGCCAACGTAATGAGGTGTTCCCCCCAAATCCGCACGAAGCTGTACATTCCTATCATATCATGGGGCACCAATTATCAATCTGAGTATTCAATTTTGGAGGAGTTCTAGCTTATTGAAATTGCTCTTGGCCAAGCTAGACCACGACAGCGCGCCATACGTAACGACAGGAAGAAGAAAGGACAGATAAAATAAAAGTTGAATTTCAAGGAGGGAGAACTCTTCGCACAGACCCGACGGCATGAAACTTTTGGATAATCCTGTCGATATGTTGTTTGAAAGTAAGACAACGATTTAGTACGACTCCAAGGTAGACAACTCGCTCGCGGTCAGGTGCCACTTGGAAGCCGCCAGCATTTCTTGCCAAGAAGCGTTCCGGTGAACTAAAGTGGGGCATCAGAAATTTATTGTAAAATGGGACTATTCTGAGTGTGTTCCAAGTCTAAGATTTTTTTTTAACTATTTGTGTTTCAGTGGCTTCTTATGAGAGAAGCTTCTCAAAATTAAAGTTGATTAAATGTTACTTCAGATCCACAATGAGCCAAGCGCGACTCACCAATCTCTCCATATTGTCCATTGCAAAGGACAGGAAGGTAAATTTTGATAATGTGATTGAATATTTTAGCAAAATAAAGTCACGTAAGCACGTTTAGTATTCATTGTTATATTTTGGAGGTGCTCAATAGAAAACCATGGGTTTGAACCCATGCTACGCCGCCACTGCCTCTATCCCCATTTTCCGATGGTATCTCTTTATTCCTGAAGACGACAACAAATCAACTCCTCACTTCTAGATTATGTGTATAGTACTGTGTCGTCAGCATATGTGGCGATATGTACTTGTGATATTTTGCGGAGATCATACTTATAAATTAGGAACAGTGTCTCCAATTTTACAAAGTTGTCTGATGCAAAAATTCACGAAGTTGGTCTACAAATTAGGAAAGTTTCAAATATAAAAATTTTGTACATACCATGAATGATTTCGAGCTGGCAGTAGGGTCTTTATTTAAAAATGTTCGCGAACGTTTTCTGGGAAATCTAGAGAGCAAAAACTGCGAAAATATCGTAGCTAATTCGCTAGAAAACTATAAAAATTCAGCGTGTCCTCAAAGTTCATTTTTTTGCAGTCACATTAAATTTGGCTTTCTTTCAACGATATTACAGAAATTTAAAGACGATATTAGAATAGCTGGAATCCCATGTATTACTCTAAAACTAGACGTTAAAGACTGTAACAACTATACACTCACCTTTACAACACTTAAACGATTAAGAAAATGTTAACTATAATCCATCGACTACAATAATGTATCACATGCATTACTGTGGTAGTAATTTAAGTATTATTGGCTTAGCAAAACACAATCATATCTAATCAGATATCACTTAAATGGAAGCCACTCCACATAAAATATGTGAAGCGATTCACACTGTAAAGAGAGTTATCTATATTGTAACAGCAATCAAGTAATTAAAGCCGCCGGCGATCGGATATTCATTAAAACATCGTCTGTTTATTTTGTAGGATCTATTGTTCTATTACTGGCAATTATCGTTACTACAATTCAAAGCGCTGTAGTAGTCATCACTATGTATGTTGGTCTAGTAAAGCTGTTTAAGGGTCTTTGTACATTAGAATTTGTTTCGTTTGTCACGTGTACTCTCCATATATGCGGCATTATTAGGTTTCTAAGTACGAACAATCTAGACTGACTTCCTGACCAGTCTTGCCTAGTAAGTAGTTTGAAAATTGAAGCACCTACAAACTAGTTTTAACAAGTTGAGGTTAACCAACTAATCTCTCTAGAAAATTGTTATCACATCGAAACGTGGACTATTGTCGACGTAGATTCTGCATTAAATCTATCAAACGATAAAGAAATAAACCTTATTTGTTTATAAATTTAGTAGTCCGTACTGAAATTGACAATCCTTAATTACAGCATAGACTATTTAATTCAAACGCGCAACTAGGGTGTTAATTTATGTACCATACTTATTCGGTGTGAATTACGCAATATAGGTGCATTTGAAACGGTCAAACTCTTGTCTGAGTAGGTTTAAATGAACCGCAACTAAGTGAGAACATCAGCACTTGAACGAACGTAATTAAACAAACGCTTCAGTACTCCGAAAGTTGGTCATAAAACAGACCCTAATAAAAGATGTTGCGTTACATAGTTGGCCCCGTTTTACCTCTAAGTAAATATTTTGCGCCAGACCTGACACGTTAAGTTGACGTTAAATCATCCGAAATTATTCAACTTTAACTTACTACTAATTAACCATTATTTAGTGGATACCTTACCAAACCATGTTCATGTATTGGTTTACCATAATTAAAATGTCAAAATGCTGATACGAGTATGTAGGATTGAGCGCTGCTCTTTTATTTATACCATCGCATTTCGGATAGATTTACCAGCTGTGGTTGCTATACATTGACTGAGAATCTGTTCCATGCACTGTTGTAATTACTGGATTAGATTCTGACACACACCGAATTGAAATTGAATCCACTATTAATCAGATCAGAAATTTGATACAAATTGGGGTTTTCGATTAAAACTGCGATTTTAACCTTACAGCGCGAAAAATACAAATAAAACAGAAAATAACTGCGTTAAAGTATTTGTTTATATAAAAGTTGTATGTAGAAACAGAAGAAAAGATTAGAAGAAAATAAAAGAGAAAAGAGACACAAAGACAGAGGGCAGTATAGTCCATGCTGAACCAGCCACACAGTGAAAAATACAGAGCTGCATCCTGTATCCCAAGTGCACGCGATCATAGTGGGCAGATGATGGCAGATTCAAGCTCTTTAGTGCTGTTGGAGTAGCATTATACAGTCTAAAAACGAAAAAAATTAAAAAGATCTCTTAAAAAGTTCAAGGTGATGGAGCGGTGGCGTTTTAGAATCAGCTGATTCAGAGCACCGTTCTTCTTTGTCCAAATTTCATTTTTAGAATCGGAATCAAATTTTCTACAGGTAGGAGCATCGAGGCAGATTGAGGGTTGGTTTCACCCACCAGATATCTGGTACTGACATTTTCTTTATCGTAATTATGACTTGTGCTAGCACCTTATCCCTATTCATCTACTCAAGTTTAGAACTTCTTTCTCAGCAACAATAGACACATCACTACCTCGGGCAAAAAGGCCTAATCAATAAAGATGTTTAAATCTTCTGGTTGATCAATTTTTCTGAATCCTATCCTGCTATAGGGCGACCTCGTCTTCATACTATAAACTAAAAAGCTTCACCGGTCGATAGCCGCAGTAAATAGGCGGCTAACTATCCTTGAGGCGGATGATAGGAACCGGATTTCAATTCTCCGAAAAGGCGGTGACACTTTTCTCGGAGAATTGAAATCCGGATCGCACAAAACTACGCCTCGAGAGTTGCATAACCATACAAGCGATACAGCTTACAGAAGCACTGCAATTAAGCACCCACCACACATAAAAAGAAGATGACGTCCAGTAGCTGGAGCTAAATTGATGACAGTAACACTGGCTGCTCCTCGTTGGCATTGGAAAACTTGATAAGCCTTGGTAATTATTTGAGGAATAGGGTAGCTGTCGTTTCTCAAAGGTATGAAATTATCAGAAACTGAGCAGCAAACTTGGTTTCTACTACATAAGTTCAGTCTTTTCTGCATCTCCTTTAGATAGAAAAGAAGTTGAAGTTCTAGGTCTCCATTAAATATAGAGCTGTCCATTCTCGTTTTCTTTAAAATCCATTTTTTCAAGATCGATATGCTTGCTATGTTTCATACTTTATAGTTTTCCTTCTTGCTATTTTTTTGGTTCGTTTTTTTTATCTACAAATTCAAGTTGAATAATCCCTATTGTTTGAAAAATAAAACGATGTAGTAGATCATTCCCAGCGAAAAAATTAGCCAGCTTTGTAGAAAGCAATCGATCATCTAGTTGCGTTATCGATGTTGATTGGACAACTACAGATGACAAAGAGGCTTGTCGAAGCTTTGCTGTATGTATAGAAATATATATGATTCAACGTTCTTTTCAAAAAAAAATCTTTTTATCCTGCGTAGTTTAAATTAAAATGTAATATTAATTTTTTGCACAATTAATTTTGCGATTTGATGAGATCAAATAAGTTCAAAACACGTATTCAAAACACGTATTCAAAGCATACTTACTTGGAACTACACAAAAACATTATAGTAATTTAAAAGAGCCGCCATCGAGATTGTTTACAAATTTTGTACTACAATATCCTCATTAGGGTGCGCCGGAGTAAGGGTCTAATTTTTAACGTAGAATGAGTTACCCTTATGTGAAAGGGTATTTCCGAATGGAGACGCTAGATAGCGCTCGCAGTACAAGATCGTAATTTCGCTAATAAATAACTTAGAATGACTACCAATAGTTTTTACGTTTTTATTTAGAAAATTAGTTGTATTTTTCATTATTGTGATAATGAAGCACAACTTACCGAAATAAACTTTAAATAAACATGTGTAACAATGTAGTTTATACTTGTTATATTCGTAATATCAAAACAAACTTAATTAATTATATTTCGATTGCTCTGTTTCAAATTTAATAAATATGGCATTGTATAAAAAAGGCAGAAATTGCTGCAGTTCGTAAAAGCACACTAAGCGTGGCATGTGGTTTTATCCACGAACATTTCTGAAATGTCCAAACATTTCCAAACAATTTTCTACTAAAAAGAACCTACTACAATCCGTTTTATTCTTTATAATTTTAGCCGTAATATACAAAAATTTATTGTAAATCTGTCAATACGTTCTCAATTTAAAATAATGGTAACTGTGATCATTCTTTGATGTTGTACATTGAGTACACGTAAATCACAAAATAGATCCCTAAATGAGAACGGACAAGAAAAGCGGTTGCTCTGATTTTTGTTGCCAATTTTCCCAAAGTATACAACGGAAAAGTTGCTAATTGCTTTATAAAGAAAATTCAACAATAAATATTTGTTATACAGCTAAAAATTAAAATATAATAATAATTTTAAAACGTGACATAATTATCACAAGAAGAAATTAACATGAATTATCGCATTCTGGGAAAAGGCCACCCGATCATGTGAATTAAAACGGTCGTTTGCCAGCTGACTTATCGAAACATCTATCTACAAAATTTTATAATGAGAGAGAGGATTTCTGTAACATACGAAACCGAAACGAATACGACGAGCCCATCGTTCTTGCTGCAGTGCAAAGGGGTAGAGCAGGAAAAAAAAGTATCCGGACAGTGCGCGAAAGAAGGAGGCTTTTTACTCAAACCCTACGGGAACTTTATTGTCCTAGAGTACATACAAATAATGTCTGTGCCACAGACAGTCCATGTAGGTTTACTAAGTCAATAAAGTACCCGTGCATTTTGAGTGAAGGGCGTCTTTCTTACATGCACTGGCAGGATACTTTTTTCTCCTGCTGTACTATGTAGTCGTACTTTGTACCTAATGGAACGCCGTTCACGTTACCTGAGCGAGTTTGAGCGAGGAATGGTTGTGTGGTTGTGGGTGGTTGTGGACACGGTGCGAAATCTCCCTAAATAAAAGGTGGTATTATGATTTAGGTCCGGTTAATTGTTTCTGTTAGCTGACAGGTAGTTAAGCTTAACTTCAAGCTAAAGTCATTAGTTTGCAATTACAATGTTTTTCAGCGTGCATATAAATTGAGAGTTATGAAACGATTAAGTTGGTCATAAGGAAGGAACAGAAATTATTTGTATGAGTCGTTTTGACAGCCATTTGACAGCTGCAAACCAAATTCGTACTTAAAATTTAATAGGTACTTACGATGTAAACATTCAGGCACTTGTTTGGTATGATATTCACGTACTCCGAGTATCGTACTTTATTTGGTATGCGTATTATCAGTTTTGAAACGATGTAAACAGAGATCAATGGATGCAGGTTATGTTTGATCAAATGTTGGTTGGATGGAATAGATAATTATTGTTACACAATGCTACAATTTTAAAGGCAAGTTCTGTGTCTGTTATATGTGCAAATAATATGTTTGCACTTTAATTATGTACATACTTCTTTTAGGTAATATTGTTTATGCTGGGCAATTGGAAAAATATGTTACATGTACGAAAAAAAAAATGATTAATAAAATAAAGAAAAGAAGGTATCGTTTTACAAAAAAAATGCACGAGAAGCATCTACAAAATATATAACAGAGCTGCTTATAGGATGGGAAGTAACTAAGTCATTACCATTTCATATTATTATTATATTATTATATAAAGAAAAAATAAATGTACTTTATTCTAGTTCTAATAAAATACGACAGATGTAAACAAGTATTAATTATTTTCATACGTACTAATCCCCTCCACCCACTTTATACGTGTAGTAAATCAGCAACGATGTAAACTAGACCATATCATTAATCATCTTTAGCTGACCACTGTTACTGCCGCATAGAAAATGGATATAAATAAAAAATGAACTGCAAATTTTAGTTCTGCTAACAGGACACTATTAATAAAACTGTACTAATTACATGAAGTAATTACTGATTATACTGCTAATGCATACTAAGTTTCAAAATCATGAAACTTCTTTGTTTATACACATGCGCAAAAGGACTAGCTGGAAATTAAATTGCTATCTGAAAGCTGCATGTTGCAGTTAGCTTAGCTAATACTTTGGCCTGCAGTTGGTTTAAACTGTGAGATCGATAAACACTCTAGCCAGCAGTTTGGCTTTACCTGTCAGTTAAAGTTTGTTAACCAGCGATTGAAAAACCGAGCCTTAGAGCCATCTATTAGATCGTGAGAACTGTTAGCGGCAAAATTTAAAATAGTTTAAATTTATTTTCATATCATAATTAAAAATGAATTTTGTTATAGTTTGTTTTACAATTTATTATTACAATAGTATCATATCATAATGATAATGTAAATAATCAATTGTAAAATAAACTCAAATGGGTATGGTGTATGGTATGTCCAGAGCAGTTTGTATCCAAAAGGTTCAATCATTAACTAATGTTTGCAGAAACATTTACAAAACCTTTCTGAAAATAATTTGACGTAGAAAAAAGTCCTAATAAAATAAAAATAGATACTAAATAAAAATAAACTTATAAAAACGACCACAACGTTGCCTCATATTTAAAATTGAAATGGCGACATGGCTTTGAATGAATCTCAATAGAAGCACCCAGTCTACGATACAAAAGGAAGGCAAGCTAAAACGAAGAGGAAAAAAAAGAACGCAATAGCACTAATGGCTGAAGGTTGTCTGGAAAAAGCTTTTTTTTATTATAGTAAAACTACATACAGCGTGGAACTTTGAACAGATTAAACTCAATGAAAAACTTACATGTTTGCAAAGCGAGGTGCTTTTCATCGATTTAATCCGGTAAAATTGCCGCTAGGCGGCAATTGTATATGAACTGAGGTTTTTCCTACGTACGGAATCCTCGACATGTTATTCCACCGAAATACCTTGAAGGTAATTAACAGAAATCCTCGCTTCAGTAACGTTCAGTAGCGTGGTTAGTTTCCTTTTGCAGTCTTATTACTTACATTTGAGTTTATAATTGTTCGATTTCAAGTTATCGAAAAAGTGAGAAATTATTTTTTTAATGGAGACGTTATTTTGCATATTTTTTATTGTAGAATAATTCCTTGAATATTATACCTGCATAATTTTACGTTAACATCGCGTAATATGGTGCTTCCGGAACGAAAATCACTAAAAACAAGATCCGTGCGTCATTCAGCGCAAATTCAGAAGTTTTTTTTTATAGAGTAATCATTATTGTCGACAAGAGTATTTCTACCCTGGAAAAATATAAGGGCTAAATTGCTTTAATCTTTCCATGTAACACCTGCGACCTGTTCACTTTTCCTTACCCTCTTTCTTTGTATTGGCTACATCTTAACAAACGATAAGCGTCTTCGACTAAAACAAATACTACAGGACGAACGAGCGCAGGATGGGATTTGAGAAAATAAAGTGGAGAAAAAGACGCATTGGAGGAGCAATCGTAGCGAAAATCAAGTGCATATGTGTACTGTGATTTGTTATCTCAAGCATTGTAGGAACATATACCCAATCAATAAATAAATACGATTTTTGCAGGTGCATAAAAGTTTTGCCCACATATGAATTTAATTTCTACTGAGAAGATTATTAATTCGGAATGAATTTCGCTTATCTGTATCACACTAGTAATAAATTAGTTTGTACAATACAGGCTTACCTCCCTTAAGTTTCGCAACGAATTCCAATAAAACCGAAAACAATCACACCTCCACCTTCAAACTGGGAAGTTTTAGTTTTGTTCCCTTCGACTGTGCAATCTTCAAAGAGTTTACTAGTTTTAGCTTTAGTGCGCTGTGGCTTCCGTGAATTTGCATCACTTTATGAAACTTCCTCAGTCAGGTATTTTCAATTTGTCTGCGAAAGCTGCTTAGCGACATTGTATTATGTCGCGAACTGGATGTTTATTCTAACTATAAAGCAGGGCCTTCTTATGGCAGAACTTTGCTAGTACTTTGGTCTAAAAGTAGAACGTAAATAACAACCTATACTGAAGAAAATACATAAATAGGTTCTTGTTAAAGCAAAATAAATGTATGATGTGAAGGTACACATACATTTAAACCGTCCCTAATGGTAATATGTTTGATTTTATCTATGCTCTCGATTAAAATCCTTCTTATTCTTTCACTAAAATTTGACTATTTATGGTTTAAATACACACTCACCCTCTGACGACTAAATTTCTCTTTTAATAAGTATTGAAAAGAGATTTGAACTATTTTAGAATTTAATAAATTAAATTGTGTAAACGCAAGTCCAACATCTTCTTTTCATACCAAATAAGAATGAGATACAGAAAGTAATTGGAGCCAATCGGAGATCTTCACGTGAGAGAGATCTTCGCGTGTTGCAACAAAAGATAGATGAATTAAAGATAGTTTCTTTGTTCCAATTCTTGTAATTTTGTATTTTCCTTTTTATTGTAGAATTGTTGGTTCTGAAGTGGTAAAGAACTGAAACAGATGAAATGCTCAGAGAAAATATTCGAAGTGTCCACCTTCAGCATCTTTCATATTTTTCCTTCTATTTCGAAGACATCCTGTATATGTGGAAATATACCATATTATTTTTAAGCTTTCAAACGCTCAATAAATTTATATTTTAAATTAAAGGAAATATTGAAAAGATACGAATTACTCATACTAAATTAACATAAAATTTACAACCTACAGCTATTTGTCTTTAATATATAAAATGCAATGTCGAAGAATCTACCAGAGCAAACTCGTTACCTTTACTTTTCTGATAACTGTTACCCGGTTGGAAGATGATAAATGAATCTACAAAGCAGCATACAATAGATATAAACAATCGTTATACATCTTGTTCAGAAACAGCACGACAATTATTCAGCATATAAAATGTAAATATAAACAAACACGATCCAGAAAATGGTGATTTGCGATTCTGCGCATAAGTATCATGATCAGCTCGTGTGCCTTCTGGTTATTCTGTACCAAACAGTGCTGAGTCACCCTCAAAAACAACTCATGGTGACTGAATTCAGGCTGCATAAAGTTCGCCAGCTCTTTGTATGCCTTATTTCGACCATCCTTACCAAAAAGATTCTGCATTCACCCGTGAACAATACGTTTTTCTAGTCGTCCATTGTTCAATTAATGTATTCTCAAGCGAAACCAAGTCTTGTGAAGTTCAATAATGAAAAGTCCTGTGGCTGGACTGCAAGTCGATAAACTACTTTCCCTTAACCTTCGAATAGTATGGTCTGTGAACATGGCGAAGACTGTTTTGGAGCATTCTAGTGGTTGACGTTCGATCTTTCAACACAGAAATCATGACAAAGCGATCTTCTCTAGCTGCAGTTGTTCGTTTAGCACCCATACCGGGCCACAGGTGATTGGAACTTGTTATAAGAAATCATTTGTGTATTCTTTGCACAGTCGAACGACTAACATTTATTTGTCTTACAACATCCCGTTAAATCCCTCATAAATCCATATAATCACTGTTATTGTTAACTAATTTGGAAAGAAAACGTATTCTGCCAATTCATCCAATCAGTCAACGAATGCCATCGGTAACTGATGAACTATCAATAGATCGGCGTTTGAGATACCACAAGCAGAATATAGTCCGCTTATTCCGAGCGACAGAAACTTTAAAAGTCGATGTTCAACACGCTCGAGTGGAATTTGTAATGAGGCATAAATGTGGTATGATGAATAACGCGAGTGCATTTTACGAGTTAAAGAGATAAAATTACATTTACCGATATTGATTAGTAGGTTATGTACCCATTAACTTTAAGCCAATTCTCTGGATTATGTGATATTGTTTTGAATTGTTTTCTATACATCTACATCATTCTGGTTTTATCTGTTTATCTCAAACCGTAAAATTTTATTTGAAATGAAAAATTATTTTATTTTTCCATGGACAATCTAGAATTGTCACTTGAATTGACTTAACTCCAGGCAAGTGTTATCAAACGTTTCTGCATGTCTAACAATGTCTCTAGAGCAAATTATTTTAACGGTACTTTCCACTTACTAACCACCAAATGCATAATAAGCTCGAAAGATTTTCTTGCCTTGTAAGGATATTTTGCAAATGTATCTCCAAAACCTCTTGGATAATGAGATTAGACAAATTGTTTAAAAAGATTTTGTACTGGCATATGCCTCCTCACCTAGTGCATAAATGCCACTTGCACCTCCCTTCATTTTATTGGAACAGAATCTAGAGATCAAGAGAAAAGCCAACACGGAAAGATTCCATCCTATCCAACGGAAACATTTTGCAATTACATTATTCAAGAAGTAAGCGTCATGCGTCATGAAGGCAAATAGACAAATTAGATCGTTGACAACATGCCTTAGATTTGTTCAAATCATGAAAACTGCAGCCTATTATAAAGTGATAAATTGGAACAAAATAACGTTTCGAATTCAAATGAGCTTATTTTCACAACCTCAGCTCTTTTTTATGGGATCAGAAATATACAGGGTTTTACAATAAGAACGATATGATTTTAAAATGAAATACAATAGAAATGATTTCAGATATACTTTTTATATTATATTCTAGTATAATCGATAACGTTTATGTTTTGAATAGTACTTCGCTTAAATGTCCACCTCGGCTTCGTCTACACGAGTAAATTCCACGAATCCAATTTTCAACGACTTTCTGCAAATAATCCGGCGTAATCTCACGAATGCAACGTTCAAAAGCATTAAGTGTTTGTGGCCTGTTTGCTAATGTAGACAAATCACAGCTTCTTGGAGGCCAGGGAACAGTTCAATTCCTTGAATTTGTCCTTTCTCAAAACTTTTCTTGCAGTATGGCGATAGTTTCATGAGCAGCACGGTCTTCCTGAAACCATATATGTCTTCTAAATCAAGCGCATCCAAATTTGGCCATCAAAAAATTGTCCACATCTGTCGGTATCGTTCACCATTCACTGTAACTGAGTCTCCAACCTCATTTTGGAAAAAAAATGGTCCATCGATACCACAATACCATAAACCACACAATACAGGGGATGTAAAGGCTTCTCGTGAATCTGTTGTGGATTGTTTTTACAGCAAAAACGGCAATTATGCAATTTTTTCAAAATTCGCCAAGTCGACGAGGAATTGATAAATTTGGCATTTCAGCGCCTTACTGATGTTTTTACATCGTGAAGAGTAAAATTACTTTCAAATTTTTTAACGATGCGACGAATGGCAAGCACAGGAGGGCGATTATTTAGACCAAAGTTTTCGCGAAAAGTGTTCACATAAGAACGACGACTTTCGTAAAATTTTTGGACAATAACCAAACGTTCTTGGAGCGAGTATTTAGCCATAATAAATTGTTAGAGTTTAGTGAACATAAATAACAACTAGTGACAGGTATAACTTTATTACCATGGTTACTACACCATTACAAAATGATATCATTCTTATTGGAAAACGCTTTAGAAGCGGTTTTGAAGGCTTAATAGACTCCTCACTAGATTTTTTTGATAGCGGATGAAAATGTATAAACTCTAAACGGCAACGAAGACGGTAAAATAATGGGAAACGACAAAGAGGAAATTGGACAGGTGAGAGAGATCACGCTGCAGAGGATATTTTCGTAGACAATAATATTTCTGAGAGGATCACCAATATTAATAAAGAGAGAGAAAGAGCAGAAGGTGTACTTCCATGTTAGGCACAGAAATTCACAGTAATGTCTGAGTCAAAGTTCTCCAGAAGCAGGATTGGACATGCCACCAAAGAATGAGTTCGTGATATTGACAGAAGCAGCTTCTTGCGCAATATTGCTTATCTGACTACTGCGGCAACTCTTGCTTTGTAATGTTCAAATGCGTTCAGTGGCCTTGTTGTGTCTGTTGTTCTGTAACTACCATATTTATCACATTCTAGGTTGGCAGAAATTGTGGATGCACATTGAGATGACATTTTCAGTATTTTGATTTCTGATTCGTTTGAAGTTATGAGTAAAAATATGTTTAAATAAAAATTGTGCATCTTTTCGATTTTCAAGGAAAAAAACCTTAAATTAGATTAAAATGGATTCAGCAAAATTCATTAAAGTTACTAGACCATATTTCACCCGAAAATCTTAATATTTAATTTAAATAATTAGTCATTAAAATATTTACAAAGTAAACCAGCGAGAGTAATTATATGATTTATTCAATTTCGGCATCGTTCATTTCTGGATAGAAAGTTAAATCCAAATTAGGCAATTAGCCGTACACACTTCGCGAAATTATTAATTGATAAAAAGGGATTCGTTTAGGGAAAGCGGCTTCCTTAGTGTTAATATTACTTGAATATTCAATGTCTCAAAGGCATCGCACATAAACAACGATGCGCATCCTCATGTAAATTGGATTTGGGACTAAGAAAGCCGCTCTATATTTTGCATATCATCATAAATTTTGCTTTATTATCGGCACCTAACTTAGGTAAAAGATAATGGGAGCTAATACATAAATTTTCATAACTCACTTATCTGTGTCTCGTGTACTCTTCCATTCTCGTTTTTAGAGGTCTACTCTACTGAACTGATTGTGTTATATAGATTTAGACTATGTTTTATGAGTGGAGATGGCGTATCTAAATTAAATATGCTAATTCGTGCTTTGTGTCTTCATTTTCATTTTCATTTTCAATAAATGAAATACAACATTTATCGTCTATGGAGATCCTTTTATTCCGTATGAAATATTAAAGGCAAGCGGTGAATTCCGCGGAAGATATAAATGTAAGACAATAGTAAATGAGGTCAATTTTTATTCAGGTGTTATGAATATCTGACTGACATGGTCAAATTTGGCAAAAGGAGAATATAAATCAACGTCAAGATGGTAATGGAGGAAAGGATGTGGAAATAAGTTGTGATTTATCACTGTATTCGGATTGCTGCACAACATTGTCATTTCTTATCTATCGTTGACTTCTCTTTCTTACTTGGCAATGTATATCTCAACGTCAAATATTCAATCGATGCACGATTTAACTTATTTACATCAAATTTATAACGCGAACGATGCTTTCTTCCGATAGAATATTTTCTGTTAGAAACGAAGTAAAAACATATGAAATATACTGAAACTTGAAATTCCTGACTGATTTAAAATTGATTGAACTTCCAAAATGTTGAGTTTCAGATTAAAATAACGATCTTACATTAAGAGAAAGGTGAATATGGAAGATATTTAATACATTTTTGATAAATATTTACATTTAAATGAGTTGGAACTTTCGGAAGCAACAGTTGGTTCAAATAAGCTCTAATTAAGTGTTTTGAGAAGAAGTAACAGAGAAAAAATTGCATTAAGCAGCAATGGATTCATAGATGTACAAACATTCGCAAGTGTTGATTACGCATGCTTATGGATTAATTAATTTTATTTTAATAAGCTAAAACATTTAACCACCTCTTTCATCATCTCTAGTATGTTACGTGCTAGCATAAAATAAATTAAAAACTTCCTAAAAGAAGTATCCTTATCCAAAATCATGTAATATCCAATATCGTTACTTTCTTCTTAAAAGTTTTTAGGCAATAATTTAGCTAAAATTTATGTACAAAAATTCAACATGAAAATTCCTTTTATACAGGGTATACATTAAAGACTGTTTGCACAAATGCCACATTAGCGATTGTCTCCCATTTTTTTGCAGCGTTTAACGCAGCCTCAGCCGACAGTAAAGATTATAATCAAATCAATGGCTTTAAGGTAATTTAACGGCAGATATAAAAAAGTACGGGTGGGTTATCAAATTAGAGCTGCCGGGGTCGCAAGGGAAAGCCAATCGTTCAGCGGCTTGAATAAACGATGAACTATGGTCGTTGATTAAAGGAACGTAACAACGAGCTGATAAGAACGGGTGATGAACGACTTGAACCGTCTCCCGAAGATATGCAAAGCCGATTACAGCACGTACAATCTTTTATATATTAATTTCTTTCTCGAGGCGTGCACAAAAAGAAGAGGAAAAGTTGGCGCTATATAAAACTCTTCAGTTTTCCATTTCAACGGTAATTAAATTTAATGCGATCTCCAACTAAATCCTTACTAGGGTGCTTAAAACTCTATTCTATTAAGCTATACTGAATATGTTTAAAGTTATGTATGTACTACGTATTTAAAGATACGGTGGTACAGTAGACAGTAATGATAATGATATAGAAACCTTACCTTCATCTTTTATATAAAGATCTATATATCATAAAATAAAGTCAAATATGGCATTTAGCTTGGAAGCTTTATTGGAAGGTGAGCAAAAGTTATCTTCTATCAGCTCTTGAAGTAAATGCATTTTGACCAGAAAAGTTCTTTGATAAAAATTATCAACAAATTAATAACAGATTGTGGTGTGTCTATGCAAATATTTCTAAAGGTTAAAAAAATATACCAAAAGCTTTTGCACCTCAACTGACTGTTCTTGGTTTTTCCTGATCCTCCTTTAGTGTCCACAAGTCGCATTTCAACATTGCCACGTTCAACTGTCAGATTAAAACAAAACCCAAATATGTCAGATGGTGCTGCATTTATTTGTTCGAACTGGCATAGCTTAGGATCAGACGAGAGGATACAGCATTGCTTTCGCTCTAGTGCTTAGTTTGTGGTTATTTAGAATAGGCTAAAGCTGGCACATTCGACCGAGGGCTCTACCGACATACACAGAAGCTCAATGAAAGGAAGCTTACTGGCGCTCTAGTTTACTTCCGTCCAGAGATTGCCGATATTCCATGATAAGTGTTTTTGTCTTTGGCTGAAGGCAATAAACACATCCCTCGGATTGATCATCAGATCAGGTGAACTAAGGAATCCCTGAATTCTATTCAGATGCACCTGTTTGAAGTAACCATTATGACGACGTGTAGCGGTGGTTGGTTAGTTTAGTGATAGTAGATGTAGCAATGACTGCACATCCGGAAAACCGCAGTGAAGGTGGAGAAAACAGCAACTTTCCTGGCAAGACTCAGGTCTAGGAGATCCAAGATCCTCGAAGAGAAGACTATTGTCATGTGTAATGATGTCCCAAATATTGTACGCCGCGCCTATATGGTATGGGGTAACCGAAAATAAGACGGTATTGGCCACACTCATATGAGTACAGAGACTAATGGCCATCACAACATGTAGCGCCTGCAAGACTATATCTGGAGAAGCCGCTAACATCCGCCAATAGACCTGCAGATTAGGGCAAGAAGAAAAGGGTACATGAGCAAATGCTAAAAGGTAGTCTTAGCGGAGCTGGAATCGGAATGGTAAGCTAAATGGACCAATGGAAAGTATGGAAGATGGACGTACAGGGTAATTCCATGTACAGAGCCCTGGATAAAGCGAAGTCGACTACTACTTAACACAAGCCCTATCAGCTCATGGAAGCTTTAGGCAATACTTATATCGCCGAAATAGATCCATCTCATATATCTGCCTCTACTGCAGCGACGCTGATGATGCAAGACACACACTTTTTAAATGTCCCAGGTGGCACGCTACCCGAGAAGAGTACGCCGAACAAACAGGAAAGACATTCAACGAATGCAATATGATGGCAGGTTTAACAACAACAGCAGAGGCGTTGACCATAAAGTATACGGTCATCAGAAATATACTAGAAACAAGAGAACGAGAGGAAAAGATCTAAGGAGCAGTAATAGACAACGCCAACACCGAAGAAATGCGAAAGCGGATGCGCGCAGTCGGTAAAACCCGACACTTCCCACGTTTTCTATCTGTGTGAGCGTCTTGATGTATGATTTTCCCCCTCCTCCTGACGATCCTGTTCAGTTCATGAGGGTGTGGAATCTCTGGTCCTGAAGGTATGATTTGCTGGTCTTCTGGAAGTTGGTTTCCTTCATCTTTGGCACCAAGTCTTCATGGCGGAATTTATGAGAGGCCTTCTCCAGGTCTAAGGATATCATAACGGTAGTCTGCTGTTTAACACAGTAATGACATCATTCGTGATTCTGAAAAGCTCTAGTATTATCAAACGTCAAAATCTAAACCTGAATTCAACCATTTTGGCTCAAATCGGCCTATAGTTCTCAAGGGAATGTGATTCCCCCTTAAGCTTCAGCGAGGGGTATAACCCTAGTAGACTACCAGCTATTTTTAAGCGAGATACTGTCTAACTAGATGGTAGTCTAACGCAAGTTGAGAAACAGCTTGAGTGATAGATTCTTCATCTCACCATTGTGAATACCATCTTTGCTAGGATTTTTTCTTCTAAAGATGTCCTTGATGACCTACAGGAACCCTTTTGGAGACAGAGAGATTGGTGGACATGGATTCATCTCGTCAATCTCATCCAAAATAGTGTGGCATTTCAATTTTTTTTTCCTGATTGAAATCGTTTCAATTGCTCGAAGGAAAATAACGCACCTTTAATGGTCAGCTTAAACACCCGCTTTCCTCTTATTAGACGGTTATATACCACCTTCATAAGGACGTGCGTTTTACCCTAGAATTTCTGTCGGAATTGGTAACAATTATGTTTTCTGGTTTCTGTACACAACATACTCAAAGAACGATAATATATTTTGTGTCTTGCTATTGACACTATTGCTTCAACTTGCGCAATCAAGTGTGAGTACGATTTATAAACAGAAATCACAGCACCTTAAACTACAACATCCATTTGATGCATATAAATCATTCGACGTTATACCGAAGTACACTGCATTAACTTTCAACACTGGCAGATACTACTACCGAATGTTTATTACCCGCCAATAAATATAAATGAAGCAATAAATAAAAGCATCTCCTACACTGTCTTGTATCTCAGTACGTAAGTAGTGAGAGCTTTTGAAATATTTGAGTGGAAGTGTCATAAAATGCCGGATATAACTCGTTTCGGTTTTTTTAGTACAGAACTGCGTTCTTTGTAAATATATATTTACGAAACGACAAGTTCCTAAGTTCTACTAACCGAATGTGATTCGGAAATTTGTTTGATTGCAGCTTAGCTATATTTATTAAGTCCTAATCTTCAAAATATGTTGGAATAAATTGCTTGCAGTAGCATTTCGTTTGGGCTAAAACTACACAGGAAACCAGGAATCTAAACGGATCATTTGTGACAGTAGATAAATAAGACTCAAGACAAGCTCTGTAACGGAGAAAATAGTAAGGAACTTATCTCACACACAGATATTTACACCTTCAAAGATACAACGGAGATCGGGCTATCGGAAAAAGTACCTTGCATATTTATACAAAGGCATCATCTACAGACTAGCAAATACCGCCTTTCCAATTCATCACTTCCAGAGCAAGCACCCGTCTAGATGGAGCTTTCACGTACCTAGACAATCTTCTACGTTTTAACCTACTTTCGACGTCGCATCTCCTCCTGTAATGTTTGTAATGATAGAGTGCATTCTTATAGCTTCATATTTCGTAGAGCACACACTCTATTATTGCTTTTACTGTATTATAGAAAACAAGCTCTCTATAAACGTGTATCCAATGTTATTGGATCTATTGTTACAAAACCTGATATTGGTAATGCTTTTCTTTTTGATGAAATACGATTGAATTTTCTAAAATATTTCAATGATTGTGGAATATAAAGGGGAATGAAGCTCAAACCACACTAATAGATTAACTGTTCCAATTACACATAGTGATTTATAACGATTAATAGTATTCTTCCTATCAAAATTCTTTCCGATGAATCACTGGAAAGCCGTCTTTACTAAAATTAGTCATTTACGAGGTATCGGCAGTTTTTCCGATAATGATGTACATATATGACTCAATTTTCTGATTACTTGTAGTGCTTGTTGTGGAATATGAATCAGATCTCTGTAACTCTGATTATTGTTAGTTCTGCAGTGTTTCGAGGATGGAAAATATCTATGTAAAACTTGTTCCTGTCTCTGTATCATGGCTACTGTATCCATGAGGTTCCTTATGTTCTGACAATCTTTCTAGATTGGAAGTCTCATTCCATTTGACCATGCTGTCTTCGAAGTATGGTTGGCCAATTATATGTTCTTTTTTTGTTAAATCGCTCTCTAGTGTCGTTTGGTTTTTATTTGTAGGGATCTGCTCGTATTTCTAATCACTGGTCTCTGGTCTAATTTACATTATCTGCTTTTGTCCTAGTGAGGATTGACTAGTTGATGTTTTTTGCTTGTATTATGCTTCTCATCTTCTTATGGTTGCCTATTCGTCTCAAGCTCATAGCAGCAAAAGAATATGATAAATACAAAACGACAAGGCGCCAAACATTACAAAATCAATATTCAAAGTGGAATAAAATATGTTACTACCGAAACGTCAGGTCTCAAAAATTACATTAGCAATGAAGATACCTCAAATAACATACCAGTTAAGGAGATACATGTTAAAACCGTTTATATTGTAATAACTGCCATACAATTGAGTGACTTCCAGTTTTGAGTTTTAAATGATTAACCAGAAGTTCGCAAGAAGGCAGAGTCTTATTCTGACTAAAACTTTGTTTGCACTTGCAAGGCAATGGGATTGGATTTTTGAATCGTTCACGTGTCTGCTATTACAGTCATGATAATAATTATTCTTATTTTATTTTGATGTATATACCATTACGTTATGAAAGACTGAGAACCACGGTAAACAAAAAAAAGTCTCATTTACATTGGAAGCTGCTCAAGTGAGATTTCAAAGACAAAACTCGAAAATCAAATAGCACTTGTTTTATTTTGATTTATTTGGAGTTTATTCCAACAAAACCGTACTTTGTATTCAGCCAAACATAATTGTATTATCTTCGTCACAGATTTGACACCATTTACATGGACTAGTGAAAAAAAAACATTGATAGCAATTGTTGGTCACGTATTCAACTTGACTCACTTAGATCAATTATAGAGTGCGGTGTGCTGTTTACTATATTATCAACCACTTTACACAGGCAATTGTCATAATTTCCGCTAAATCGACTGGCTCCAAAAGTATTTTGTTCTTTTTTAAATCGTAATAGATCAAAATAGTCCAAAAGCTCAAGCTGTAGGTTATTTAGGGTAAGCTTCGATCAAAATGTAATAGTATATTATACATCTCGAGCTGATTTTAACGTGCTGACTAACACTATTCTGATGTTTTTTGGAAAGGAAGACTTTGTAAATATTACCGAGCGGAAGTCATTAATCTTTAACACTTTACAAGATGAAAGACGATTCAGATTGAGATTTAATGGTGGGTGATACTACACTCGACCTATTGATCTGTTGTGCCCCTTTGCGTGAGCTGTAAGCTGCTGAGGTTAACACGCTCTCAAAGCTCCCCAGCCAATCTAAGAACTTTAATTGCAATAACTGTGATGGTTTCAGAAAATATATTTCCTCTTCATCTATGGCATCTTTGCCGACATAATTGGCTCGCGTCTCCGTGATGGTGGTGCAGTTAGATGTCAGGTGTTCCGGATTTTCATTCTCCACCCAACATAATCTGCAGGTCTTTGATCTGTGCTTCTTGTAGTTTCAATGGAATGTCTCTAACCAGGGACATTCTCCCAGAGGGATACTCTAAGCCTCCCCTCTCTATTCTTGAGTTGGTTTTGTAAATGCTCATCTCTATACCAAAAAACGGTTCCAATCCTATATATGAAGTTGTAGCAGCCTTCCTTTCTAATAGGTAGCTTCCTCCTTGCCGCTGATTCCAATATGTCCTGATACCCAGTATAGTGCAGCTTTGTTAGTTGTGTAGATTGTTTAGTTTGCTGAGACAGTCCCAGACTAGTGTCGAGCTGATAATATTAGAACTCTATACCTGCTTGACTATTGGAGAAAATTGCAATGCTTTGCTTTCGATACTTCCAGTCCAGGTTCAGTTGAGCACTTCTTCCATTGGCTCCCAATGTTTAATTTCTGAACCGACACTGACCTACACTCGTTCCTTTGTCGGTTTTAGAACCATCCGTATACCATTTAATGGTGTTTGCTTTTAGGGAGTAGGTGGAGGATTCTCCCACTCATTCTCTCTTATTATTTAGCTTCGTGAGAAAGTTATTTTCGAACCTATATTTCCTAACCATTTCATCGTTCGGTAAACTGAAATCTATTTATAGTTGTTCAGCAAGCTGATAGAGTTAGTTACAATATTTTACAAGCTTTTGAAAATATTTCGACTAAACTGAACCTTATTAATAGCACTAGAAGCTAGCTTATTGAAGGTCTGAATAGCTACTACATACATATGTATGTACAGTCCCTGCTCACTTTATTAGACTCACCTGAAGAATTGCTGTATTTTTAAATTTTAGAAGAAATTCAACGCTGTTGTCAATCTATGGGGTAGTGCTTCCGTACAACACAGTTGCCTAACCAAATGTACTTGCTTTGATTTAAAATTAGGTCGATAATAGCGAATTCTGATAAAAATTGTTCGTAACCTACAATTTTCCTAGTTTTCGGTTGTTGTGTATTACATTACAATTAAGGGTGTTCGAATTACTTTTTGCAAAGTTTTCATTACAAGCTCAAAGGTAAGTATTTATGTCAATATTTAGCTATCAGCTATAATTTTTATTCAGGTTTTAACAAAGAAATTAGTCAACAGGTCTTCGATTGGAATTTTTCAGATGAGCAAATGTAAAGATCTTTCTACAGAGCAAAAGTCGTCTGTAATTGCATTAATTCGCAACACAGGATATAGCCAACGAGAGATTGCTAAAAAATGTGGGGTATCGCAATTCTTTGTCAAACGTTTAACCAAAAAGGGCAAGAGAACCAACCCGTTACAACTGCTGGGGGTGGTAGTTGTGGCAGAAAACTCTTAGTCACCCCTAGGGTGCAACGATTTTTAAGGAATTTAGCTGTGCAGAATAGAAGGGCATCCCACAGTGATCTACAGGGACGATTTCAGGAGGCAGGTTTTTCTGGATCCGCTGCTAAAGTAAGAAGAAATTTGTCTTCGATGGGCTTCAAATGTCGGAGGACAATTAAAAAGCCCAAAATGACACCCAGCACGATATATAAACGCTTAGCCTGAGCCAATTTACGTAAAGATATGCTGCTTGAGTACTGGCAGAGATTAAGTTCATAAATCTAATCCTATTTTAATAATTTATTATCTATTTTCGCACATGAGCGAGTTTGCTTCAGAGTGCAGATTATAGAGCCCAGTTCATAAGACGACGTCCAATAGAAAAATTTAGTATGGCTTGTGTAGTCAGGACAGTAAAGCATCCCACGTCCGTGGTGATCTAGTCAGTGATCAGTGCCAAGAGAATGGGAAGACTTTACGTAGTAGAGGGAAGCATACGGCAGGGTCAATACCGGAGTGTTTTAGAGATAAGGTTGACCCCAGAATCGTTTGGCAGTGGTCGCAAGGTGTTCATACAGGATGGAGCACCGAGCTATACTGCCAAAAAATCACAATGTTCTTGCAAGAACAAAATATTAATAAAATTTATATCGCCTGGCAACTCACCAGACGTCAATCCAATTCAAAATATCTGGGAGTGCCTGAAAAGAGAATTGGCCAGAGAAAATATAGCAATAAAAACCCAGCTGATAGAGAGAATAACATATCACTGGCACCATAATGATACATTAAAAGAAATTGCACAAAATTGCATAGAAACCATGCCGAGAAGAGTTGCGGCGTTAAGAGTAGCTAAGGGCTGATTAACAAAATATTAGTGTTTTAAGAATTATATTGATCCATATGTATGTGTATTCATGGTTTTTGTAAAATAAATATATGAAAAGTTCATTGATCCTCATTTAGTGTTATTTTCATAGAGCTACTATACCCGGAATTCATGTTAAAACTAAAAATATCATAGTTATACAGGTGAGTCTAATAAAGTGAGCAGGGACTGTATATGGAGCATTTCTATTCTTGTAAGTTATACTATATTATTTTGAGTTTACTCAACTTGTCCATGTGTCTTTTTTCGAGAAAAATTGTGCTTTATTATTATTACAAAACAATTAAAAAATCTGGTCAATATTGAAGCAGCATTGATACTATCGTATTGTATGTATATCATTGGGTTATTTCATTGTTGTCAATATTTTCGAGAATTCTTTAATTAAGTTCAGATAAGGCTGACCATGAAGACCATGAATTGAAAGGTTATTTAATCACATAAACATTAATGAAACTGTTACGGCGTTAATTGACTATGAAAAATACAAAGGAAGTTAATTACTCTATTAAACAATGAAATATTTGATGTAAAAGAGCGCGACTACTTACGCAACTCCATAAATTGTAACACTTGTAAGAGAATACAGGTCTCATAAATCTATCCCCAATAGACCATTTACGTAATCAGATCTTGAACGAACGAAAGCTTACCTCCGAGCTTAAAAAGCTCAGATGATATGAAGATAAGATTAACGAATTTTATCGTAGGTATAACTTTTCTACCAAGTGCCGAACTTTTCTCCCAGAATTAAAAAGTGTCCCCGGCCGTATACGTTTAAGTCCTTCCCAAGGATTACTCGGTAAGCTAGTTTCTTGTGTCTCTCTATCCCTTTATTGGACTTTCTATCACCCGTGGCGAAATTTTGTTTACTTCTGATATAAGTCCTTATAGAAGAGCAGCCCTTGACGCGAAACGTGTTCTCGTGTTTCCTTTTTGTTTTATTCGGTTTGTTAGTTTTGTAGGTGATGGGTATCCGACCAAACCTTATTCAAATCACATACAGTCAATATTTGTTCTTTCTACTTTTGGTAAAATGTATTTTTTATCCAATACTTCCTTGCGCGCTGGAATATCGCATCTACGAGGTTATTTTCACGAGTTTTTGCATAATAATGCTGCCGCGGTACAATAGAAAAAATGAGATGAAACGCATACATTAAAAAAATATATAAATCTAGATTTTATTAATAATATTCACTTTTTGTTGACAGGATACTAGATAATGCAATGTAGACGTCGGAAAATTATATGCAAACACATACCGCATGTCCCAGGGAATCACCTCGGTCTACTGCGTATGTGAAAAGGGTACCGAGCGCAAATATTATCTCACTCTCAACTTGCGAAACAACTATACAACCCACTCAAACTATGTTGTCACATCTGAAAGTTAACTAATGCATTTTACCTCAGAATTTATATACGGATAAAGATGGATATATGGCTTATGAATTTGTCTTTTCATATACATAGTGTTCTGTTATCTTTTTTTAATTCAAACTATGTACTTGGCGTAATATAGTCAATCACATCACCCGCACCCGACTCAGACACTTGATAAAGCATCAGGTTGTTTAGCCTCACGTTAGGCGTCAAATCTAATGGAATCGAATGTGACACGGGAGTTCAATCTAAAATATTGAAAATAAAACTGTGAAAGACATGACGAGATAATAAACTGTTTAGGCACCTGTCTTCAATTTGACGTCAATGATAGTATTGATATTTCTCTATACGGTTGCTATTGAGAAGAAGCTTTTTAGGGACGCGCAGTTTAAGATGTTTATAGGAGTTTCACCTTTTTCATTGCAGTCTGTACCCTATCTAGACAAAGGAAGAAGACTGCTTGATGCTGTCTGCCTGCCTTGCAGATTGTTACAAAATGATGAAAGTTCGTTATTGATTATCTATTGTTTATAACGGCTTTTTGCCTTTTTTTAAAACCGATCGTGTACGCGACTATAAATAGAAACAACAAAAAACAGTTTCCTAAATTATATACACCTATGGCAAAAATGAATGATATTAATTAAAATGAAATATCCTTAAAATACTACAATTTCATAAAATTGTTTGAAATATAATTCTAACTTTATTGAATGTGCAGAGAAACTTATTTCTAAACAAAACCAATCATAAAATTTATTTGGTGTTCTGTATTGTATACAAAGTGTGACATCTTTCTGGGATCGGCTGATTGTGGCTTTGCTATTTATTTTATCGAAAAATGTTCTTAGAGAAAGATGTCTAGAATGAACTTCTCTACAGCACGAAAATATTTTCTTATGTACAGGATGTTCAGTTTTCTCTGTACGACAGGTTATTTTGTTTATTTAAATGGAACATTTTCCAGACTTGATAATAAATTCCTGAATTCTGACAAGGAAATACAGATATTGATACTTAAAACTCAAAGGTAAGTGTTGGTTAATGTTTGACAAACACGGGAAAATTCGCAAACCAAAAGGAGGTAGACTTAAATCAGCTACTCCACTAACTGCCATCTTGAAAAAGAAGAAACCAAAGCTGATCCAGGACATTAATCCAAGCTTCCAGATATTAGCATCTCCCTACGATTTTGATCAAATTTAATATAGATGTAGAACACCGAAAAATATTTGACACTTTATTTTTTTAGCATCTGGTGTAATGGTATCAAGCATTTTGGATAAAACCATTCCATCGAATAGGCAACTTTTCATTTTGTGTAGTGTGTAAGAATGTGCATGATTAGTTCGACTCAAGGGGTGATTTGTTAGTAATAAGTTATTCAAAATAGGTATCAGAGGAAATTTTAACAGTTTGATCCATTTATAATTGCTAAATAGGTCATTTTATGTTAATAAAAACGAAGCTAGCTTTGACAAAGTAACTTGAACTTAGTGTGGAATCGTCAGATCTGTTGAGATCATACTATGCTTCGATTTATCTGCATTTATTATGCAACAGTCAGTCTTGGCTGATGTTCTCTTCTGTATTGTATTCAGTTATGTATTCCTTGGATTTTTTTCTTTGGGCAATAGTCGTGCTAATTTCCCAAATATTGAATTAAATAAATTGCAATAAAAGCATTTCTTTAAATTGAATTCCCAAATGTTTGATGATCAAAATTTTCATCTTTGAAAATCTTCTTAATTTATGGACAACAATACAAACTCTTTAACCAATCCTAATTTTATGTGTAAAGGTGATAGAAACACCAAATTAGAATCCACTAACGACTCAAATTTTATACTAAACTTTCCATGACAATGTTGGTTCGTAGATGCCATTCTTTTTGTGCTCAGCTATCCCACAGACACATAATAACAATAGTATTTGGTAAACCCTCCTTTCAGTACAAGTAGTAAGGAATTCAAAAATGCAATAATATTATTATTAACGGGTCGATGGCCGCAGTGGTTAGGCGACTGACTACTGTTGTGAGAGGACGATAGGCGCCGGGGTTCAATTCTCTGGAGGGACGGTCACATTTTTTCAGAGAGTTTAATCCCGGATCGACTTGCCATTCGCTGTTGGGAGCAAAGTGATTAACAGCGCGGCATCATAAAAGGCGATATGATGCTGTCACAAAGCCAATTGAACACAACATACACACACAAAAACTACACCGCGAGAGTTGCAGTGATAGCCAGACAAGCGATACAGTTTACGGAGTCACTGCAACTAAGCACCCACCACATTAAAAAAAAATTGCATTTTTGAATTCCTTGATGTAATATAAGGTAATTTTAATTAACATATACTGCCCTAAAACCCAACAGTTTTCGAGATATTCCGTTTTGAAAGAAAAAATACACTTACACAGAGTACTTAAAAAAGAATCTAACCTTTCTTAATAATCGTTTTGAAACAAATAGTGGTATTATTATAATGATACTTCAAGCTTTCTTTTCCATACTAAATATTCATATTATAGTATACTGGGTGTTTACTAATCGAATTCGAAATTAAATACCTTCAAATGACTAAAACTCGTTTATACCCTGTATATTTTTATGCAGATTTGTCCTCTCTTTCGATTCCGTATAACATTCCCTGTACCTAAAGTTTATACATTTGGAGTTCTAAGTAATTTTGTACAGAAATCTAAAATTTGACATAAGGAACGTGAATCAAAGCACTATAATATCATTTTTGTACTTATTTATTGAGATTGTTGCTGATAATTGTTTTGTCAGTATTTTATATAAGAATAAACTAGTGATATAACTTACATTAACCGACAAGAATGTTTATACGTATACTGTCAAATTAAATGAAACGAATTAAATCTAGTAATCTATGCTTTGAATAATAGTTTAAATTTAGTTATTTGTCAAATTCTGTAGCTGATTCCTGTATTCATCGTATTTACCTACTCTAATATTTTCTCCCACTATTAACACATTCGCTGCGCCAGACGCGGATCCGCGTCCGATAGGTTCTTAGGCAAGTGCGCACGACGCGGATCCGAGCTCTGAGCGTGAATGATTTATATGCTTCAGTACTTTTTTAGCACTCAACGTAGGCACTTGGAATTAAGAGAGCACCTGGATAGAACACTGTAATGGGTAAATTTGAGTACAGTTCTGAGTTGACGTTTTGATTAAAAATTTTGAGATTCGTTGAACATGAGTGATAATCAGGCAGGTAGTTCACGTCCTAAAGGTAAAAAAAATATTTTAGGAATGAAAAACGCCTTACAGACTGAGAATTAGAATATTTTCTCCTTGTGGGTGAGGTATTTTTTGCACTGATTGTAACCGAAACAAATATGCGGAGGAACCTTTTTTGTGTGTGACTGCAGACCAATCTAGGTTGTCAAGAATATTGCTTGGTTTGTTTTCTTTTGTTATATTGAAAGAATATGTTTGTTTTATTCAATTATATACTGCTTGTATTTTTTTACATCTAAAACTACAGCAAATAAAAAAAGCGTCTTGCGCATTCACACTGGAAATTACCATCAGAGTGCTCACGGCGCGGATCTGCGCTTTTTTCAAAAAAAAGTAAGTAACACTTGCAAATACCTCAATTAATCATAAATCATGTTTCCTATTTCTATTAATTTCAATTTTCAAAAAAAAACGAAAAATCAGGTTTCAGCACCTGACTAAGGACGTTCCCTACATATGCGCAGCGAAAGTGTGAAACCTGAAACACTTTTTCGAGTAAAATTATAGTTTCGGCAGCGTTTAGAAATGTGCAATTAACAGAGAGGGTGGTCACATTGAACAACTTTTATAGTAATTTCACGTTCTTAAATAATTTAATTAAAAAAATATATTTTAATAATTGTCTATTTGTCATGTTTTACTTAAGATGATAATTACGATTTTTATTGATTTAAAGCGGCTTGTAATAAATATAGCGTTATATAATGTAGTTTTAATATATTGAGTGATTATTTTATTACTAAATCTACTATTTTTTACAAAATATTCTAAATAAGGAAAACCGAAAATGAAATTGTAACCCTATTTTTATGTCAAATTTTAGATTTTTGTACAAAATTACTTAGAACTCCAAATATATAAACTTTAGGTATAGGAAATGTTTTACGGAATCGAAAGAGAGGAATAATCTGCAATAGTTAGCACAAAAATATACAGGGTCTTCCATTTGAAATAAACGAGTTTTACTCGTTTGAAGGTATTTAATTTCAAGTTCGATTATTAAATACACAGTATAATATAATATGATATGAAAACTGCTGGCTTTTAGGGCAGAGTATGTTAATTAAAATTACCTTATATTACATCAAGGAATTCAAAAATGCAATAATATATAGCGTGTTCCATTTAAATAAACAAAGTAACCTGTCGTACAGACAAAATTGAACATCCTGTATATAAGAAAATATTTCCTTGCTATAGAAAACTTCATTCTAGACATCTTTCACTAAGAACATTTTCCGATAAAATAAATAGCAAAGCTACAATCAACCGATCCCAAGATGATGCCACACCCTGTATATGTATACCATACAAAATGTAAATAAATAAACGCGAAAACCTAACAACCTAAACAAACAAAGGTGACAAATTCATGAACAGACCTTTTTTTCTTATAATTTAATAAACGAATTAGTATTTTCATTATCAGTATCGTTAAAAAACACGAATTTACAGTAACATTGTGTTGCTTTATTCACGAGGACATTCACAGGTGAAAATCTCTAAAATTATGAAATGTACGAGAAAAGCTATTCAAATAGCGGTAAATAGATTTAAAGAAGCAGGTTTCTATGAAAATAGACCAAAATCAAGAAGATGTTTAACCAATCCCAGAGTGCATCGTTTTCTAGTAAGAAGTGCTCTTAGCCAGCGAACAAAATCATCTACAGACGTAGCTGGTGAGCTGTGGGAATGTCACAAAATTAAAGAAGAGAAGTGAACGTCATAAGACGCTTCGACTGGAGTGGGTTAAAGAATATGTAAATTGGAGACCTATTGACTGGGCCAAAATTATTTGGTCTGCTGAATCCAACATCGAGGTACAGTCATGTTCGTTAAAATAGCAGCGATATAAATATTCTCAAAATCTCTGATCTAACTTAGAGAAAATAAATAATGCAATTAAATAAATATTACTCTCGGTATTATGAACATTTTTTGCATAAATTAAGATTTTAAAAAAATATAATAGAAATTCTAAGACAAAATGAAATTATTATCCTGTTCGTTAAAATAGCAGTATGCCGTGGTATCCTCTGGACAGTCGTGTTATTTAAACGATTTATGGAATCTTGGTCTATACATAGTCTTTATTTACACTAACGCTTTGTAATCATTTGATATAGTCATAAATCTAAACTTTTGATAACGATACAATGGGCCGAACTAAGCATTGTACTCAAGAAGAGAGAATAACGATTGTTAACCTTATTCAAAGAGGAAAAACAAATAAATTTATACAAGAAGCACTTGGATGCTCAGCTAAAATAATCTCGAATGCGAAAAAATGGAAAGAACGCAAAGAAAATCGTGGTGGTCACAGAAAAACCACAACTTGAGAAGATAGATGCATTCTCAAATTCATTAAAAAGAACCCATTTGTGTCTTCTAGCCAAATAAAACAGGAACTAAATCTCCCTATCAGCAGTTGCACGATTAGAAAGAGACTAATAGAAGGAAATTTACAGGGCAGAAGGCCCAGAGAGGTGCCCTTATTGAATAAACGACAAGTAAAAAGTAGATTGGCTTTTGCTGGCACACATCAGTTATGGGATTCAACAAAATGGCGTAATATATTGTGGAGCGATTAATCTAAAATTGTTTTATGCGATGTTCATGGTTCGCAACATGTCAGACGACCTCCACTGTCTGCGTTCAATCGTTTCCTGGTATGGTGACGGACCACTGTACAAAATTGACGGCATATTGAACGCTGACGGATATGTTGCTATAATGTAAGATGCCATGTTACCTTATGCAGAGGAGGAAATGCCTTTACAATGGGTTTTTATGCAGGACAACGATCCTACACACACTTCTCGCCAGGCTAAAAAGTGGTTTATGGATAATAATGTCTCTTTATACGTCTGGCCTGCACAGTCGCCAGATCTAAACCCAATTGAACACCTATGGGTAGATGTAAAAAAGGCCGTTTCAGCTGCTAAACCACAAAATACTTAACAATTGTGGGAGGTGTGCCAAGAAGCATGAAAATCCATTCCAGTTCGTCGATGTCAGCAATTAGTGGAGTTCATGCCGCGACGTTGTGAAGCCGTCATCAAAAATAAAGGCCTAGCAATGAAATATTAAACTCACCAAGAAGAATTGTCAATAAAAATTACCTTTCTTAGTGTAAATAATAAAGACTGCTATTTTAACGAACAGGATAATAATTTCATTTGGTCTTAATATTTCTATTATATATTTTTTTAAATTTTAATTCATGCAAAAAATGTTCATAATACAGAGAGTAATATTTATTTAATTGCATTATTTAGTTTCTCTAAGCTATATCAGAGATTTTGAAAATATTTATATCGCTGCTATTTTAACGAACATGAGTGTAGGTAGCACTATGGTTTATTTAATAATCAAATAACAAGAAGCCAAGAAATTATTAATTTAGTACATTTAGTACAGTTTTACATTTTATAAAATTATTCAATCAAATTTGTATTTTTTGCCCTTTTGATTTAGATTTTTGGGCAAGGTGGAGGCAGTTATGTGAGACGTAGATCAAATGAAGCTTTTCTCCCGGAATGCATCATTCCTACAGTAAAGTTAGGAGGTGGCAGTGTTACGGTCTGGGGTTGTATGGCCGCCAGTGGTGTAAACGAAGTCTCCTTGTGCGAGGATCACATACTAAGATGACCCCGATTATGTCATCCAACAGGATAATACTCCTTGCCACACGGCGAAAAATACAACAGATTGGTTCAGTGTCCAGACTTATCCCCAATAGAAAATTTCTGGACAATGCTAAAGCAGAAAGTATCAATTTACAAATCAAAAAGAAAACTAAAGGAGATAATTTTTGAAGAATGGAGAAAAATTCCCGTCAACTTGTGGAAGAAACTTGTGGACAGTATGTCCAAAAGAGTTCGTGCAGTAATCAAAGCACGAGAAGGTGCTATAAAATATTAAGGAATATCTTTAAAATTGTTAATAAAGTAATATGTACTAGTTCGTTTTTAATTTCCCTGTATAACAATTAGAATCTTAAGCAATGTGATAAGTTACTTTTATTTTAAAAAGTTGCATTCATCTGCGCACAATTTTTTTTCTGAAGCACAACAATTATGATTACCAGTCTTGTACTCATATCATTTTATAAACCCCGTTTGAAAAGATCTTATACTTTAAAAAGCATATAAACCCTCGCCAGTCAAAGCTCCTTTTCATATCCTCCCTTTACATCCAATAACTTGGTATTACTGCAATAGCTGCGGCAACCGCATCTTCATATCCGCTCCTCTGGCGAAGATGTTAACACCCACTTTACGTATTTATGCTAAACATTCCCATGCAATTGAAGGCCGTTTAGTAGATAACCTCAACGGTAATAAAAGTCCTTTGCGCGCTAGGCTTCTGAAAGGAACTCCAATAAAACCGACTAGTTTAATGCAGTTTTTGCTATCCTTGCTATTTTCTTATATTTTCCCCGCAGCTGGAGTTCGGGAAACACATAAACGTCTAACGGAACATGTGTACCCTAAATACTAGATTGCGTCAATCGAATCCAAAGGAAATTAATACAAATTTATCAAATAAGACATGTACGTAACCGTTAAACATTTGCATGGACTAAATAGTCTGTTATAGATTAATAAAGTTATGAAATAAATTGCGTGAATTGTGAAAATCAACTCTGACAGAGATAGAAAACGTCTTTATAAATTTTATGAAGATTTAGAGACGCTGTTAAAAAGAGGATTTGTTAAAGAATGTTTGAAAATATAAAGAGGGTTTAACAACAATACATTTGGATGTTAAAGGAAAGCTTTATGTACGCAAAGCACTTATATTATTTATTTAGCTTCCTGGCAAGGATTTAAGGATTAGAAAAAAGTATTTTCTGAGTAAACTTTTTATTTTTAAAAGAAAGAGGAATGAAGGAGCAAGCAAGGTATTACATTTTTTAGTGATTTTTGTTTAAAACTTATCAAAATTAAGTTTTAAAGTATCTTCAAGGTTCTTTCGTTTTACGAAATGTAATAATATGATGACATGATTTTTTTTAGCTTAAAAATTTAAATAATACAAAATATTCAGCTTCATAGAATTTTAATGCAAGTAGGTTTATTTATATTTATTCGTATTTCCCACCAATCAAATTAAAGAACGGAACATGTGAACTATATACATAATACAAGTACCACGGAGTATATAAGAAATCCTTCTTAAATCTTTCACTTTTTCCAGGACTCCGTTTATTCCGGTTTGCTTTTACGGTGTTAGTGTGACCTTTTTAACGTCTCCATTGTGATTCTAGCAGGGCAGTAACCGTTTCGGTAGATGCGATCCCATAAGCATATAAGGTCTGATAGCGGCAACCGCATGCATAATTGTTATGGAAAATCAATACGGAAAATCGAAAAAGAGTCATTCTATATCTAGTATTCCGGGCAGTATTAGGTTAGTAAACGAACTCGCAACGTTCATTCTATTCCTATTCTATTTTATTGAAGTTCAAAACGGCGTGAAACAACGTCCGCGTCCTTTTATTCTTATATGAATTGCCACTAACGGTGTAACCATCTCTTTAGTCAGTTTAACATTTTACAGGATAAAAAATGTTGTGGTATAAATATATTTTAACTTTTATCCATTATTTAAAATGTTGTGTGGGTAAGTATAGATTTTGTCCAAATGAGTAAACTTGTGGCAATTGTTATATATCTACCAACTTTACAACCATTGCCCAAAGCAGCAGCATTAACCTAAATATGAAAATTGATTTTCCACTTCAATATACCGAAACTGTTATTATCTACTTTGTAAAATAGTGCTGCATAGAGATTATTAACACGTGACGTGGTAGCGCGTATTAGCGCATGTTACACAAATATCTATTCAATGATTTTAATTAGGAAAGCACAGATGGCTTTGATCTATCGGTACGACTTTAAGGTACGGTTTCAGAAGTTATAACGGGGAAATGATTACTACTTGATTATCGATTGTATTTGTTTAGTTCAAATTAAGTTTTTGATAAAGATATCCGTTAGATATACACAGGTATCTACAAGAAATGATTTCCTTCACTTCTGCACTTCAAGCTGTAAATAGTACCTACAAGTACCTGATGAATGATATCCGATAGATAGATGAGCGTAATTTGTTGACAGATGTTTGACACATGACAGTTTTGCTGAAATTTACGAACGATTTGAGACAGACGTTTCTTCTGATGAGAACAAGGACGAATCATATTAATTATTGAAGGTTATCATATGCAACGAGAGGAGAAACTTTGGGTCAAATAGATTCCTGTCCCCAGTTTCAGCTAAAAAAAGAAATTAGTTAGAAAGCAGTTACACAAAAGATCTAATTAGTAAAAGTAGACATACATTTCTACCACACAACGTCTTACCACACCATCCCAACCCACACCACCCACGTATCACAATATCACAAAGCAAACTAGCAACATTCCTACAGCGACCATTTTTCTAATTTCAGTAGTACTCACAGATATAGAGGTATGCTAATAGGTTTCAAAAAGTAACTAAATGGTGTCAAAATGGCGGCCCCCATATTGTCCCAACTCAAAAAGCTGCGCACACGACACATCAGCGTTATATATACCTCTATATCTATGGTAATACTGCAAAAATTTGTCCAAATCTCTTTAATACACCATCACACATCAGACGTTTGTGTAAAAATTTAGATCTGCGTTGCAAAACATAAAATATTACAAACTCCCACCAATCATTCGGAGACAAATCCGTCTCAGACGAAACTATAGTTACTAAATCTTTACAAGAGCTTTACAGCAAAATCTGAATAACACTTGAACCCACAAAACACAATTCCACTCGTTAATATAAAAGCTGTAATGCAACCACGGCACAAGTCAGGTTTTTTGTCATCCCCTTAACACTGGGACCTCTAGTCTATTATATTATTCCGTGCCTTGTAAATTTCTTTAGATAAGTAGTTTAGACCCTAGAACTAGGTTTAGTAGCCTGTGTGGTAAATCAATTTCCGGTAGTCCTATCAGTGGATATCTTGCTGCCAACAATGGTAGTCTCCGATGTTCCAATGCAACGCATTCAGAGATAGTATGTACTACTCCTCCTCCTCGGATAGTCTACAAATAGACTCATTTTTAAAGATTACCAAACTCATCACTGATCTAAGCTGTACTCGGTTGAGAGCCAACACATCTGCTGCTAATTCCCTTAATGGCTGTCCCATCATCCGTTTGCTATGTATCTGTAATTGTTTTTGACCCATCTCCCTATCAGATTTGGTTTCGAGGTTTCTGTTTTACTCTCCACTCATCCCAATCTAGAATGACCTTGAAGGGTTTATCGAAGAAAAGTTTGGGAATCATCGCATCACAGCGCATCATTTCAAAGATAGGGTTTGTGATTACGGTCTCTATTCTTGTATCACCCTAGAAGACTGGCTTCTCCAGTTTCTCCCCAGACATCAGTCTGTATGTATATAAATATCCAAATGGACCAAGTTGAACACGGTTTCCATAACAGCTGTAGGTGTGGTTTCTTCAGCACCAATGATACACAAGCAAGCAAGTTTGCGAGTTTTGCGATTGCTTGTTTCTGGGTAGTGTAAGTCCACTAAATCGGGCAACCATAGTCTTACCATTGCGATGTACAGTGACCTCCAAAAATATCCGGGCACGACTAAATAGAGAAATACCTTACGCTCAATACTTTATTCCAAATAGCAGCTTACTACCTGCTGAGTGTAACCGTAGTTCTTCGCTCTTATAATAACATTGCAATATACAATTGCATATATATGTAGGTATACACGCTAACAACTTGAATGTCAATGGTTATCTCAATTACTTTACCGAACCATTAAACTTTATCATAAGTGTTATTAAAACGTTGCTGGTTGCTTATTTAGCTCCTTACATATATGTTTTTGAATATAAACGTGTAGAATGTGCTAAAGAAAGTTTATATTATGGGAAAACCGAAATTGCATTGTATACTAATCGCAACTAAAGAACCACTGACATTCCTGTCATATGCATTTTTGCATTTTAAAGGCTGTATAAACGAAACACCCTGTATAAACGAAAGAAATTTTAAGCTATCGCCCCCTTTAAAAATGAAGGGAGTTTCACTTTAAAAGTTTTTTTATCTATCTACAGGTATCGAGATACCGACCGACACCGCACTATTGAAACACCCTGTATATCGCTCCCTTTCTCTAGAATAGAACATTATTTATTCTTTCTATTTACTTTTAATTACCCGATACATTATAAAATGACGTCATTACGGAATATCAACAATACAGACTTAATGACATTTTTATAACTTCCGGTTGACGTCACATTGACGTCACAATATAACATTTTAACGACCTAAGGTCGACAAACTCGCGCATGACGTTGAATAGCGGTTCAGTTGACCGTCGACAACGGTAGAGGTAACATCTATAGAGACGGTTGTGTTATTTAACATCGGACGAATTGAATTCTTGTAATTTTACTGAAATTTTGGGAATCGTTTCTCGTGAAATTCCGAATGGAAGTTATCGAAAGATAGGTTGTGTTGTCCTTTCTCCGTCGATACAAGGACGAAGGTGGTTAATTTTCGAATCGCATTATTACTGGAGATGATGGCTGTGGTGTAATAGTAGGAACTACCTAATATGGACGCTAGTTCGAAATCAAATTTTGCTTTATGCAACGAGGTCTGCGTTAGTGCGAGTTGTCCCTCTACAGCTCTTTTGTTCGTCAGATTCTTTCTCTTTGTTTTGACACTCGGATTCTGTCCGGGTGGGTGCCCTGATGGCATAGTTCCGCTGACACTACATACCCTCGTGAGGGTCTATCAATCGATTAGAGAGGTTTGACGTCCGTGAGAGTCTCAAAAGGGACAGTCTCAATCTAATGTATATCCCGTTTGTATTAATTAATGGCTGTAGAATGCAAAAAAAAGCGTTCATAGTAGAACTGTTCTTATTGTTGATGGTTTGGTAGGTCGGTTGATATCGAAAGTTTGGGTATTGCGTTGAATGCTGGTCCACGTCTTGGGATAAGTGTTAAGTTACTTAAGGCAATCCTTGTCTTACTGTCGATGGTTTGGTAAGTCGTTTCGTGTTGACTACTGGTCGGAATGGCATGTTTGCTGTAATTTACATACGAGTAGAGGTGGTTTGGATTATTGTAGTATTAATCGTTCGTTGTATATCTACTATCGTCATGCAAACGAGCAGATAGGCCGCATACTGTGATTTGTCCTGGATGACAGTTACTTTTGTTTCGTCTGCTTTCTTGCTGTTGATGCTTCGGTAAATAGATCTCTACAGAAGATTCGAGCTTGCGACAAATTGTCAGCATCCTATGCAAATGCATCTTAATTTTAAATTATTTTGTTAGATGTAATAGTAGAATCTATCGATTTTAACTTTATTGCAATAAAGTTTCATTTTCAATACCATAGTTCTCCAGACAAATCGATAGATTCTACTAGTTTTTTTTCCAATTTAGCAATAGGATCTATCTGATATGAACGCTAGTTCTAACTCAAATTTTGTTTCGATGCAGCGAGGTATACTTTAGTGCGAGTTGTATCTCTACACCTCTTGTATTCGTCAGATCTCTCTTTTTGTTTTGACACTCGGATTCTGTCCGGGTGGGTGCTCTAATGGCATAGTTCCGCTGACGCCACATACCCTCCTGAGGGTCTATCAATCGATTAGAGAGGTTGACGTCTATGAGAGTCTCAAGGTGTCAGTCTCAATCAAATTTATATCTCGTTTGGATTAATTAATGGCTGCTGAAAGCCAAAAAATGCGTTCATATTGGAATTGTTGCGATTGTTGATGGTTTTGTAGGTGATTATTTTATAGTTTTATAGGAGATGTTATACAAATTGTTAGTAGATTGTATGTATGATGTGCATTTAAATGCACATTTTTTCAAAATTTTCGTAGTATTTTTTTCGTAAAGATAAAACAGCTTAGGGTTAAAACGAACATGAGGTCTCTCATCGTAATATTTGTTATGATAACCTTCAATCTGTAGCTCTGCCATTTTTTAACTATTATTTTATTGTGGTTGATATCTATCGCCGTTGCGCTGCGGATTGTTTTTCCTGCCTTGTAAGCAAATCTGTTGAACAGAATCGATTGTGAGCTTCCAACTCGAATACATTGAAATTCTGTTGCAAACTCCTATAACGAAGAAGACATAAACGGTGTTTTGATTATGTCATTCTCAAGCTTTTTGAAGTATCTAAATCTGAATTGTTTATAACATGTTTGCAAACAGTTTCGGGAAAATCAAAAGAGTCAAAACTACCAATAAATATCGTACGGCTTTAACCTCATGTTTTTCCATTTATCCATGGATGTTGATTCCATGTTCACTTCGAGAATTTGGCATCTTAATTGAATTGTACAGTTTCGTTATGAAGTGTTGGTAGTTTTAGAACATCCAACTTTCTTCTTCTCGTAAATAGAACTAGTGTTGCTTTCGCATTACGATTTACGCTTAGGTTTCTCTGTATACACCACTCTTTGGTTGTTTTCCGAGTTCTTTGCATGAGTTCTGAGATAATTCCTGCATTTTTGCCTCTAATGGGTATTGCAATGACTTCAAATTGTTAACTTTGGCACTGCCAACATCACAAATACATTCCTGTAAAGGTTAGTTATTTAAATATAACACAACATGGTACATTCTTAATAATCCGTGTGAACAATTGTTTTGTCGCATTTTCCACCAAAAAAATGTCTAATCTAAAAAATGCAATATAAAATAATTCGTCTATTTTAAAATTGTAGCCTTCAGCGAAGCAACAAATAAATTACGACAGCTTAAGAAGCGTTAAAAGGAGTCTTTTCATAACTGTCACTTCTCGGCTAGTTTGCGACGAACATAATACGAATTGAGTTTTTCGCCCACGCTGCCTTCAAGCTTTCATCGTTTCCACACAAGGTTATTTAGTAACAAAACTGAATGTTTATTTTGTATTTCTTTAAGAGTTAGCTTACTGACAAATCTACTGAAATGTTGATATTTGTAAAAAGAAAATAACAAGCGAGGTAATAAACGTATCAAACATCAATAACGTTCCCTCAAGTGTATTACGCCGCATAATCTCTAGTGATTACAGGTCATCGAAAGCACGTTTCTAATTATAGCGTGATTAATTTGGTTATACGAAATGATAATCATGTTTACTCTACGGATTGATTTACGCTGCTGATAGATTGTTATTCTCCAGATTATTAAACGCTGTTGTAATTTGCAACACAAGTTTCTCACAAATACGTCGTTATAACTTTCTCGCTTACTAATTTGTTGCTTGTAGCAGTGGCGTGCTAGAAAACGCAACACCCTGTACTTTTAAAACAATGATCGACTGGAAATTGCTGACATTAACAATGCTAATCCTTCAAACTTTACAACGACGCTGAAATAATTGCGTTAAGAGCACTTTAAGGCATACATTAATAAAGCTCATAATTTCAGTTTGAGTGAGTGCGAGACGACCTCACAATTCCAAACCCTAAACGCCAAATATATTGCATTATTTATGCTAACACTTATGCTAAAGTTTTAGATTACGTTCCGCGCAGCGTGCCTTGTTCGGTGAACTTTACACACGACACGCCGTCCTTTAAATATCCTAAGTAGGTGGTTTGCCATTAGATATTCATGAACATCGTTCTCCGTTACAACAACAAATCTTAATAGACACCTCACGCTTCACCGAACCATTATTTATCGGAATTACTAGAAAACAAAACTCTTGTAGACAGATATAATAAACGAAGTTGATAAAAAATTTTACAAAATTGCGTAAATGGAGTTAGTGAAGTTAGTAAAGTCTAAAACAAAATTCGAATCAACATAATTAAAATCTAAAATAGAAATCGTTTTGAGAGGAACTTCTTCCTAAAGACCTTAAGCTTTATAAAAAGTTTAATCACAGAATCACGTTTATTGTCATCAGATTTCGTCGAGGGGTAATTAGGTCACTGACGAAGGATATAATATGAATTATTAAAGACCTCTGTCAGAATTATCCAGATCCAATTGAAAGATTAATTTCTATAAATCTTTAAATTGTTAAATATAAACCTACGATCTACGGGTAGTTGTTCCCAATTTAAATACGCTTTTGTCTTTCTGCTAAGTCTTTTCTTCCTTTGGTACATCTCGAGGAAGAACAAGGAAACATCTGTAACATCGTAGCCCTTAATCTCTTAATAGCTCGGCACCCACTTCAGTGTACGACTGCAATGTTGAACTGAATTTATAAATAAGATATAAGACATAAATCAAAAGTTCCAAGACAGATATTATAGGGGGTGGTGATAAAGCCAGAGTAAAGATGTCTCATAATCAGAATTCAGAATAGCTAAAATTTATTTTGTTTGAGGCATTATTGATTTATGAATTAAAAAAAAATAACGGGATTCTTAGATTGAAAATTAGATTGCATAATTGTCTGCAATATTTCCAATCATTATTATTAGGTCTGGCATTAATTTGTGATGACCAAAAACTATTGATATGCATTGTTGATTGTGAGACATCAGGTCAACTACCTTCATGATCGTATTCATTCAGTAAATCAATTATAATCAATCTAACTAACCATATCCTAATTAATTAGACGTAAACTAATAATCCGTTTAACTTGAATATCTCTACAACACTAAAATAAACTTGTCAATGAATAAATATAATTTTAACATGTATGAAAATCTCTTTTAACAATGATGTATGTACTATATTTTTTAGAATTATTGCATAGTGTAATTTTACTTATATTTTAGTGAAAATGATACAAAACACTGTATCGAAACGTAAAGGAGAAATATATTAAACTTAACTTAATTTAGACCGTCATTACCCAACAAATTATAAAAGAAAAGTATACCAAACACGGTCAACAAATAGGACAAAATATAAAAAAATGAATTAATGTCAATAGATTATTTCCAATGCTTTAGACGACGACCAATTCAAACCATTCATATCAGGCAGAGATCGTACACATGCTGATGTGAAGTCAGATGTCGCTTTGCGGTTATATCACATACAATATATTGATTTCGTTGATTGTCTCTCTAGCAGTGTGTCAGCAGGGTAGAAGGCAGCAGGAGCGCATCGCGCGGTCGCTCATGGTGTTGCGGTAAAGCATTGCCAGTGATTCGGTCGGTCGAGATTGCCGGCGTGCGCTTAAAAATAAACTGGTTATACGTAGGGGCGAGATAAGAGGTGATAATCCTCTCTATTTGATCAATGTTGTCCGCACCGGCCATATATCAAAATAATACACGCCGATAGAGCGTTAGGATGTCAACAGCAAAGCCAAATAATCATTGACGTTTGCCGTTACATATTCAGAGAAAAACATAGAATGAAAAAAAAAACCCGGAACTTTGGGAGCATTGATTTAATCAAGTATTGTTTGACTTTACAATATTTCGTCTCTGTTATCATGCGTGTATTGAAGGTTTATTAGGGTGAACATTGATTATTCCCATTGTGGAAATAATTTTTGACAGGTATCCGGAAATATTGAGCGATATGTGTCGTTTGAATTTAAATAAATTCTCTGCGATTCTATAGTTAATCTTAATATCTTCCAACAAATATTCAACAATGGAAAATCAATCTGATTTATCTGATAGAACGTAAGCGTTCCTTTTTAAATCATAAATAACGTTGTAATAAAAATAAAAACTTATCTACCTTTTACTCACATTAAAGGTTCTGGAAAATCTGTTATTAACAATTTAATTAACGACGTGTTCTTAGACGTCTCATAATTTCCAATTAATATACGAAAAAGACGGACTCCATTCGTTACAGCAGGATTATATAAGACTAAATTAATCTTAATATTACTACCGAAAACAATTCTTAGAAACGCTTTGATCGCCTTGATAATGACAGCTTTGCTGTAGCAAAGCGTCTGTGTTTAGTTAAATGTATTTGGTGTTTAGTGGGTTGAAGTGTTTAGTGTTCTACTTTTGCACCAAGAGACGTAGTGAAGAACTTCTTAGAAACGCTCTCAAAGCGCGTCTAGAGAAATTTCCTGTCATTTTTTTAAATTTATCATTATCAGGGTTGCTTTATATTTTCTTGGTAAAATGTATAGAGGACCAATTGTAGAGGAGTTGTTACATCTTCTGATCCACCGTCAGCCTATTATCCTACATCCACTATTACTAAAGACTATTAAAGTCATCACCTAATATCAATTAGATGTCTGATTCTCTTTGTTCCTTGAGAGAAAAGAAATATCTTCCTGGAAGTTTGAATACAGTTGCGTTCAAGCGAAAGCAATTACGAGGAACAAAACATGGAACTGAAGTGCTCCTCAAAATCTACTCCTTTTACAAACATGAATGGTCCTCTATAGAGTGATGTGCTTTAGGGTTTAAACCACTACTCGTAACGTTTTGAGAGAGATATCAGGTCCATCCGCATATACACCAAGGAACATATTTACCGCCCACCACATGCTAAAGAAAGAATAATTATCTCTAATGATATGTATTTAATAATTCTTCGAGAATCTAACAGAAAAGGCCAACAGATAACAGAAACAAGTTTTGCAAACCGACCAAGGTTGGAGGTATAGCAACCTCAACGGAAAGCTTTCAAACTTGTTACTCAAGAAGTATTGGATGCATTTTCAGGAATTCTTACAGCAGCCGGCTTTCATAAATTAAACAAAGAATATATTATCAGAATGTAGAGATGTGATATTTTATGATTGAACAGTCAATATACTTGTGCGGAACGTGCCCCAAGACTACCCCTATTCGTGACATTTGGTGAATGCTCCATAACAATTCTAAAGCAAAAAACTATATAACCCTCGATGAACTGCTATTTCCCTATCGAGGTCACACAAAATTCAGGCAGTATATTCCAAAACCAGGAAAGTATGAAATAAAAGTTTTTTAGGGATGCAATTTATTAAATAATTATCGTTAGAGGGGAAGTAACGGCTGTCACAACGTTAGCTAAACGTAGAAGGTGGACACACACACAAAATTCAGGCAGTATATTCTAAAACCAGGAAAGTATGAAAAAAAAGTTTTTTAGGGATGCAATTTATTAAATAATTATCGTTAGAGGGGAAGTAACGGCTGTCACAACGTTAGCTAAACGTAGAAGGTGAACGTAGTATTAATGGGGTTAGCAGCCAACCCTGGCTGCCAACCCCAAGGACAAATCAGTGTAGATAAGAGATTTCCTATATGGTAAATGTTTTCATATTTGTTGAGTAACTACCCGGAAATACAGATAGACATCATTAACCCCCAATACCAGAACACTTAATTAATTCGAAGCATGTGTTTCGATGAATACAGAATAAATAAATAAAAAATAAATGAAAAAAACAAACTACTACTTTTTGCATAATCTTTTTAGATCTTTTCGTAGTAAATGCAGTTGCAGAAGCTTTCCAAGCTGTATCATTTATCGAGACTACCCACTCACCGTGTAAATTGTATACTAGTTTTTTTCTAATCTTTTGAGTAGGTATTAGTATCAGAATACTATCTTCGTCACTAAAAGGTGTAAGGTTTTAACCTCTTTTTTCTGTATACGTATTCATCATGATGAGACAGTTGATGGAGCAGTGAAGAAACTGCTGAAGCGACATCTTTTTGCAATTTCAATAAATAAGGAGTTGATGTTAAAGAGTTATCGGCTTTTCTTCAATCCTTGCCCAACAAAATCCTTGCATTTAAACGACAAAAATGCCAGGGTGGTAAAAAGAGTAGCGGTTATGGTTAGGAGTAACATGAGTGCTTCTGAAAAGCTAAAATTGCTTGTTATTGGCAAAACAAAACATCCACGTTGTTTTAAGGGTATAAAGTCGCTGGAAGTGGATTACGAATATAACAGAAAAGTGTGGATGACAAGTGAGATTTATGAAACATGGTTATTAAAGCTTGATAAGCAGTTTGCAGCCCAAAAGAGAAAAGTTTTGCTGCTCGTTGACTGTCCGGCGCACCCCAAAACCGTAGCAGGAAAGCTGAGGAATATTAAATTGGAGTATTTTCCTCCTATTCTAACCTCAATCTTACAACCGATGAACCAGCGAATTATAAAATATCTAAAGCAATTACTGCTTTCAGAAAACGGATTATTATGAAAATTTTGGCTCATTTGGAAGAGCCAACATTTCCTTCAAATGTTTCTTTACTTGATGCAAGATGCAAAGATCTGAACAAAGCATGGAATAACGACGTGAAGACGTAAACAATCGCAAATTGCTTGGCTTTGGTAAAGATGATTTAGTGCAGGATGCTAACGACTGGGATGAAGATGATATCCTTCCACTGTCTGAATTAAAAAAAATGGTGGGTCTTATACAGAATGTTGAATTTGAGGATATGTTGATGTTGATCATGATGTGTCAACAATGGATTTCCCAAGCGATAAAGACATTTTAGAAAGTGTAATACAGCAACTTGCTGCTAATGAAATAGGTAAGTTTACCCATTCATGTTTTCTATGTTCCAAGATGTCAAATTTTATTATTGTCTTAGATACAGATGAAAACGAAGATACTAATGAAAACCAGACTGATACAACTGGCATACCTACACTCAACAAAACGTTTTCTGCCATCGAAAACTTGAGAAGATTTGTTTCATCGAGGGAGAATGTGGCATATGCATTGCATGGTTCCTTAAATTTACTAGAAGATTTTATAACGAATGAAAAATGAAGCAGTGTAATTCAAAGAAAAATTACTGATTTTTTCAATAAAAAACACGCATTAGAACGTTATATTGCAATGAGGTTATTAAAACCACACGACTAAAACTGATGAATTAACTCCTAGTAATTAAAATGGTAATCATTTATCAGTGAGAAGAATAGTTAATCAGACATTGTATTAAAGATAGAACATTTTAAGCATTGGAGTTCACTACAATATTTGTTCTAGCTTTCGCTTTGATTAATTAATTAATTGATAATTTTAGGACTCATTATTATTTAATTTCTCGGAGCTACTTTTTTACTAAAAACTACGGGTTTTCAGCTGCCAAAATTTAGCAATCCAAGCAAAATTGGCAATTAGCTAATTCCTTAATTCAATTATCAATCGAAAGGGTATTTTTTATATTTTCTTTATTTGGAATCTAATTAATTTGTACCCAATATCTCTATCCAGTTCAAACGCTAATTGAAAGTTAGTCAAGGTAGTAACGGATCTTGCTAAAGTTTGTTTATATTAGATGCTTTGATGAACGCAACCAGCGAATAGTAAACCTAGTGTAATGTTACGTGAGTTCATCTGTTATTGAACTGTTCACTGTTGAATCAATATCTCTTTTAAATAATTACCTAACCGTTGTAATCTAAAATTAAATTCTTGTGTGTAGTCTTTAAGTTACGTAGAAAAATTTACTACAAATTACTCAAATTACTCACTAATGATGCATTGTTAAGATACTATTTCATGTCCAGTCTCAACACGCTTCTAACAATAAACTGCAGAATATAAACTAGCAGAGATAGAGCATTATATAACAACTCGTAACTTCTACAGAGCACAATGCAGCACACCCACAGTTTTTTCGTCTTATTGTATTCCACGTCTTTTCCTTGTATACAAAAGATCCGAGGTGTAAATCTTCGATGATTTATCTGTTAATTAATTTGCAAGGGACTCCATTTTCCGTCTCTCTCGCTCCTATTCCTAACGGTAAATAATATTTTTCGGGCCGTTCAATCATGTTGAATGTTAATAAATCAGTAACGCCAACCGAATAACGCGTTCACCGCAACGCTGAGCCGTGGATTTGATGAACTTCCAATATAGTGGATATTTTCCATAAGCCATTCTCCGCCGGAGTTTCAGTATCCCAGATATTTTGAAATTGTCTTCCCTTGCAGTCGTTTGGCGTCGACCCTTCCCTCGTTAATTGATTATACTACGTGCCTGTAATTGTGTAACCTAAACGGAGAAGGCAAGTAGAATCAATAAATGACAATTATGGTGAGTTAGGATCAGGGTATCGTTAATATTTTTTAAAATAGTGGGCATTTTGTTATATGATATTATCTATTTAATGCTTTAGGTTCTTTAGAGCCTCTACAAAATTCAACAAAGCTAGATAAATACTCTTTCTATTCAAATCTATATTATTTTAAAGATAATCTCAAAAAAAAAAAAACAAACTGACAACAACAACAAGTCCTAATATTTTGTGTGATGCTAGCATGTAAACAAAATAATAAAGTCAACACATTTTCCTCTCTAAAATCCACCTGACTCGTCGAATGCTTACTGTTGCTGTTTAACATGATTGTATTTAAATACGTTCGCATATCCGGTAGTTTTGTGGAGCAGTTCCGCACTGGAAACTATATGCAAAACGCAATATTCGAATTTGCACGAATCTATATTCAGTGCTGTACTCGCAAAGTTCGACCCAAAATTTGCTGACGCGATTTTCTGAATATCAAACATTATAATAGAGTACGTTTGCATACGGAAACATTACAAATGTTGTGTACTTAAGTAAATTTCTTCGGGAAGAGCTGCGCTACCACTTTTGTAATTTGCTTTTCAAAGAGAATTGAACTTTAAATAGATTAAAAGTGTATAGTCAAATAGGAAAATGTACTACGCATTTTAGTGTTATAGTTTAGTAGTATTCTAAATTCTAGACCCAGCATGATTTTTTTTTGTTAGTTTATATTTATAAACGAACTCTTAGTAAGTTTACTGCAACGCATGGGCATAGTAAACTCTCCTGTGCAGAAACAGTGGGAATGCTGGGGAAACTCCAGTCCATTTCCTTGCCGATTGCTCGACAGTGGACAAGCAGTGGCGGGGGAAGGGGGAGGGGAGGAGAGTGGGCTGGGGAGGACAGAGGGGAGGGGGTCGATCGATTGGAAGATCCCGAAGTAAGAAAACTTACTCTCGATTAGAGGTACTTTCTTTTTAACACTGATCAGTGAACAAAACCGATTTATGGTATGAATCGTTCGAACAAAACCGTTTTTGTTCTCGGATCAGTGTTAAATAGAAAGTACCTTAGGTAGCGGACTTCTTTGTCCGAGTGCAACCTGGTCAAGATGACTAAAACATCACAGGAGCATAATAGATCTCACAACTTGCAAACGATTATGCAAATCACCAAATAAGGATGGTTCGGCTGTGATGAGATTGAAGAAATAACTGTCATTCATCGACACGTTTATGAAATGAGTGAGGTACGGACTTATATAAGGTGTAGTAAAAAGAAATCCATTATTTTTCCAATAGATCGGCTTCCAGTCGACGGCGTTAGAAATCTGAGATTTCGTACTAGAAAAACTTTTGTAACAATTTTGTGATTAATTGACACAGTTTTGTTTGGATGCGCGTGGACACTAGCAAAGAGAAAATACGCTATATTTTACAGGCGGCTGAAAATGTGAATAGTGTTTATGGTCCTGATACTGTAACAGTCAATCACGAGCAATTTTGGTTTTGACGATTCCGTTACGGTAATTTCGATGTCAAAAATGCACCACGCACTGGAAGGCCAATTATCGTAAATATCGATAAAATCATGGACATACATCACGGACGAGACCGTCATGTAAGCACTGTTTCGATTGCCCAAGAGCTAAAGATTGCACAGAAAACCGTTTGGACCCATTTGAATAAGGCTGGATACGAAAAAAAGCTTGAAGAATGGGTGCCACACGAGTTAACGCAAACGAACTTCATGGACAGAATTTCCATCTGCGAATCGCTGCTGAAGCGCAACAAAATCGACCCATCACCCCCCAGCGGTTGGTGATTGGTGATGAAAAGTGGATCACTTTCGACAATATCAAAGGAAAACGGTCGTGGTTGAATCGTGGTGAGCCGGCGGAAACGATGGCCAAACCAGGATTGACGGCCAGGAAGATTTTTCTGTGTTTGGTGGGATTAGCAGGGAATTATCTACTTTGAGCTGCTCCCCTACGGCAAAACTCTTAACTTGGAAGTGTACTGTCACCAATTGGACCGTCTGGAGGAAGCAATCACCCAGAAGTGATTTGCCGGAAGCTCCGGGGGCTTGGTTCGGAGGTTCTTATGCATCCACCTTATAGTCCGGACCTGGCACCAAGTGATTACCATCTGTTGCTGTCCATGGCGAACAATTTTGCTGCTGAAAAATTCGCTTCAAGGGAGGTTTGTGAAAATCGACTGTCTCAATTTTTTGCCAATAGGGACGAGTGCTTCTATGAGAGAGGCATTATGAAATTACCTTCAAAATGGCAACAAGTTATCGAACAAAACGGTGCATATTTGACCTAAATCGGATCATTCTAACTATGATAATTGAAACCTTCAACTTCAGGTATATGGGCAACGTAAACAAATCATTGCAATGCTAAGATCATCCGAATCAGCTGAATTACCAGTGAATTATATTAAATAAACTCTACTAAGGAACTCTACTAGTTTGTATAAATTATAAAATTAATCCAACGTACTATCTCGCGTAATTGTTGTGGAGAGTCTAAGATATTGACCCTCTTCAACTCCCTCCATAGGTTTGTAGGGCAATATTGCCTAGCAACATAACTACAGTAAGCCTTTTTTCGTTCCTAACACTAACACTAACACCAAGGAACACAAATAGAAAGATTCCTTAAGTCTTTATAATAATTCCAATAAGCTAATCTTTTAGTTCTTTTAAAAGTCTGTTTAGCTTTGTCTCTCAAACAAAATAAGACGATTACAGAAATCAAACTTAGCATCAATACTATCCATGTGTAGTTTGAAAAAGAATTCTTTCTAAATCGTCCTGTAGTTCAGGATAGTCAAAATTATGAAAATCGAGTACAAGTTTAAAAATAGGCTGAGATCTATGACACTGCAAGTGGAGATGATAGGACATCAAATGATGATCGGAACCAGGAAAATTTTGCATACGAACCACATTGGTAACTAAATTGAGAGTAACAATACATCAATCAAGGAGCTTGCATGCTCTGTAATTCTCGTTGGGTCAAGACTGCCTGCTTAAAGTGATAGGAATTCAACATATTGAAATAGGGGTTAACAATTAACATCTCCTAAACATACCACCCCATCTAAAGAAGGACCGTGAAAAGACATGGACTGCTCAAGAACATCAATAAATGATTTGTATACACTTCTACCCCCTCTCCTCCCCTCCCTCCCCCTCAATCTCTACCAAGGTGATCTCTTCTGAATAAAATAAAATCATTTATTAGTTATTAGAATTGATACCAGCTGTTAATCAAGATTCAGAGGTTGCTAAGGTATTAATCTCTTTAGTTGTCGTCCAACTTGGGAACCATAGACCGAACGATCTGATCTATTATTTATTTCTGATTTGTTAAACTATGCTAGAAACAAAGTATTTGAAATTGTTTCACTCTCTTTATTTGGGACTTTCAATGACCTTGTTCTACTTTTTCAAATTAGTTGCATGTGCTACAATGTCCAGTCATTTTTTGTTCTGTAAAATAGAAAAAAGTAGACAGAAAAAAACACAACAGCTGCACTAAAAGAACAATTTAAAGAACAAGGATAATCTGTAGGGAAAGAGCAAGGCTTTTAGGTAGAATCAAAGCATGTATGCAATGTTCACTGCAAGACATGAGTCATAATAAACAGGACCAATCGTAGTCACGCAAAGTTGTTCACATTTCCATTTGCATTTTACCTATTTCCAAATCGGTAAAGTTCTTATTTGATAGAAATTGTGAATTAAGTTGATGAATTGAATAAAATTAAAGGAAACTAAAAATCCTTTTCAACTGAATTCATAAATGATTCATCTTGTGTACTTCATCCCCGTAAAAGTAACGGACATATTTGTGCAAATCCAGCCTGTAAGGCAAGAGGATTTAGAAGTTTTATTTTCCAACATTTGTTCGTCGTAAAAGAATTTTCGCTCACAAACAAGAATATTTCTAGGCTAATGTTTAATTATATGACCCGAGGGAAACATGTCTTCCGTGCTTTATGTGCAAGGCATTCGACGAAACGCTACGTATACATACAGCTGAATGTCAGAGATTGACAAAGATGGAAAATTTCATATTCACCAGATGCAAGGGAAAAGATACGAGGATATCATCAAAACGAATAGTATACGATTCTAATACATGTTCAATTTCATTTAATTAACGCGAAACTAGATTAAATGAATCATAACCGAATAAACGGCTATAAACCAGATTGAAGGAGCAATCCGTAGTATAAATATTCAAATTTGTTCGGGATTTACTCCTAAAGATTGCTCTGTGAGAATTGGGAGACGACAAAACAGTAAAATCTTTAATAGGTTCCAACTTACTAGAGCCGGTGTCGTTCCCAAATTAGTCATGCTGTGGTGAACTAGTAATCAAAGGAGGTATTTATCTTCCCCTTTTGCGCTGACTAATTATATCAACTAATTAATCCGTTTGTACGTGTCTCCGATGTTTTATAAATATTGAGCCTTCAACAGACGGCGATGTAATACCGGTTGTAACCTCCATGAGGTTCTTACAGTTGTATGCACACGAGTATGAAATAATAGTGAAGCGGTTTGAGATCTTATTAAGAATTTGTAAATAGATAGAATAGGCTAATTAGTTGAATACGTGTTGAATTTGACTGAATGGTACAATTTTCTGTGAATGGGATAAAATCTCAATTGGTAATTGTCAATTCAAATCCTACCAAATGTTAATATGATGAATATAGTTTATCATCTACTGCAACAATAATTTAATACGATACTTTTAGCAGTATCCTTAGTGACAGAAGCAACGAAATTATCTTCGGAAAAAAAAGTCTTATCTCACTTAATGTACACCATCTCCACTTCCCACTCAATTCCACCTAGTGTGAAACCTCACCTTCGTCGCTCTTTCTCTTGTTTCGTTTCTTTTTAGATTGTTTTGTTCCAGGCAAAGGGTTGCCTGCAGATCATTCTCTGGAATTTGAATCAGCAGAAATGGTCACATTTCTTGGTCTTTAACGTTCGTGGACTTAACTCCTTTAGATATCTGTCTCTAAGGATGATTGAAAGGCGAAGTTTACAAACAGCAAACACGTAAACACAAGAGGCGAATTAATGGTTCAGATTGTGAATAGTGCTGACCTCACGGAAAAGAGGCCAGACGACCTCAAAAGCAAAATGCATTAAAATCGGTTGTGGAATTCACAAAAATCACAGTTCGGCAAAAATGTATTCCTTAAAGAGGAAATTTTAAACATATAATTTACTGGTGGTGGTCGAGGCCTTACAACTCGGTTTTCCTTCCTGGTGACAGTCCAATGGCCGGTACCAGGGTTGATCCTCAGGAAAGGGCGAATGGCGGCTCTCCTGGCACCTCTTCCCTTGGAACGTGTACACACAGAAAAAGAAGCCGTACTTGCTCACAAACAAAATCCGCGTGACCACAACAATAATGAATTACGGTTAATTACTACAAAATTTTAAAACTAGATCATTATAAGGCCTGTTTCTGTTAACTAAACTGTTTACTAGCACTATTATAGGAGAATGATAATCAAAAAAAAAAAATAAATAGGGAACTCGAGTAACTGGGCAAAAAACTTTTTCTTTCTTTAAAACTAGTTATTTCGTAAAAGCTTTTATAGATTTGGAAAAAGCATTCGATAAAGTACCAAGAGAAAGATTATGGAATATATTAAGAGAAAGAGGTGTCAATGGCAAATTAAGGCGATTAATGCAGAAAATATATAACAACAATACTAATGCTGTAATAACTAATTTAGAATCGGAGATATTTAAAACAAACGAGGGACTGCGCGAAGGAGGAAGTCTGAGCCCAATGCTGTTCATTATTTATATGGATGACATTATCAAACAATGTACAAGCAAAAGTAAAAAGTTCAGAGTTGGACACCTTAACTTGAATGCAGTCGAAATTTCGGAAGAGGCATTTACAGACGATGTAGTAGTTATAGCCGACAATGCGGAAGATCTGAAATGAAACCTAATAACATGGAATATGACTCTAAAAGACAGTGGAATGACGATGAATAAGAGCAAAACTAAAGTAATGGTAGTGGGAGATGAACAGGTTGTACATATGTAGATACGAAAACCGAAATAGAAGGAATTGAAATAGAACAAGTCAGAACATTTCAGTACTTGGGAGTAAGAAGTAATGGAAAAGGGATCTAGGACGCTCAGATTAATCAAATAATAGAAATAACAACAAAGCTGTACCACAGCATGAGGAATAATTTAATTAACAAAAAGGAGATATCCCGAGAAACTTAACTAAAAGTATATAAGGCAATTTACCGACCGATATTACATATGGCTGTGAATCCTGGATATTAAATAGAAGACAAAAGAATAAATTACAGGCAGTAGAAATGAAGTATTTAAGAAGAGTTTAAGGAGTTACAAGGATGGACAGAATAAGAAACTCGGAAATACGAAAAGATTTAAAAATGCAGTCAGTGCTAGAATACATTGAACAAAGACAGCTAGGATAGTGGGGTCACTTATATAGAATGGAAAATACAAGACAAACAAGAAGGATATGGGAAGCAAGAATAATGAAAAATAAAAGAAGAGGAAGGCCAAGGACAACATGGAATAATGTCATAGCAGAAATACTGGGAAGGAAAGACAGAACATGGACAGAAGCGAAGAACATGACAAGGAATAGAAATGAATGGAAAAAGTTTATAAAAAGCTAGAAGAAGATAAACGCCCTACACCATTGTTCTGGCAGAAGGGATTATTGGATTATATATATTTCGTAAATAACTTTATATCGATACCAAATATAAAGCTGAAACTAACCTGTTAACTATTATAACTTCAGGGTCTAATTTTTATGTAGGGAATATATATTAGCTCTCTCTCTCTTGTATTGTATCTTTGACCATCCAACAACTGACACTTGTGTGGATCCTCCCGCATGGTAGGAAGAAATTTACCTAAAACCAGAGGAAAACCAGCAAAAGGATATATAGTGAAACATTTGAATCTCTTAATAATTAAGTGATTCGTTAAGCGAAACTAGTTATCGCAGCCACGTGCAAACCTATGTGGAAGACATGTGCACAAAAACACCAGGAAAAATATGTTTCTACACAAAGAAAATAAACCAGCCCAATTTCTACTTAATAAGAAATTTGCACTACACATCTAAGCAAAGCAAAGGATATAAATTAGAGGTTGTACAAACCTTGATTGAACTTCCAAAGAATCTGAGCCCGATAAATCGTGCATGAGCGCAGAAATTTAATGTGTTTACGCACATATATTAGCGTTCAAAAGTAACGTGAACACTACAATACAGCAAGTTGGAAATGAAGTCGTAGAAACAAATCAGTCGCTATTTTTCTTCGTTGAACTTTACTTTTTAGTTGACAGAAGTAGAGTCGCTATAACACTATTACATTAGCTAAGTAGAAAACGGTGATTCTTGCAGTAGTATTTTCATTGGACGATATTGAATTTCTCTTAGAGTGGGATTTAAATTCGAGCAAGAATCCATAAAATCGGATGGTCAAAACCCAGTTCAGTGACTGTAGACTTCGAGGATAATCCTAAGCTTTTGGGATGGTCATATAAACGTAATGTGAGATAATTATGCAGTATATGCGCACAACGTTTCCACTCATTCGTCGTCGTCAAAATGGTGATTCCCAATTCTTGTTTGAGCGACTCAAACATGTCGAAGTCACACGGTGACAGATCGGGATCGTAGGACGGATGTCCTAGTGTTTCCCAATGAATTTTGTCCAACCTTTCTTGGATCAATGCAGGTGTGTATGACCGAGCATTGTCAAGGAACAGAATAGCACTTCGAATAGGCATGTGTCACCTCTTTCATCGATAGGCCCGTTTCATGTCAAGCAGGTGGCAGCGTTAACTTTACGCCGTCCGTTGACAAAATCAATGAGCAATATGCCTTTACTATCCCACAAAACAGTTAAAAGAATTTTTCCAGCAGAAAGACAAGTCTTGGCTTTCCGCGGTGCTGCTACTCCAGGTTTTCGCCACCCCATGCTTGCCTACTTGGACTCCAGCGTGTAATTATGCACACACGTCTCATCACAGGTGACAATATGCTTCAACAAATCATCCCAATCTGTTTGATATCGTGCCAAAAGTCTTTCGCGCACAGCAAAACGGTTTGCTTCCTGATCTTCTGTTAAGAGTCGAGGAACCCACCTTGCCGACACCTTCAGGTAACCAAAATTATCTGAAATGACTGACTGGGCATCTTCATATGAAATTCCAACGTTTGCAATAACCTCTCATATGGTAAGGCGCCTTATTGGTGCTCGTCCAAGGTTGGCGTGTATGACTCTCGTTTTCCACTGAATCTCGGCCATCGGAAATTTGGAAATAATACGTTGCCCAACAGCCAACCTACGTGTGCATATCTTACTCAGACATGACGCTACTAACAGCCATAGAGAAGAAGTATCTAGAAGGCAAGGTTAATGTATATATATTGAAGTTGTGAGAGCGCCATCTATCGCTGGAATAAATACGAAAACGATCGCGCCATAAACCCGTTCAAAATAATAAGTTTTTTTTTGTATTGTAAAATATAAATGAATATTAACTTATCATTTACTACTAACAGCCATAGAGAAGAAGTACCTAGAAGGCAAGGTTAATGGATATATATTGAAGTTGTGATAGCGCCATCTATCGCTGGAATAAATACGAAAACGATCGCGCCATAAACCCGTTCAAAATAATAAGTTTGTTTTTGTATTGTAAAATATAAATGAATATTAACTTATCATTTATATTATACAGTATAATAGTTCAAAAACGAAAACTTAATAAAACTAACGTATTTTCTTAGAATGAAGACACAAATTTATAATTCCAAACAAAATTTTTATTTACATTTGATTAACAATGTTTTATACACAACAAAACGAACAAATATTTTCGTGACAATGCTTGAAACAACAGTTTTTTTATTTAATGTGAGAGTTGCTTCGACCCAATTCAAAAATCTTTCTGATTCCCATCTAGGATGGGAAAATCAAAATAGCCTCAATTTCTCGCTTTTCTTATTGCAGTTGCGAACAATACAACTCGACGGCATTGTTTTGGTTGGCTTTGTACGATTGCCATGCAGCTGATCAACACCACAATTTTATATGAAACACAGCAAATTACAAAAAATAACGTATACTTACCCCCAAACCTAGGCCACCAGCTAATAACAACAAAATAACAAATAACGATAATATAACAAATAACTGTGAATAACGGTAATCGATTATGAAATTGCACACGCCAATAACAAATGATAACCATATGGTGAAAACTGCTGCTGCTGCCAATTCCTCTTTGTGACTTTAACAATAGTGGAAACCTAAAAAATTAAATTCTCATCGAAACTATTGACCAGCACCATCTATCGCTGGAGTAAAAAGTTTTCGAACAATACCTCAAAATAGCATATTTACCTAAATAGCACTGCTAACAGCCGTTAACCGGTTAACTCTCCGATAACAGATTTTTAGACGTTTCCACACTACCATCCAACTCGACCGTGTCGTAAAACAGATCTTGATCATCAAACGAACTAGTAGAACCGATAGTTTCGTCTGGAGGCCGTTTAATACTGGCTCTGTGTTAACATTTCATGATTACTCTTACTTGTTAGTCAAATGCTAACATTTCGATTCTATTTGGAGTGGGTAGTAAATAAGATACCAAAGCCTTGGTAAATTTAACTGTTGTTTGAAGGCGACCAGTAAACGTGAATCAAAGTGATGCACTTATGTCTCTCTTATGTAGTGCACTTTATTGCAGCTTAAATACCGCCTAATATAGTTGAATTCTTTTTGTTGGTAGTACAAACATAAGGAGAAGGACCGCCAATGCTTATATAAAGATTTGTGTTGACCTAATATGTTTAGTTTCTGTATAGATGGCGCAAATATTATAATGATTAGATAACATAAATCTAGTGATATCAGATACAATCATTATTATATCGATAGAAACAGGCAGTTTAATACATTACAACTTTCAGGAAATAATGTTTTATACATTTCGCGTTTCCTTGAAACTATTTTTCACCGACGAATCAGCGTCCGATTTCAGCGAACCACCGATCCATAAAAATATCCGAGATATAAGTTTACGAGCACGATTTCAACGATTAAATATAGGACGATCACTGATAAATAATTTAAAGTCGTCGATAAAAGATCGATTACCATAACGACATAAATCGTTAGGTGTATTTTACGATTACACCGAAATTACAAGGGGTAAGGTGATAGAGGTATCAAGACGACAGAGAGAAGCAGTAAAATCTCTAACGGCCTTAAAGATTGTCAGAGAGACCCATTTCATGACCGTAGTTAGTCTCGCGGTGTGTAGTTGGAGCAGAAAGTAAGGAGATGACATAATAAACTCCAACAATTCCATAAATATCAGGGCCACGGTCATTTATCAGCGGGGATTACTGGGGTCGGATATGTCACTCGTGCTGGCTGAGTTTACGGGTGAACTTAATGTCATCTCCAGCTTCGCGGTCACTAATAAAAATGTTATTATAAGAACGTGCCCCCTTCTCCTATCCCGGGCTCATCGACCAGTTACTAATACACCACGTTCGCGCTTTAGTGGAATTCCCCCGCGCGAGCTATCAGCTCAAGGCTTTTTGTGAAATCGCTGCTCGCTTAAATGAGACCGAATTCCTCCAAAGGTTTTCCCATTTAAGACATCGAAAGTCTCTTCGACACAGTATCGGTTTCTATAGAACTAACGCTGCATTTACATTTAATTCCGTCTAGAACTGCGCTTTGAAGTTGTTATGAATGATAAATTGTTTTCGCGAAGGCGGTATTTGTAACTTCTCAGTTCAAGTTTTGACATAACCCATTTCCATTTTCAAACTCTCGTTTGCGAAAGGTATTCGGAATTGTACTTAGAATAAATTAGTTAGTTTAACTAACCAAATAAGATCATTCTCTATTTTTCTATTTACATTAAAAACAACTTGAAAAAACAATAAAATCACAGTCAATATCGTATGTTTTTTATAAGAGCTGATGCTTATTGTATCAGGAATTGTTGTAGAAGTAGAGTAGTAGTAGATTAGTAAAGTTGATTAGTTAAACTGGCCGAAGTCTATAATAATCCTTCTATAATTTTGTCGACTAACCGGTTTGACCAGGTTATTATCTGGTGCTGGGAATTCGTGAACCCCTGAGATTAACTTTTTTTTAAACACCAAATTTTAATTTAAAAAGTATAGCTCAAATTTTCTTAATTTTATTATAAATCAAATTTCACATTACAATATATATATAGCTTTAACAGGCCATTCAGGTCCATCGCTGTACTATATTCTTCCACTCGTTACGATCTCTTGGTTTCACTCTCCAGTCAGATACCTCCTTTTGTCTCAGATTGCTCATCATCGTTTGCAGCCGTCTCGTTCTAGGTCGGCCCTGTTTCCTACCGTGACACGATTTCATACTTAGCACTTTCTTGACCATCCGTTCATCTTCCCATCTTTCCACATGTCCCAACCAACGTATCCTCTGGGCTCCGATATTATTGCCTCACCGTAGAGTTGTCTTACTTCCTCGTTAGTTCTCCTTTCCCAGCTACCATTGACTTTTCTTCCACCAAATATCTTTCGCAGCATATTCCGTTCTCCCACCTCCAGTTTATCAGACTCTCTTTTGTTGATCACCCATGTTTCTCAGCCGTAACAAACCGTTGACCTTAAAGCAGTTTTGTAGAGTTTTATCTTCGCTTTATTCGAGAGATTCTAGATTCTTAATTTGGTCCACTGTGCATCGTCTCCTCCAGCTGATTCGGGATTTTGACAGTTGTTGGCGTCACTCACATATTGAATGTATTGTAAAGTACAATTTCACCCTCATAGATTGTTAGAAACCAGAATCCGTTCAGAGTCACGTTTTCTTTCGCAAAAATTCTATTTCTAAAAATGTGGTCTAAACGATTTTTGCGCCTCAATTAGTAAGAACACGATTATGGATGTGAAAAAATTAATAACTATGGTTTTATGGCAAATTTTATCCACTATGATTTAGTTTATAAAGCTTGTTACAGTAGAACCAATCACTGAAATATTTTGCTGAAGCCTGGATCTCCGTTCAACAACCCCAAGACTTTTGGTTCATTCATCTCCAAACAACTCCTCCGGCTTATAAATCAAAATTTTTCTTAAAATAGCTCTATTTATAACTCGTTTTTTAAACATTCGCTTGAACGTTATAAAATCTAATTACTACTAAAACTTACACACGTTTAAGAGGGAAAAAACATCGAAAATGTAATTACTACACTACTGCCGCTGAAACTATATTAAGAAAAGTACTTACCCAACCTACACACATACGTGAAACGACTACAGCACACTTCCAAGTAGATATTATATTGTTGTCGTAATTTTAGAATTTAAGGGAAGCAGTTCAGCTTGCAAGTAAATTATCTAGTCTAGACATACTAAAAAACTGTTATAAAGCCCTAAATTAGTTCTATTAGCTTCACGCGTTAGATGACATTGCGCTAATAGAGCTAATTTTCGAAGAATTGACGACCACGTTTGCCTGGCTATATTGATGGTAAGATAACAATTTTCAATGCCTGAATGAAAATAGGGAATGTCTATAAGGAATATTACCTTAGAATACTGTTTTACCAAGTCTAGACCTGTTTTATGTAGATTATCTAATAAAATCATAAGGAATTAAGATATTACGATAAGACATACATATTTAATGTTGATTCTGCATGACTGGTTGCAATGGTGGTGATGATAATATAATATATCTGATTTTCTTTATAAAAGATGTACTCTATTTTTTAAAATAAAATATTATTGTCAAACGACTGAGAACCTATTTCCATTTTTCATAAGGTTATCTCTATAAGCTCACCACGTAGACACAACCGTATTTTATATAACCAAGACGTCTACCGAAGAAATATAGGAAAAAAGAACGAGACGAAAGAAATCAACGTGTACACTATCTCTTGAAGGAATATCCGCTGAAACATAACCATTAATACCCACTTTCCTATTTTCTAATTTACATACACTCAATGCGGTTGTTTCTATGTATAACATGCTTTGAGTTCGTGTAATGGTATTCAGTTAAAATCAATACGATTCTCTAGTTCGCGTTTACCGCGATACTAGTAATGGTTTCGCGTTCTTGGCGGAGTAATTACGGTCATTTAAGTTGTCGCCGCTACGGAAAAACTTTATAAATTTGTTCTCGATGCTTCGAAACACATTATCCTTCTTGTGTTTAGGTTTTCGCGCGCTGAGAGCTAACGGAAATTGCTAAATGGATTATTAAGGTAATTGCAACCGCATTTACTTTCGTTTTTCCCTTTCGCGGGTCTTCATCGATTTATTCCAGGAAATTTCCTTATTTAGGAGGCACGCTGGTATCTAGAGAGTATAAATAGAAAATTTGATCGAATACAGATGAAATCTTGACAGCGGAATCGTTTTGTTGTTTATAAACGATTATATCAACGCAGAAACTACTTTCTAGTATGTTATTGGGTTGATTTGGCTTGCTTATTTCGGCAATATATAAATTGTTCAATTATAATGATCATCTGGTATTATTATTATTATTATTATGTTATAGGCTTTATTGAACACGACGAGAGGGCGTTAATTCTGACTGTTTTCACTCACAACCAGGGATCATGTATCAAGAAGGGATACGGACGGTATGTGAAATAAAACAAACAAATGTTTAAGATTTACACAGTATTTAATAACAACGACAGCTGTTTCGCTACACTGTAGCTTCATCAGGTTGAAATATATGATGACTAAATATTTGACAAACTTTTAAATAAGCGTGTAATCTTCCGCCCCGCTTCGTTGCCGGACCCTGTACAATAATAACTATCTAGAGACCCTTGACTTTTGTATAGGTATAGTGTGTGGTTATTAGGAATTCTAAGAACTAAAATATACAGAACAATTTCTTGTCTAAAAGTATCGGGTCCTTACCGAGAGACAATTGGATAATTTCTGTGAATTTGTTAGTTCTATTAATTCCCATATTACTTTTACATTAGAAAAAGAAGTGAATAACAGTATCAACTTCTTAGATCTTACGTTAAAAAGAGTCAATAACCAAGTACAATTTTTCATTTACCACAAAGAATCACATTCTGATATATCTATTCACAACAAATCCAACCATCCATATCAACATAAATTATCGGCTTACCACAGCATGATCCATAGATTGATTAACACACCAATGTCCACTTCAGACTATAGTAAAAAACAACATTATTAAACAAATTGCCTATATGTATATATAATGTAATACATATGTTTCTTCCTCGAATTAAAAGTATACGTGTTTTCGGAAATGTTTAATGCCCTTTCCGTTTTTGATATATTTCAAAAAATCAGGTGCTCTAATTGGATTGAGATTATTTATTTTCGGGAAAGTAAGTCAATTGTGTGGTAAGATGCAAGGCCCAAACAGCTCGCGAATACTCGAACCACTATTTATTTCGCATGCTAATGCCTCAGTGAGGATGACCAAGTTGCGGCTTCCAACATTAGGATCTCAGTTAGTTGGCTTTATGTGCCAGTAATATATGCGAGGTTAATAATAGTACCTCTTTTTGAACTGCTTCAACCAGTCCTGACGCTACTTATCTGTTAATTGTGGCAATTTTTTACATATGCAATATTATGCTTTGTGGAACACCTCCTAATGCCCCTATTGTTATTAGCATAAATACGACGTTCTATTTAGAGTACCTTAGTCTTATCTGAAACATTAATTTTTTCATATTTTGTTATTTTTTCTGTTTCTCCCGAACAGAACATCTCTATAATGTGCAGTTTCTTGTGACCTTACTGTATGGAAGGCAAAATTCCATAAGATCTTACCTCTTTAATTTTCCACTACTACCAACTGATGTTCTATGATGTACCGGGGTATAACCTTCTAGTTTATTCCATAAGAACGTCTTAAATGGTAATATACCAACCGAAACGCCATGTCATGCCTAGTTTTGTAGTGGCTAGCAGCAAACCTGAGATAAGCAACTACTAAGTGCATAGTCGTCTATGGCGATTTTTAGCACCCTCTACAACGAATGTCTTGCACTACTATTTCTACTACACTTTTCGCGTAAACTATAGGGTGAACCACCCCATCCTAACAGGCAAGAATGTATCTCTCCGTTTTCAACAGCAGCCCGTTTGATTTCAAGAATCCAAATATTAACTCTGATAGATTTAAAGTTTTGTTCTTGAACACTAAACACTTTAACCCACTGAACACCAAGCAGGTTTTAACTAAAACACCGACGCGTTTCAACAGCAATGCTTTCATTATCAAGGCGATAATAAAACTAAATTAAAATAAAATCTACAAAAACAGGTAGGTAAATATTATATAGCTCGATAACCGTTTGATGGATCTGCTTCCTTCTCGGCAAGTAGGTTCTCCTTGTCCATCTAAACGAGAGGACAAACTCCCAGGAAGGCACATTAACTCGTTCGAGCGCTGTAACCGTTACACTTTCATAAATTTTCTGGACAACTTTTTCATCATATAAATATTACATAGCTTGATAACCGTTTGATGGATCTGCTTCCTCCTCGGCCAGATGGTTTATCTTCTTAATCTAAACGAGAGAACAAACTTCCAGGAAGGCACATTAACTCGTTTGAGCGCTGTGACCGTTCAAACTTTCATAAATTTCCTGGACAACTTTTTCATCATATAAATATTACATAGCTCGATAACCGTTTGATGGATCTGCTTTCTCCTCGGCAAGTAGGTTCACCTTGTTTATCTAAACGAGAAGCCAAACTCCCTGCAAGGCACATTAACTCGTTTGAGCGCTGTGACCGTTCAAACTTGCATAACTTTTCTGGACAACTTTTTCATCATATAAATATTACCTAGCTCGATAACTGTTTGATGGATCTGCTTCCTCCTCGGCCAGATGGTTTATCTCCTTAATCTAAACGAGAGAACAAACTTCCAGGAAGGCACATTAACTCGTTTGAGCGCTGTGACCGTTCAAACTTTCATAAATTTTCTGGACAACTTTTTCATCATATAAATATTACCTAGCTCGATAACCGTTTGATGGATCTGCTTGCTCCTCGGCCAGATGGTTCATCTTATTAATCTAAACAAGAGACCAAACTCCCAGGAAGGCACATTAACTCGTTCGAGCGCTGTGACCGTTACACTTTCATAAATTTTCTGGACAACTTTTTCATCATATAAATATTACATAGCTCGATAACCGTTTGATAGATCTGCTTCTTCCTCGGCGAGTAGGTTCACCTTGTTAATCTAAACGAGTGGACAAACTCCCAGGAAGGCACATTAACTCGTTCGAGCGCTGTGACCGTTCAAACTTTCATAAATTTGCTGGACAACTTTTTCATCATATAAATATTACATAGCTCGATAACCGTTTTATGGATCTGCTACCTCCTCGGCAAGTAGGTTCATTTTGTTAATCTAAACGAGAGGCCAAACTCCCGGCACGGCATATTAACTCGTTTGAGCGCTGTGACCGTTCAAACTTTCATAAATTTTCTGGGCAACTTTTTCATCATATAAAAATTACCTAGCTCGATAACCGTTTTATGGATCTGCTTCCTCCTCGGCAAGTAGGTTCATTTTGTTAATCTAAACGAGAGGCCAAACTCCCAGCACGGCATATTAACTCGTTTGAGCGCTGTGACCGTTCAAACTTTCATAAATTTTCTGGACAACTTTTTCATCATATAAATATTACATAGCTCGATAACCGTTTTATGGATCTGCTTCCTCCTCGGCAAGTAGGTTCATTTTGTTAATCTAAACGAGAGGCCAAACTCCCAGCACGGCATATTAACTCGTTTGAGCGCTGTGACCGTTCAAACTTTCATAAATTTTCTGGACAACTTTTTCATCATATAAATATTACCTAGCTCGATAACCGTTTTATGGATCTGCTTCCTTCTCGGCAAGTAGGTTCACCTTGTTCATCTAAACGAGAGGCCAAACTCCTGCAAGGCACATTAACTCGTTTGAGCGCTGTGACCGTTCAAACTTGCATAAATTTTCTGAACAACTTTTTCATCATATAAATATTACCTAGCTCGATAACCGTTTTATTGATCTGCTTCCTCCTCGGCCAGATGGTTCATCTTTTTAATCTAAACGAGAGGACAAACTTCCAGGAAGGCACATTATCTCGTTTGAGCGCTGTGACCGTTCAAACTTGCATAACTTTTCTGGACAACTTTTTCATCATATAAATATTACCTAGCTCGATAACCGCTTTATGGATCTGCTTCCTCCTCGGCCAGATGGTTTATCTTCTTAATCTAAACGAGAGAACAAACTTCCAGGAAGGCACATTAACTCGTTTGAGCGCTGTGACCGTTCAAACTTTCATAAATTTCCTGGACAACTTTTTCATCATATAAATATTACATAGCTCGATAACCGTTTGATGGATCTGCTTGCTCCTCGGCCAGATGGTTCATCTTATTAATCTAAACAAGAGACTAAACTTCCAGGAAGGCACATTATCTCGTTTGAGCGCTGTGACCGTTCAAACTTGCATAACTTTTCTGGACAACTTTTTCATCATATAAATATTAAATAGCTCGATAACCGTTTGATGGATCTGCTTCCTTCTCGGCAAGTAGGTTCTCCTTGTCCATCTAAACGAGAGGACAAACTCCCAGGAAGGCACATTAACTCGTTCGAGCGCTGTAACCGTTACACTTTCATAAATTTTCTGGACAACTTTTTCATCATATAAATATTACATAGCTTGATAACCGTTTGATGGATCTGCTTCCTCCTCGGCCAGATGGTTTATCTTCTTAATCTAAACGAGAGAACAAACTTCCAGGAAGGCACATTAACTCGTTTGAGCGCTGTGACCGTTCAAACTTTCATAAATTTCCTGGACAACTTTTTCATCATATAAATATTACATAGCTCGATAACCGTTTGATGGATCTGCTTTCTCCTCGGCAAGTAGGTTCACCTTGTTTATCTAAACGAGAAGCCAAACTCCCAGCAAGGCACATTAACTCGTTTGAGCGCTGTGACCGTTCAAACTTGCATAACTTTTCTGGACAACTTTTTCATCATATAAATATTACATAGCTCGATAACCGTTTGATGGATCTGCTTGCTCCTCGGCCAGATGGTTCATCTTATTAATCTAAACAAGAGACTAAACTCCCAGGAAGGCACATTAACTCGTTCGAGCGCTGTGACCGTTACACTTTCATAAATTTTCTGGACAACTTTTTCATCATATAAATATTAAATAGCTCGATAACCGCTTTATGGATCTGCTTCCTCCTCGGCCAGATGGTTTATCTTCTTAATCTAAACGAGAGAACAAACTTCCAGGAAGGCACATTAACTCGTTTGAGCGCTGTGACCGTTCAAACATTCATAAATTTTCTGGACAACTTTTTCATCATATAAATATTACATAGCTCGATAACCGTTTGATGGATCTGCTTCCTCCTCGGCAAGTAGGTTCACTTTGTTCATCTAAATGATAGGCCAAACTCCCTGCAAGGCACATTAACTCGTTTGAGCGCTGTGACCGTTCAAACTTTCATAAATTTTCTGGACAACATTTTCATCATATAAATATTACCTAGCTCGATAACCGTTTTATGGATCTGCTTCCTCCTCGGCCAGATGGTTCATTTTGTTAATCTAAACGAGAGGACAAACTCCCAGCAAGGCACATTAACTCGTTTGAGCGCTGTGACCGTTCAAACTTTCATAAATTTCCTGGACAACTTTTTCATCATATAAATATTTCCTAGCTCGATAGCCGTTTGATGGATCTGCTTCCTCCTCGGCAGATGGTTCACCTTGCTCATCTAAACGAGAGGCCAAACTCCCAGCTGGGCACATTAACTCGTTTGAGCGGTGTGACCGTTCAAACTTTCATAAATTTTCGGGACAACTTTTTCATCATATAAATATTACCTAGCTCGATAACCGTTTGATGGATGTACTTCCTCCTCGGCCAGATGGTTCATCTTGTTAGTCTAAACCAGAGGACAAACTCCCAGGAAGGCACATTAACTCGTTGGAGCGCTGTGACCGTTCAAACTTTCATAAATTTTCTGGACAACTTTTTCATCGTATAAATATTACATAGCTCGATAACCGTTTGATGGATCTGCTTCCTCCTCGGCAAGTAGGTTCACCTTGCTCATCTAAACGAGACGCCAAACTCCCAGCAGGGCACATTAACTCGTTTGAGCGGTGTGACCGTTACACTTTCATAAATTTTCTGGACAACATTTTCATCATATAAATATTACCTAGCTCGATAACCGTTTGATGGATCTGCTTCCTCCTCGGCCAGCTGGTTCATCTTGTTAATCTAAACGAGAGGACAAACACTCAGGAAGGCACATTAACTCGTTCGAGTGCTGTGACCGTTACACTTTCATAAATTTTCTGGACAACTTTTTCATCATATAAATATTACGTAGCTCGATAACCGTTTGATGGATCTGCTACCTCCTCGGCCAGATGGTTCATCTTATTAATCTAAACGAGAGGACAAACACTCAGGAAGGCACATTAAGTCGTTCGAGTGCTGTGACCGTTACACTTTCATAAATTTTCTGGACAACTTTTTCATCATATAAATATTACGTAGCTCGATAACCGTTTTATGGATCTGCTTCCTCCTCGGCAAGTAGGTTCATCTTGTTAATTTAAACGAGGGGACAAACTCCCAGGAAGGCACATTAACTCGTTCGAGCGCTGTGACCGTTCAAACTTGCATAGATTTTCTGGACAACTTTTTCATCATATAAATATTACCTAGCTCGATAACCGTTTTATGGATCTGCTTCCTCCTCGGCCAGATGGTTCATCTTGTTAATTTAAACGAGGGGACAAACTTCCAGGAAGGCACATTAACTCGTTCGAGCGCTGTGACCGTTACACTTTCATAAATTTTCTGGACAACTTTTTCATCATATAAATATTACCTAGCTCGATAACCGTTTGATCGATCTGCTTCCTCCTCGGGAAGTAGGTTCATTTTGTTAATCTAAACGAGAGAACAAACATCCAGGAAGGCACATTAACTCGTTTGACCGCTGTGACCGTTCAAACTTGCATAGATTTTCTGGACAACTTTTTCATCATATAAATATTACCTAGCTCGATAACCGTTTTATGGATCTGCTTCTTCCTCGGCCAGATGGTTCATCTTGTTAATCTAAACGAGAGCCCAATCTCCCAGCAAGGCACATTAACTCGTTTGAGCGCTGTGACCGTTCAAACTTTCATAAATTTTCTGGACAACTTTTTCATCATATAAATATTACCTAGCTCGATAACCGTTTTATGGATCTGCTTCCTCCTCGGCCGGATGGTCCATCTTGTTAATCTAAACGAGAGGCCAAACTCCCAGCTGGGCACATTAACTCGTTTGAGCGGTGTGACCGTTCAAACTTTCATAAATTTTCTGGACAACTTTTTCATCATATAAATATTACCTAGCTCGATAACCGTTTGATGGATCTGCTTCCTCCTCGGCCAGATGGTTCATCTTGTTAGTCTAAACCAGAGGACAAACTCCCAGGAAGGCACATTAACTCGTTGGAGCGCTGTGACCGTTCAAACTTTCATAAATTTTCTGGACAACTTTTTCATCATATAAAATTATAGCTCGATAACCGTTTGATGGATCTGCTTCCTCCTCGGCAAGATAGGTTCATCTTGTTCATCTAAACGAGACGCCAAACTCTCAGCAGGGCACATTAACTCGTTTGAGCGGTGTGACCGTTACACTTTCATAAATTTTCTGGACAACATTTTCATCATATAAATATTACCTAGCTCGATAACCGTTTGATGGATCTGCTTCCTCCTCGGCCAGCTGGTTCATCTTGTTAATATAAACGAGAGGACAAACACTCAGGAAGGCACATTAACTCGTTCGAGTGCTGTGACCGTTACACTTTCATAAATTTTCTGGACAACTTTTTCATCATATAAATATTACGTAGCTCGATAACCGTTTGATGGATCTGCTACCTCCTCGGCCAGATGGTTCATCTTATTAATCTAAACGAGAGGACAAACACTCAGGAAGGCACATTAACTCGTTCGAGTGCTGTGACCGTTACACTTTCATAAATTTTCTGGACAACTTTTTCATCATATAAATATTACCTAGCTCGATAACCGTTTTATGGATCTGCTTCCTCCTCGGCAAGTAAGTTCATCTTGTTAATCTAAACGAGAGGACAAACACTCAGGAAGGCACATTAACTCGTTCGAGTGCTGTGACCGTTACACTTTCATAAATTTTCTGGACAACTTTTTCATCATATAAATATTACCTAGCTCGATAACCGTTTGATCGATCTGCTTCCTCCTCGGGAAGTAGGTTCATTTTGTTAATCTAAACGAGAGAACAAACATCCAGGAAGGCACATTAACTCGTTTGAGCGCTGTGACCGTTCAAACTTGCATAGATTTTCTGGACAACATTTTCATCATATAAATATTACCTAGCTCGATAACCGTTTGATGGATCTGCTTCCTCCTCGGCGAGTAGGTTCACCTTGTTCATCTAAACGAGAGGCCAAACTCCCAGCACGGCACATTAACTCGTTTGAGCGCTGTGACCGTTCAAACTTTCATAAATTTTCTGGACAACTTTTTCATCATATAAATATTACCTAGCTCGATAACCGTTTTATGGATCTGCTTCGCCCTCGGCCAGATGGTTCACCTTGTTAATCTAAACGAGAGGACAAACACCCAGGAAGGCACATTAACTCGTTCGAGCGCTGTGACCGTTACACTTTCATAAATTTTCTAGACAACTTTTTCATCATATAAATATTACCTAGCTCGATAACCGTTTTATGGATCTGCTTCTTCCTCAGCCAGATGGTTAATCTTGTTAGTCTAAACGAGAGACCAAACTCCCAGCAAGGCACATTAACTCGTTTGAGCGCTGTGACCGTTCAAACTTTCATAAATTTTCTGGACAACTTTTTCATCATATAAATATTACATAGCTCGATAACCGTTTGATGGATCTGCTTCCTCCTCGGCAAGTAGGTTCATTTTGTTCATCTAAACGAGAGGCCAAACTCCCAGCAAGGCACATTAACTCGTTTGAGCGCTGTGACCGTTCAAACTTTCATAAATTTTCTGGACAACTTTTTCATCATATAAATATTACCTAGCTCGATAACCGTTTTATGGATCTGCTTCCTCCTCGGCCAGATGGTTCATCTTGTTAATCTAAACGAGAGGACAAACACCCAGGAAGGCACATTAACTCGTTCGAGCGCTGTGACCGTTACACTTTCATAAATTTTCTAGACAACTTTTTCATCATATAAATATTACCTAGCTCGATAACCGTTTTATGGATCTGCTTCTTCCTCGGCCAGATGGTTCATCTTGTTAATCTAAACGAGGGACCAAACTCCCAGCAAGGTACATTAACTCGTTTGAGCGCTGTGACCGTTCAAACTTTCATAAATTTTCTGGACAACTTTTTCATCATATAAATATTACATAGCTCGATAACCGTTTGATGGAACTGCTTCCTCCTCGGCCAGATGGTTCATCTTGTTAATCTAAACGAGAGGACAAACTCCCAGGAAGGCACATTAACTCGTTTGAGCGCTGTGACCGTTCAAACTTTCATAAATTTTCTGGACAACATTTTCATCATATAAATATTACCTAGCTCGATAACCGTTTTATGGATCTGCTTCCTCCTCGGCCAGATGGTTCATTTTGTTAATCTAAACGAGAAGACAAACTCCCAGCAAGGCAAATTAACTCGTTTGAGCGCTGTGACCGTTCAAACTTTCATAAATTTTCTGGACAACTTTTTCATCATATAAATATTTACCTAGCTCGATAACCGTTTGATGGATCTGCTTCCTCCTCGGCCAGATGGTTCATCTTGTTAATCTAAACGAGAGGCCAAACTCCCAGGAAGGCACATTAACTCGTTCGAGCGCTGTGATCGTTGCACTTTCATAAATTTTCTGGACAACTTTTTCATCATATAAATATTACCTAGCTCGATAACCGTTTGATGGATCTGCTTCCTCCTCGGCAGGTAGGTTCACCTTGTTAATCTAAACGAGAGGCCAAACTCCCAGCTGGGCACATTAACTCGTTTGAGCGGTGTGACCGTTCAAACTTTCATAAATTTTCTGGACAACTTTTTCATCATATAAATATTACCTAGCTCGATAACCGTTTGATGGATCTGCTTCGTCCTCGGCCAGATGGTTCATCTTGTTAATCTAAACGAGAGGACAAACTCCCAGGAAGGCACATTAACTCGTTGGAGCGCTGTGACCGTTCAAACTTTCATAAATTTCCTGGACAACTTTTTCATCATATAAATATTACATAGCTCGATAACCGTTTTATGGATCTGCTTCCTCCTCGGCCAGATGGTTCACCTTGTTAATCTAAACGAGAGGACAAACTCCCAGGAAGGCACATTAACTCGTTCGAGCGCTGTGACCGTTAAACTTTCATAAATTTTCTGGACAACTTTTTCATCATATAAATATTACCTAGCTCGATAACCGTTTTATGGATCTGCTTCTTCCTCAGCCAGATGGTTAATCTTGTTAATCTAAACGAGAGAACAAACATCCCAGGAAGGCACATTAACTCGTTTGAGCGCTGTGACCGTTCAAACTTTCATAAATTTTCTGGACAACTTTTTCATCATATAAATATTACCTAGCTCGATAACCGTTTTATGGATCTGCTTCTTCCTCGGCCAGATGGTTCATCTTGTTAATCTAAACGAGGGACCAAACTCCCAGCAAGGCACATTAACTCGTTTGAGCGCTGTGACCGTTCAAACTTTCATAAATTTTCTAGACAACTTTTTCATCATATAAATATTACCTAGCTCGATAACCGTTTGATGGATCTGCTTCCTCCTCGGCCAGATGGTTCATCTTGTTAATCTAAACGAGAGGCCAAACTCCCAGCAAGGCACATTAACTCGTTTGAGCGCTGTGACCGTTCAAACTTTCATAAATTTTCTGGACAACATTTTCATCATATAAATATTACCTAGCTCGATAACCGTTTTATGGATCTGCTTCCTCCTCGGCCAGATGGTTCATTTTGTTAATCTAAACGAGAGGACAAACACCCAGGAAGGCACATTAACTCGTTTGAGCGCTGTGACCGTTCAAACTTTCATAAATTTTCTGGACAACTTTTTCATCATATAAATATTACCTAGCTCGATAACCGTTTTATGGATCTGCTTCCTCCTCGGCCAGATGGTTCACCTTGTTAATCTAAACGAGAGGACAAACACCCAGGAAGGCACATTAACTCGTTCGAGCGCTGTGACCGTTACACTTTCATAAATTTTCTGGACAACTTTTTCATCATATAAATATTACCTAGCTCGATAACCGTTTTATGGATCTGCTTCTTCCTCGGCCAGATGGTTCATCTTGTTAATCTAAACGAGAGACCAAACTCCCAGCAAGGCACATTAACTCGTTTGAGCGCTGTGACCGTTCAAACTTTCATAAATTTTCTGGACAACTTTTTCATCATATAAATATTACCTAGCTCGATAACCGTTTTATGGATCTGCTTCCTCCTCGGCAAGATGGTTCATCTTGTTAATCTAAACGAGACCAAACTCCCAGGAAGGCACATTAACTCGTTTGAGCGCTGTGACCGTTCAAACTTTCATAAATTTTCTGGACAACTTTTTCATCATATAAATATTACCTAGCTCGATAACCGTTTTATGGATCTGCTTCCTCCTCGGCCAGATGGTTCATCTTGTTAATCTAAACGAGAGGACAAACACCCAGGAAGGCACATTAACTCGTTCGAGCGCTGTGACCGTTACACTTTCATAAATTTTCTGGACAACTTTTTCATCATATAAATATTACATAGCTCGATAACCGTTTTATGGATCTGCTTCTTCCTCGGCCAGATGGTTCATCTTGTTAATCTAAACGAGAGAACAATCTCCAGCAAGGCACATTAACTCGTTTGAGCGCTGTGACCGTTCAAACTTTCATAAATTTTCTGGACAACTTTTTCATCATATAAATATTACCTAGCTCGATAACCGTTTTATGGATCTGCTTCCTCCTCGGCCAGATGGTTCATCTTGTTAATCTAAACGAGACCAAACTCCCAGGAAGGCACATTAACTCGTTTGAGCGCTGTGACCGTTCAAACTTTCATAAATTTTCTGGACAACATTTTCATCATATAAATATTACCTAGCTCGATAACCGTTTTATGGATCTGCTTCCCCCTCGGCCAGATGGTTCATCTTGTTAATCTAAACGAGAGGACAAACACCCAGGAAGGCACATTAACTCGTTCGAGCGCTGTGACCGTTACACTTTCATAAATTTTCTGGACAACTTTTTCATCATATAAATATTACCTAGCTCGATAACCGTTTTATGGATCTGCTTCCTCCTCAGCCAGATGGTTCATCTTGTTAATCTAAACGAGAGGACAAACTCCCAGCAAGGCACATTAACTCGTTTGAGCGCTGTGACCGTTCACACTTTCATAAATTTTCTAGACAACTTTTTCATCATATAAATATTACCTAGCTCGATAACCGTTTTATGGATCTGCTTCCTCCTCGGCCAGATGGTTCATCTTGTTAATCTAAACGAGAGGACAAACATCCCAGGAAGGCACATTAACTCGTTTGAGCGCTGTGACCGTTCAAACTTTCATAAATTTTCTGGACAACTTTTTCATCATATAAATATTACCTAGCTCGATAACCGTTTTATGGATCTGCTTCTTCCTCGGCCAGATGGTTCATCTTGTTAATCTAAACGAGAGGACAAACTCCCAGGAAGGCACATTAACTCGTTCGAGCGCTGTGACCGTTACACTTTCATAAATTTTCTGGACAACTTTTTCATCATATAAATATTACATAGCTCGATAACCGTTTGATGGATCTGCTTCCTCCTCGGCAAGTAGGTTCACTTTGTTAATCTAAACGAGAGAACAAACTCCCAGGAAGGCACATTAACTCGTTTGAGCGCTGTGACCGTTCAAACTTTCATAGATTTTCTGGACAACTTTTTCATCATATAAATATTACCTAGCTCGATAACCGTTTTATGGATCTGCTTCCTCCTCGGCCAGATGGTTCATCTTGTTAATCTAAACGAGAGGACAAACTCCCAGGAAGGCACATTAACTCGTTCGAGCGCTGTGACCGTTACACTTTCATAAATTTTCTAGACAACTTTTTCATCATATAAATATTACATAGCTCGATAACCGTTTGATGGATCTGCTTCCTCCTCGGCAAGTAGGTTCACTTTGTTCATCTAAACGAGAGGCCAAACTCCCAGCAAGGCACATTAACTCGTTTGAGCGCTGTGACCGTTCAAACTTTCATAAATTTTCTGGACAACTTTTTCATCATATAAATATTACCTAGCTCGATAACCGTTTTATGGATCTGCTTCCTCCTCGGCCAGATGGTTCATCTTGTTAATCTAAACGAGAGGACAAACTCCCAGGAAGGCACATTAACTCGTTCGAGCGCTGTGACCGTTACACTTTCATAAATTTTCTGGACAACTTTTTCATCATATAAATATTACATAGCTCGATAACCGTTTGATGGATCTGCTTCCTCCTCGGCAAGATGGTTCATCTTGTTAATCTAAACGAGAGGCCAAACTCCCAGCAAGGCACATTAACTCGTTCGAGCGCTGTGATCGTTACACTTTCATAAATTTTCTGGACAACTTTTTCATCATATAAATATTACCTAGCTCGATAACCGTTTGATGGATCTGCTTCCTCCTCGGCAGATAGGTTCACCTTGCTAATCTAAACGAGAGGCCAAACTCCCAGCTGGGCACATTAACTCGTTTGAGCGGTGTGACCGTTACACTTTCATAAATTTTCTGGACAACTTTTTCATCATATAAATATTACCTAGCTCGATAACCGTTTGATGGATCTGCTTCCTCCTCGGCCAGATGGTTCATCTTGTTAATCTAAACGAGAGGACAAACACTCAGGAAGGCACATTAACTCGTTTGAGTGCTGTGACCGTTCAAACTTTCATAAATTTTCTGGACAACTTTTTCATCATATAAATATTACCTAGCTCGATAACCGTTTGATCGATCTGCTTCCTCCTCGGGAAGATGGTTCATTTTGTTAATCTAAACGAGAGAACAAACATCCAGGAAGGCACATTAACTCGTTTGAGCGCTGTGACCGTTCAAACTTTCATAAATTTTCTGGACAACATTTTTCATCATATAAATATTACCTAGCTCGATAACCGTTTTATGGATCTGCTTCCTCCTCGGCCAGATGGTTCATCTTGTTAATCTAAACGAGAGAACAAACTCCCAGGAAGGCACATTAACTCGTTCGAGCGCTGTGACCGTTCACACTTGCATAAATTTTCTAGACAACTTTTTCATCATATAAATATTACCTAGCTCGATAACCGTTTGATGGATCTGCTTCCTCCTCGGCAAGTAGGTTCACCTTGTTCATCTTAACGAGAGGCCAAACTCCCAGGAAGGCAAATTAACTCGTTCGAGCGCTGTGATCGTTGCACTTTCATAAATTTTCTGGACAAAATTTTCATCATATAAATATTACCTAGCTCGATAACCGTTTGATGGATCTGCTTCTTCCTCGGCCAGATGGTTCATCTTGTTAATCTAAACGAGAGGACAAACACTCAGGAAGGCACATTAACTCGTTCGAGTGCTGTGACCGTTACACTTTCATAAATTTTCTGGACAACTTTTTCATCATATAAATATTACCTAGCTCGATAACCGTTTGATGGATCTGCTTCCTCCTCGGCCAGATGGTTCATCTTGTTAATCTAAACGAGAGAACAAACATCCAGGAAGGCACATTAACTCGTTTGAGCGCTGTGACCTTTAAACTTTCATAAATTTTCTGGACAACATTTTCATCATATAAATATTACCTAGCTCGATAACCGTTTGATGGATCTGCTTCCTCCTCGGCCAGATGGTTCATCTTGTTAATCTAAACGAGAGGACAAACACCCAGGAAGGCACATTAACTCGTTCGAGTGCTGTGACCGTTACACTTTCATAAATTTTCTGGACAACTTTTTCATCATATAAATATTACCTAGCTCGATAACCGTTTTATCGATCTGCTTCCTCCTCGGGAAGTAGGTTCATTTTGTTAATCTAAACGAGAGAACAAACATCCAGGAAGGCACATTAACTCGTTTGAGCGCTGTGACCTTTCAAACTTTCATAAATTTTCTGGACAACTTTTTCATCATATAAATATTACCTAGCTCGATAACCGTTTGATGGATCTGCTTCCTCCTCGGCCAGATGGTTCATCTTGTTAATCTAAACGAGAGGACAAACACTCAGGAAGGCAGATTAACTCGTTTGAGCGCTGTGACCGTTCAAACTTTCATAAATTTTCTGGACAACTTTTTCATCATATAAATATTACCTAGCTCGATAACCGTTTTATGGATCTGCTTCTTCCTCGGCCAGATGGTTCATCTTGTTAATCTAAACGAGAGCCCAATCTCCCAGCAAGGCACATTAACTCGTTTGAGCGCTGTGACCGTTCAAACTTTCATAAATTTTCTGGACAACTTTTTAATCATATAAATATTACCTAGCTCGATAACCGTTTTATGGATCTGCTTCTTCCTCGGCGAGATGGTTCATCTTGTTAATCTAAACGAGAGACCAAACTCCCAGCAAGGCACATTAACTTGTTTGAGCGCTGTGACCGTTCAAACTTTCATAAATTTTCTGGACAACTTTTTCATCATATAAATATTACATAGCTCGATAACCGTTTTATGGATCTGCTTCCTCCTCGGCCAGATGGTTCACTTTGTTCATCTAAACGAGAGGCCAAACTCCCAGCAAGGCACATTAACTCGTTTGAGCGCTGTGACCGTTAAACTTTCATAAATTTTCTAGACAACTTTTTCATCATATAAATATTACATAGCTCGATAACCGTTTGATGGATCTGCTTCCTCCTCGGCCAGATGGTTCATCTTGTTCATCTAAACGAGAGGACAAACTCCCAGGAAGGCACATTAACTCGTTTGAGCGCTGTGACCGTTCAAACTTTCATAAATTTTCTAGACAAGTTTTTCATCATATAAATATTACCTAGCTCGATAACCGTTTTATGGATCTGCTTCTTCCTCGGCCAGATGGTTCATCTTGTTAATCTAAACGAGAGCCCAAACTCCCAGCAAGGCACATTAACTCGTTTGAGCGCTGTGACCGTTCAAACTTTCATAAATTTTCTGGACAACTTTTTCATCATATAAATATTACCTAGCTCGATAACCGTTTTATGGATCTGCTTCCTCCTCGGCCGGATGGTCCATCTTGTTAATCTAAAAGAGAGACCAAACTTCCAGCAAGGCACATTAACTCGTTTGAGCGCTGTGACCGTTCAAACTTTCATAAATTTTCTAGACAACTTTTTCATCATATAAATATTACATAGCTCGATAACCGTTTGATGGATCTGCTTCCTCCTCGGCAAGTAGGTTCACTTTGTTCATCTAAACGAGAGGCCAAACTCCCTGCAAGGCACATTAACTCGTTTGAGCGCTGTGACCGTTCAAACTTTCATAAATTTTCTGGACAACATTTTCATCATATAAATATTACCTAGCTCGATAACCGTTTTATGGATCTGCTTCCTCCTCGGCCAGATGGTTCATCTTGTTAATCTAAACGAGAGGACAAACTTCCAGGAAGGCACATTAACTCGTTCGAGCGCTGTGACCGTTACACTTTCATAAATTTTCTAGACAACTTTTTCATCATATAAATATTACCTAGCTCGATAACCGTTTTATGGATCTGCTTCTTCCTCGGCCAGATGGTTCATCTTGTTAATCTAAACGAGAGACCAAACTCCCAGCAAGGCACATTAACTCGTTTGAGCGCTGTGACCGTTCAAACTTTCATAAATTTTCTAGACAAGTTTTTCATCATATAAATATTACCTAGCTCGATAACCGTTTTATGGATCTGCTTCCCCCTCGGCCAGATGGTTCATCTTGTTAATCTAAACGAGAGGACAAACACCCAGGAAGGCACATTAACTCGTTCGAGCGCTGTGACCGTTACACTTTCATAAATTTTCTGGACAACTTTTTCATCATATAAATATTACCTAGCTCGATAACCGTTTTATGGATCTGCTTCCTCCTCGGCCGGATGGTTCATCTTGTTAATCTAAACGAGAGGACAAACTCCCAGGAAGGCACATTAACTCGTTTGAGCGCTGTGACCGTTACACTTTCATAAATTTTCTGGACAACTTTTTCATCATATAAATATTACATAGCTCGATAACCGTTTGATGGATCTGCTTCCTCCTCGGCAAGTAGGTTCACTTTGTTAATCTAAACGAGAGGCCAAACTCCCTGCAAGGCACATTAACTCGTTTGAGCGCTGTGACCGTTCAAACTTTCATAAATTTTCTGGACAACATTTTCATCATATAAATATTACCTAGCTCGATAACCGTTTTATGGATCTGCTTCTTCCTCGGCCAGATGGTTCATCTTGTTAATCTAAACGAGAGGACAAACTTCCCAGGAAGGCACATTAACTCGTTCGAGCGCTGTGACCGTTACACTTTCATAAATTTTCTAGACAACTTTTTCATCATATAAATATTACCTAGCTCGATAACCGTTTTATGGATCTGCTTCCTCCTCGGCCAGATGGTTCATCTTGTTAGTCTAAACGAGAGACCAAACTCCCAGCAAGGCACATTAACTCGTTTGAGCGCTGTGACCGTTCAAACTTTCATAAATTTTCTAGACAACTTTTTCATCATATAAATATTACCTAGCTCGATAACCGTTTTATGGATCTGCTTCCCCCTCGGCCAGATGGTTCATCTTGTTAATCTAAACAAGAGGACAAACACCCAGGAAGGCACATTAACTCGTTCGAGCGCTGTGACCGTTACACTTTCATAAATTTTCTGGACAACTTTTTCATCATATAAATATTACCTAGCTCGATAACCGTTTTATGGATCTGCTTCTTCCTCGGCCAGATGGTTCATCTTGTTAATCTAAACGAGAGCACAATCTCCCAGCAAGGCACATTAACTCGTTTGAGCGCTGTGACCGTTCAAACTTTCATAAATTTTCTGGACAACTTTTTCATCATATAAATATTACCTAGCTCGATAACCGTTTTATGGATCTGCTTCTTCCTCGGCCAGATGGTCCATCTTGTTAATCTAAACGAGAGACCAAACTCCCAGCAAGGCACATTAACTCGTTCGAGCGCTGTGACCGTTCAAACTTTCATAAATTTTCTGGACAACTTTTTCATCATATAAATATTACATAGCTCGATAACCGTTTGATGGATCTGCTTCCTCCTCGGCAAGTAGGTTCATCTAAACGAGAGAACTTTGTTCATCTAAACGAGAGGCCGATAAACTCCCTGCAAGGCACATTAACTCGTTTGAGCGCTGTGACCGTTCAAACTTTCATAAATTTTCTGGACAACATTTTCATCATATAAATATTACCTAGCTCGATAACCGTTTTATGGATCTGCTTCCTCCTCGGCCAGATGGTTCATTTTGTTAATCTAAACGAGAGGACAAACTCCCAGCAAGGCACATTAACTCGTTTGAGCGCTGTGACCGTTCAAACTTTCATAAATTTTCTGGACAACTTTTTCATCATATAAATATTACCTAGCTCGATAACCGTTTTATGGATCTGCTTCCTCCTCGGCAAGATGGTTCATCTTGTTCATCTTAACGAGAGGACAAACTCCCAGGAGGGCAAATTAACTGGACGTTCGAGCGCTGTGATCGTTGACAAACTCCCCACTTTCATAAATTTTCTGGACAAAATTTTCATCATATAAATATTACCTAGCTCGATAACCGTTTGATGGATCTGCTACCTCCTCGGCCAGATGGCTCATCTTGTTAATCTAAACGAGAGGACAAACACCCAGGAAGGCACATTAACTCGTTCGAGTGCTGTGACCGTTACACTTTCATAAATTTTCTGGACAACTTTTTCATCATATAAATATTACGTAGCTCGATAACCGTTTGATGGATCTGCTTCCTCCTCGGCCAGATGGTTCATCTTGTTAATCTAAACGAGAGGACAAACACTCAGGAAGGCACATTAACTCGTTCGAGCGCTGTGACCGTTACACTTTCATAAATTTTCTGGACAACTTTTTCATCATATAAATATTACATAGCTCGATAACCGTTTTATGGATCTGCTTCCTCCTCGGCAAGTAGGTTCATCTTGTTAATCTAAACGAGAGCACAAACTCCCAGGAAGGCACATTAACTCGTTCGAGCGCTGTGACCGTTACACTTTCATAAATTTTCTGGACAACTTTTTGATCATATAAATATTACCTAGCTCGATAACCGTTTGATCGATCTGCTTCCTCCTCGCGCCAGATGGTTCATTTTGTTAATCTAAACGAGAGAACAAACATCCAGGAAGGCACATTAACTCGTTTGAGCGCTGTGACCGTTCAAACTTTCACAAATTTTCTGGACAACTTTTTCATCATATAAATATTACCTAGCTCGATAACCGTTTTATGGATCTGCTTCCTCCTCGGCCAGATGGTTCATCTTGTTAATCTAAACGAGAGGACAAACTCCCAGGAAGGCACATTAACTCGTTCGAGCGCTGTGACCGTTACACTTTCATAAATTTTCTAGACAACTTTTTCATCATATAAATATTACCTAGCTCGATAACCGTTTTATGGATCTGCTTCTTCCTCGGCCAGATGGTTCATCTTGTTAATCTAAACGAGAGAACAAACATCCAGGAAGGCACATTAACTCGTTTGAGCGCTGTGACCGTTCACACTTTCATAAATTTTCTGGACAACTTTTTCATCATATAAATATTACCTAGCTCGATAACCGTTTTATGGATCTCAGCCAGATGCTTCTTCCCTCGGCCAGATGGTTCATCTTGTTAATCTAAACGGCCAGAGCCCAATCTCCCAGGAAGGCACATTAACTCGTTTGAGCGCTGTGACCGTTCAAACTTTCATAAATTTTCTGGACAACTTTTTCATCATATAAATATTACCTAGCTCGATAACCGTTTTATGGATCTGCTTCCCCCTCGGCCAGGTGGTTCATCTTGTTAATCTAAACGAGAGGACAAACTGCCAGGAAGGCACATTAACTCGTTCGAGCGCTGTGACTTTCATAAATTTGCTGGACAACATTTTCATCATATAAAATTTTCTGGATCTGCTTCCTCGTCGGCCAGATGGTTCATCTTGTTTTAAACGAGGACAAAGTCATTAACTCGTTAGGCGCTGTGACCGTTACACTTTCATAAATTACAACATTTTCATCATATAAATATTACCCAGCTCGATAACCGTTTGATGGATCTGCTTCCTCCTCGGCAAGACTCGTTAGGCGCTGTGACCGTTCACTTTCATAAATTTTTGCTCAGCTCGATAAATGGATCTGCTTCCTCCTCGGCCAGATGGTTCATCATGTTAATCAAACTCCCAGAAGGCACATTAACTCGTTCGAGCGGTGTGACCGTTACACTTTCATAAATTTGCTGGACAACATTTTCATCATATAAATATTACCTAGCTCGATAACCGTTTGATGGATCTGCTTCTTCCTCCTCGGCCAGATGGTTCGCTAATCTAAACGAGAGGACAAACTCCCCAGGAAGGCACATTAACTCGTTCGAGCGCTGTGACCGTTACACTTTCATAAATTTTCTGGACAACATTTTCATCATATAAATATTACCTAGCTCGATAACCGTTTTATCGATCTGCTTCCTCGTCGGCCAGATGGTTCATCTTGTTAATCGAGAACAAAGAGGAGAACATTAACATCCAAGGAAGGCATCATTAAGCTCGATAACCGTTTTATGGATCTGCTTCTCCTCGCCAGATGACATGTTCAAATTTTCATAAACTTTTTTCTGGACAACATTTTCATCATATAAATATTACCTAGCTCGATAACCGTTTGATGGATCTGCTTCCTCTTCGGCCAGATAGATGGTTCATCATGTTAATCTAAACGAGAGGACAAACTCCCAGGAAGGCACATTAACTCGTTCGAGTGCTGTGACCGTTACACTTTCATAAATTTTCTGGACAACATTTTCATCATATAAATATTACCTAGCTCGATAACCGTTTGACAATCTGCTTCCTCCTCGGAAGTAGGTTCATTTTGTTAATCTAAACGAGAGGACAAGTCCCCAGGAGAACAAACCATCCAGGACATTTTCATCATATAAATATTACCTAGCTTAACTCGTTTGAGCGCTGTGACTCGTTCAACACTTTCATAAATTTGCTGGACAACTTTTTCATCATATAAATATTACCTAGCTCGATAACCGTTTTATGGATCTGCTTCCTCCTCGGCCAGATGGTTCATCTTGTTAATCTAAACGAGAGGACAAACACTCGTTCAGGAATTTGCTGGCACATATAAATATTAAGCTCTCGTTTTATGGAGCAGATGGCTGTGACGTGCTCGTTACACTTTCACTTTCATAAATTTTCTAGACAACTTTTTCATCATATAAATATTACCTAGCTCGATAACCGTTTTATGGATCTGCTTCCTCCTCGGCCAGATGGTTCATCTTGTTAGTCTAAACGAGAGACCAAACTCCCAGGAAGGCACATTAACTCGTTTGAGCGCTGTGACCGTTCTGGACAACTTTCATAAATTTTCTGACAAGTTTTTCATCATGTTATCTAAAATGACCGTTACATAAAATTTTCGGGACAACATTTCATCATATAAATATTACCTAGCTCGATAACCGTTTTATGGATCTGTTCCTCCTCGGCCAGATGGTTCCTCGGCCAGACTCGTTCGAGCGGTGACCGTTACACTTTCATAAATTTTCTGGACAACATTTTCATCATATAAATAACCTAGCTCGATAACCGTTTTATGGATCTGTCCCAGCAGCTCCCAGGAAGGCACATTAACTCGTTTGAGCGCTGTGACGTTACACTTTCATAAATTTTCTGGACAACATTTTCATCATATAAATATTACCAAGCTCGATAACCGTTTTATGGATCTGCTTCCTCCTCGGCCAGATGGTTCATCTTGTTAATCTAAACGAGGGGACAAACTCCCAAGGAAGGCCATTAACTCGTTCTCCCAGCAATTTGCTGGCATATAAATATTACCTAGCTCGATAACCGTTTTATGGATCTGTTTCCCAAGCCAGATGGTTCATCATATTAATCTAAACGACAAACTGTGACCGTTCAAACTTTCATAAATTTGCTGGACAACATTTTTCATCCTTATAAATATTACCTAGCTCGATAACCGTTTTATGGATCTGCAGATGGTTCATCATGTTAATCTCCTCGGCGATAACTCGTTAGGTTCCCATAAATTTGCTGGTTCATCTAAACGAGCCCAGGATTCCATGTTAATCTAAACGAGAGGACAAACTCCCTGCAAGGCACATTAACTCGTTTGAGCGCTGTGACCGTTAAACTTTCATAAATTTTCTGGACAACATTTTCATCATATAAATATTACGTAGCTCGATAACCGTTTTATGGATCTGCTTCCTCCTCGGCCAGATGGTTCATCTTGTTAATCTAAACGAGAGCACAAACTCCCCAGTTCGAGCGCTGTGACCGTTACACTTTTCATAAAGGACAACATTTTCACATTAACTCGTTTGAGCGCTTCCTCCTCGGCCAGATGGTTCATCATGTTAATCTACAAGGACAAACTCCCAGGAAGGCACATTAACTCGTTTCTGTGACAAATTTGCTGGACAACATTTTCATCATATAAATATTACCTTCATCATAAATTTCCTGGACAACTTTTTTCATCATATAAATATTTCTAGCTCGATAACCGTTTGATGGATCGTGCCAGATGATTTTCCTCGAGGACTCGGCAATCGCTCGTTGAGTACCGTTCACTTTCATAAATTTTGTTCATCTTAACGAGATACCAAACTCCCAGGAAGGCACATTAACTCGTTCGAGCGCTGTGATCGTTACACTTTCATAAATTTTCTGGACAACATTTTCATCATATAAATATTACCTAGCTCGATAACCGTTTGATGGATCTGCTTCCTAAACGAGAGGACAAACTCGGCACGTTAGGTAGGTTCATCTTGCTAATCTAAACGAGAGGTTCATCATGTTAATCAAACTCCCAGGAAGGCACATTAACTCGTTCGAGCCCTGTGACCGTTCAAACTTTCATAAATTTTCTGGACAACTTTTTCATCATATAAATATTACCTAGCTCGATAACCGTTTGATGGATCTGCTCCTCCTCGGCCAGATGGTTCATCTTGTTAATCTAAACAAAGAGGACAAACTCCCAGGACAACATTTTCATCATATAAATATTACCTACTAACCGTTTTATGGAGCAGATGGTGACCGTTCACAAACTTTCATAAATTTTGCTGGACAACTTTTCATCATATAAATATTCACTTTCATAAATTTTCTGGACAACATTTTTCATCATATAAATATTACCTAGCTCGATAACCGTTTTATGGATCTGCTTCCTCCTCGGCCAGATGGTTCATCATGTTAATCTAAACGAGAGGACAAACTCCCAGGAAGGCACATTAACTCGTTCGAGCGCTGTGACCGTTACACTTTCATAAATTTGCTGGACAACATTTTCATAATATAAATATTACCTAGCTCGATAACCGTTTTATGGATCTGCTTCCTCCTCGGCCAGATGGTTCATCATGTTAATCTAAACGAGAGGACAAACTCCCACGAAGGCACATTAACTCGTTCGAGCGCTGTGACCGTTACACTTTCATAAATTTTCTGGACAACATTTTCATCATATAAATATTACCTAGCTCGATAACCGTTTTATGGATCTGCTTCCTCTTCGGCCAGATGATTCATCATGTTAATATAAACGAGAGGACAAACTCCCAGGAAGGCACATTAACTCGTTCGAGCGCTGTGACCGTTACACTTTCATAAATTTTCGGGACAACATTTTCATCATATAAATATTACCTAGCTCGATAACCGTTTTATGGATCTGCTTCCTCGTCGGCCAGATGGTTCATCTTGTTAATGTAAACGAGAGGACAAAGTCCCAGGAAGGCACATTAACTCGTTAGAGCGCTGTGACCGTTACACTTTCATAAATTTTCGGGACAACATTTTCATCATATAAATATTACCTAGCTCGATAACCGTTTTATGGATCTGCTTCCTCCTCGGCCAGATGGTTCATCATGTTAATCTAAACGAGAGGACAAACTCCCAGGAAGGCACATTAACTCGTTCGAGCCCTGTGACTGTTACACTTTCATAAATTTGCTGGACAACTTTTCATCATATAAATATTACCTAGCTCGATAACCGTTTTATGGATCTGCTTCCTCCTCGGCCAGATGGTTCATCATGTTAATCTAAACGAGAGGACAAACTCCCAGGAAGGCACATTAACTCGTTCGAGCGCTGTGACCGTTACACTTTCATAAATTTTCTGGACAACATTTTCATCATATAAATATTACCTAGCTCGATAACCGTTTTATGGATCTGCTTCCTCGTCGGCCAGATGGTTCATCTTGTTAATGTAAACGAGAGGACAAAGTCCCAGGAAGGCACATTAACTCGTTAGAGCGCTGTGACTGTTACACTTTCATAAATTTGCTGGACAACTTTTCATCATATAAATATTACCTAGCTCGATAACCGTTTTATGGATCTGCTTCCTCCTCGGCCAGATGGTTCATCATGTTAATATAAACGAGAGGACAAACTCCCAGGAAGGCACATTAACTCGTTCGAGCGCTGTGACCGTTACACTTTCATAAATTTTCTGGACAACATTTTCATCATATAAATATTACCTAGCTCGATAACCGTTTTATGGATCTGCTTCCTCCTCGGCCAGATGGTTCATCATGTTAATCTAAACGAGAGGACAAACTCCCAGGAAGGCACCTTAACTCGTTCGAGCGCTGTGACCGTTACACTTTCATAAATTTGCTGGACAACATTTTCATCATATAAATATTACCTAGCTCGATAACCGTTTTATGGATCTGCTTCCTCCTCGGCCAGATGGTTCATCATGTTAATCTAAACGAGAGGACAAACTCCCAGGAAGGCACATTAACTCGTTCGAGCCCTGTGACCGTTACACTTTCATAAATTTGCTGGACAACATTTTCATCATATAAATATTACCTAGCTCGATAACCGTTTTATGGATCTGCTTCCTCCTCGGCCAGATGGTTCATCATGTTAATCTAAACGAGAGGACAAACTGCCAGGAAGGCACATTAACTCGTTAGAGCGCTGTGACCGTTACACTTTCATAAATTTTCGGGACAACATTTTCATCATATAAATATTACCTAGCTCGATAACCGTTTTATGGATCTGGTTCCTCCTCGGCCAGATGGTTCATCATGTTAATCTAAACGAGAGGACAAACTCCCAGGAAGGCACGTTAACTCGTTCGAGCGCTGTGACCGTTACACTTTCATAAATTTGCTGGACAACATTTTCATCATATAAATATTACCTAGCTCGATAACCGTTTTATGGATCTGCTTCCTCCTCGGCCAGATGGTTCATCATGTTAATCTAAACGAGAGGACAAACTCCCAGGAAGGCACATTAACTCGTTCGAGCGCTGTGACCGTTACACTTTCATAAATTTGCTGGACAACATTTTCATCATATAAATATTACCTAGCTCGATAACCGTTTTATGGATCTGCTTCCTCCTCGGCCAGATGGTTCATCATGTTAATCTAAACGAGAGGACAAACTCCCAGGAAGGCACATTAACTCGTTCGAGCCCTGTGACCGTTACACTTTCATAAATTTGCTGGACAACTTTTCATCATATAAATATTACCTAGCTCGATAACCGTTTTATGGATCTGCTTCCTCCTCGGCCAGATGGTTCATCATGTTAATCTAAACGAGAGGACAAACTCCCAGGAAGGCACATTAACTCGTTCGAGCGCTGTGACCGTTACACTTTCATAAATTTGCTGGACAACATTTTCATCATATAAATATTACCTAGCTCGATAACCGTTTTATGGATCTGCTTCCTCCTCGGCCAGATGGTTCATCATGTTAATCTAAACGAGAGGACAAACTCCCAGGAAGGCACATTAACTCGTTCGAGCGCTGTGACCGTTACACTTTCATAAATTTGCTGGACAACATTTTCATCATATAAATATTACCTAGCTCGATAACCGTTTTATGGATCTGCTTCCTCCTCGGCCAGATGGTTCATCATGTTAATCTAAACGAGAGGACAAACTCCCAGGAAGGCACATAAACTCGTTCGAGCGCTGTGACCGTTACACTTTCATAAATTTGCTGGACAACTTTTCATCATATAAATATTACCTAGCTCGATAACCGTTTTATGGATCTGCTTCCTCCTCGGCCAGATGGTTCATCATGTTAATCTAAACGAGAGGACAAACTCCCAGGAAGGCACGTTAACTCGTTCGAGCGCTGTGACCGTTACACTTTTATAAATTTTCTGGACAACATTTTCATCATATAAATATTACCTAGCTCGATAACCGTTTTATGGATCTGCTTCCTCCTCGGCCAGATGGTTCATCGTGTTAATCTAAACGAGAGGACAAGCTCCCAGGAAGGCACATTAACTCGTTCGAGCGCTGTGACCGTTACACTTTCATAAATTTTCTGGACAACATTTTCATCATATAAATATTACCTAGCTCGATAACCGTTTTATGGATCTGCTTCCTCCTCGGCCAGATGGTTCATCATGTTAATCTAAACGAGAGGACAAACTCCCAGGAAGGCACATTAACTCGTTCGAGCGCTGTGACCGTTACACTTTCATAAATTTGCTGGACAACATTTTCATCATATAAATATTACCTAGCTCGATAACCGTTTCATGGATCTGCTTCCTCCTCGGCCAGATGGTTCATCATGTTAATCTAAACGAGAGGACAAACTCCCAGGAAGGCACATAAACTCGTTCGAGCGCTGTGACCGTTACACTTTCATAAATTTTCTGGACAACATTTTCATCATATAAATATTACCTAGCTCGATAACCGTTTTATGGATCTGCTTCCTCTTCGGCCAGATGGTTCATCATGTTAATCTAAACGAGAGGACAAACTCCCAGGAAGGCACATTAACTCGTTCGAGCGCTGTGACCGTTACACTTTCATAAATTTTCTGGACAACATTTTCATCATATAAATATTACCTAGCTCGATAACCGTTTTATGGATCTGCTTCCTCGTCGGCCAGATGGTTCATCTTGTTAATGTAAACGAGAGGACAAAGTCCCAGGAAGGCACATTAACTCGTTAGAGCGCTGTGACCGTTACACTTTCATAAATTTTCTGGACAACATTTTCATCATATAAATATTACCTAGCTCGATAACCGTTTTATGGATCTGCTTCCTCCTCGGCCAGATGGTTCATCATGTTAATCTAAACGAGAGGACAAACTCCCAGGAAGGCACGTTAACTCGTTCGAGCGCTGTGACCGTTACACTTTCATAAATTTTCTGGACAACATTTTCATCATATAAATATTACCTAGCTCGATAACCGTTTTATGGATCTGCTTCCTCCTCGGCCAGATGGTTCATCATGTTAATCTAAACGAGAGGACAAACTCCCAGGAAGGCACATTAACTCGTTCGAGCGCTGTGACCGTTACACTTTCATAAATTTGCTGGACAACTTTTCATCATATAAATATTACCTAGCTCGATAACCGTTTTATGGATCTGCTTCCTCCTCGGCCAGATGGTTCATCATGTTAATCTAAACGAGAGGACAAACTCCCAGGAGGGCACATTAACTCGTTCGAGCGCTGTGACCGTTACACTTTCATATTGTCGTGTGATGTTGAGTGAGTAACACGTGTGTGAGGCTGCTCCGCAATTCGGCTATTTTTTGGGGTGTTCCTGACTTGAATAGAATTAATTGTTTTCAAAGTGCAGTGTATATATATATCGCTATGCCTCTAACAAGGGAGCAAAGTAATGATATTAAAGTAGTTGTTAAAGATTGCATGGAAGAATTGTTTCGAGACGATTCATTTATTGAACGTATAGGCGATATAGTTACAAAAAGTATCGAGAAAAAGATAGACGATGTGCTAAAAACGCATACTGCGTGCATCGAGCGATTAAAAGAAGAAAATAACATCTTGCGAGATAAAATGGACAGCTTGGAACAGTATACGCGCAGAAATAATATAAGAATTTTTGGTCTAATTGAGGAGCCAAATGAAAATCTGGAGACAAAAGTGCTGGCATTATGTAGGGATGAATTAGGTGTGGATATTGAACTTAAAGACATCGACAGAGTACACCGATTGGGTAAAATCGATAAATCAAAGTCTTCTCGCCCTATAATAATAAAATTTACTAATTATGGTAGCAAGCAAAACGTAATGAGGTCCAAAAGCAAACTAAAAACATGTGCAGCAAAACTGTTTATAAGCGAAGACCTAACCAAAACCAAATACGAACTATACAGGGCTACCCAAAAGAGATGTGGAAATAGGAACGTTTGGTGTATAGACGGTGAAATTAAGGTTAAGATGCGAAACAAGGTATTTGCTATCAAGTCCTTACATGATTTAAGTACAGTATAATTGAACGTTCACGATATCCTCTCCTGTGAATTATTCTATTTCTTTGTATATTTTTTGCTATTGCGGACGGCTTCTCTTGTATGTCTAATATACTTGCCTAGTTTACGATTTAAGTGCAAATATTATAACTTTTTTGTGTTATTCGTTAAGTGTTGCTTGCTTACTTTTTGATACCTTTTGATATCCCGATATATTTGAGAATTCTTTTTGACTTTTTTGGCATACTGTAGTGTTGTGCTTTGCTATAACTTTTTAATATAAATACTTGTATTAATTAACTGAATAACTGTTTGTTTAGTTCTAGTCCTGGTGAAAATAATTTGTTTAGTTCTTTTGCTTAGAATTTTAGCATTTCTTAGTTTTTAGCATACTAAAGTGTTGATTCTTGTACAAGTAGTTGGAACATTAGTCTATTTAAACTGCATAGTACAATAATAATAATAATAATAATAATCCATGCCTTAGCATCCCCCAACAGCTTGCGCCAATTACAGGGGGCATCGGCTGGCCATGAGTTATTATTACGCCTGCGGCTGTAGACCGACTTAAGATGTTACCTTTCCGCATTTGCCGTGGAATTTGGAAAACTACAGAAAACCAAACTCAGAAAGGAAGCACCGGGGTTCGAACCCGGTACTGCCGGACTGCTAGTCAAGTGTGCAAGCCACTAAGCCACCAGGTTCATATAAGTATATAGGTATATATTTTTTTTAATATTTTAAGAGAGTAACTGCTTCGTATCTGATACTGGTTAAGAATTGTCTTAATTTGCTTAGAACTGATTATTTTGTGATTAATATCATATTTACACTTTCAGCTTACTGTAGTGTTTGTGCTTTGCTACGATTTTTCGTATAAATATTTGTATTAATTAATTGAATAACTGTTTATTTACGTTTATTTACGTTTTTTTTTTCTCTTGTTGAACCTTGGTATGGAATTAGAAAGAGGATTCACTTAACTTGATTGTAATTTAGATTTATGTATGATTTGATGAAGCGCTGGAGTTTACTTTATCTATGCCTTGTTGAATGATTGTGTCATGCGTGGCTTAAACGCGATTCACGTTAATATTCGATCCTTAGCTTCTAAATTTGCTAATTTCACTAATTTTATACGGGGTGGTGCATATGACATTGTAGCAGTTAGTGAAACTTGGCTTAGTGATGCTGTTTTAAGTGGTAGCGTTTCATTGAGTGGATATCGTTTCTACAGGAGGGATAGACTGGGCAGGGGTGGTGGCGTGGGGCTGTACGTCAGGAGCCTCATTAGCTGCCGTGTTTTCGACGACTTGTTACTCTCTGGGGAGTGTGAACAATTGTGGATCACTTTCCGCTTATTACATTTTAACATTGCTGTGGGTGTTTTTTATAGACCCCCATCTGGTTCTTTTGCGGCTTTTATGAGCAACTTCGAAACTAATTTATCTCGAGTGTCATTAATGTACGATTATGTTACTATTTTGGGCGATTTTAATTTAGATCTGCTGAATGATAGCAATGGTACTGTAAACCAGTTTTTAGCCTTGATCGAGTCATATAATTTTACGCAAATCATTAATGAACCTAGCAGGGTTACTGCTGCTACTGCTACATTGCTGGATTTGATTTTGGTTTCTGATGTCGACCGTGTTCAGTCTCATAGTGTAAAACCTACGTATGGTTTATCGGATCATGATGCGGTGGAATGTATTATTGATTTTACTACTACCACAACTGCGCCTATTGTTAAAATGTTTAGAAACTACAAAAACTTTGATTTAAATGTTTTTACCAGTGATTTGAAATTGATCCCATTTGGACTTTTTTATGATATGACTAGCGTTGATGATAAAATAGAATTCTTTAATAGATGTGTGTTAGATGTTTTTAATCTTCATGCGCCTGTCTGCACAGCTTCCTTTAGTAAGCCTAAGGTTCCATGGCTAACCGATAACGTTAAATTACTGATTTCACTTCGCGAGAAAGCCTACAAAAACTTTAAAAGTACAAAATCGATTGGTCACTGGAATTACTATAAAGAGTTAAGAAACTTTACGACATCTGCAATTAGAAATGAAAAAAGAGCCTACCTGGAGACGAGAATAAAATTGGGTAATCCAAAACTAATTTGGAAAGACTTTAGAGCCATGAGCATTACTAAATCTAAACAAAATGAAATTCCTGTTGAATTTAGTGATGCTAATGAAATCAACAGTTTTTTCGTTGGTGCAGCTAGTGTTGCCTTGGGTTGTGTATCGACTAATGGCTTGAGTGCTTATTATAACGATAATTTTCGACTTAATTTACCGGAGTTATTTGAGTTTTCACAAGTAACTGAGGCCGATATTTTACATATAATTTTTAATATAAAGTCCATGGCTATTGGTTGTGATGAAATTAATGCTAAGATGTTACAGCTGATGTGTCCGTATATAGCTCCGTATGTTTGTCATTTAATTAATTATTGCATAGATTCCTGTAAGGTTCCACATGTGTGGAAAGTTGCCAAGGTAACACCATAGATTGCATGCATAGATTCCTGTAAGGTTCCACATGTGTGGAAAGTTGCCAAGGTAACACCAATTCCTAAAGCTGGAATGGTTTATGGCTATGGTGATCTCAGACCGATCAGTATTTTGCCTTGCCTTTCGAAGATTTTGGAAAAGGTATTGGAGCAACAGATGCGTTCGTATTTAGAGATCCATCATCTTATACCTGCGAATCAATCGGGTTTTAGGCCACGCCATGGATGTCACACAGCTCTTCTGCACATTGTTGATGAGATTCTTTCAGCCACGGATAATCGCAAACTAACTATCCTCATCCTATTAGACTTTTCAAAAGCATTTGATACTATTAATCATGGCATACTATTGCATATTCTCGCTTATCTTGGGTTCTCTCCTTCAGCAATAGGTTTACTTGAAAATTACTTACGTGGCAGAATGCAGTATGTGTCTCTACATGGTAGAGTCTCGTCTGAGCTTTCCTTGACTTGCGGGGTTCCCCAAGGCTCAATTTTGGGGCCTTTATTATTTACCTTGTATTTATGTAACATTGATAAATGTTTCAAATTTTGTAAATGTCATAACTATGCGGACGATACGCAGTTATTTTATTCTTTTAATGTTGATGATGCGCCCATGGCGAACTCTCGCGTTAACGAGGACTTGGACTCACTGGTCAAGTATTGCAATTTACATTCTCTTAAAATTAATCCTGCTAAATCCGCGGTCATGTTGTTCGGTAGTGAGAGTCTGCGAGAAGCAGCCAAGTGTCACTTGGATATAAAAATAAATGGTAGCAGTTTGTCATTGGTGGACATTAAATGTAACTTAGGATTACATCTTGATATTCCTCTGAGATTTAAACAGCACATAGATTCCCGTATAAGAACATCTTACTCTGCCTTAAAAGTACTGTACTCGAATCGTGACTTTTTGAATCGAAGGTTCAGAACAATGCTGGCAGAGGCACTAGTACTTTCACAGTTTAATTTCTGTGATGTAGTGTATGGACCTTGCATAGACAAGGTTACAAGTAATAAAATTCAGCTTGTGCAGAATAACTGTGTTCGCATGATCTATGGGTTGCGTAAATGGCAGCATGTTTCAGCTAAGATTAACGAGTTAAATTGGTTGAATATGCGGAACAGACGAGAATTGCACAGTCTATCTCTTTTTCATAAAATCCTGACAACAAAATGTCCCCAGTACCTATTTCAGAAGATATCCTTCCGAACAGATGTGCATAATGTGAACATCCGGAGCAGAGGTTTATTAACTACACCCATTCATAGAACTGCTATGTATGAGAGAAGTTTTTCATATCAGGTTGCTAAAACATATAACTCTATTCCGGATTATTTCAGAAATTTATCTTTGGCATCTTTCAGAGTGCACGTTCGGAGGAAACTTTTTGTCAGCCAGGAAGGGGACATGCGCTAGTGGCCACTGCTCAGTTGAAACGCTTACACAAATATGTACCTACCCCTTTATCGACTGTTTTTTTTGTGGTATTGATTCTTTTTTTTTTTTTTTACTCTCTTTAATTAATGGGAACGTCAGCGCTTTATGCTTTGTCCTATGTGTTTATCATATACTGATGTATGCTAGTTTGTATCACCAATCCGGGCAGTATCTGAAGGTGACTGTGGGAAGCTCCTTTAAAATATCAGACGCCGGGCGACCATTGTGGACGCCTGCAGGTCTGTGGAGTCGCAGCCCGTTTATTTTTTTACTTATTGTTTTTTTTCTCTGGTCAATTTATTGTTGGAGTCTTAATAATGAAATGTAAATTTAATTTAATTGTAGTAATGTAATGTTTAATGTTTAAATAAATAAATGTTTAAATAAATAAATAAATTTTCTGGACAACATTTTCATCATATAAATATTACCTAGCTCGATAACCGTTTTATGGATCTGCTTCCTCCTCGGCCAGATAGTTCATCATGTTAATCTAAACGAGAGGACAAACTCCCAGGAAGGCACATTAACTCGTTCGAGCGCTGTGACCGTTACACTTTCATAAATTTGCTGGACAACATTTTCATCATATAAATGTTACCTAGCTCGATAACCGTTTTATGGATCTGCTTCCTCCTCGGCCAGATGGTTCATCATGTTAATCTAAACGAGAGGACAAACTCCCGGGAAGGCACATTAACTCGTTCGAGCGCTGTGACCGTTACACTTTCATAAATTTTCTGGACAACTTTTTCATCATATAAATATTACATAGCTCGATAACCGATTGATGGATCTGCTTCCTCCTCGGCCAGATGGTTCATCATGTTAATCTAAACGAGAGGACAAACTCCCAGGAAGGCACATTAACTCCTTCGAGCGCTGTGACCGTTACACTTTCATAAATTTGCTGGACAACTTTTCATCATATAAATATTACCTAGCTCGATAACCGTTTTATGGATCTGCTTCCTCCTCGGCCAGATAGTTCATCATGTTAATCTAAACGAGAGGACAAACTCCCAGGAAGGCACATTAACTCGTTCGAGCGCTGTGACCGTTACACTTTCATAAATTTGCTGGACAACTTTTTCATCATATACCTAACCTAAATGTTATGCACGGTCAATCCGATACGCATCATTAATTTCCGATTAACTAAAACAATGACGAATACGGTATAGGTCCATTTTCACTGTTCATTACACATGACTTATTTTTATATATTTCCAAACTTTCGAAAACATGTAGAAACTTACAATTGTTTATTTGTCTAATTAATTTAACATTCGTATCATCGATGTTGTGATCTGTTTCAAAAATGTGTTGGGCAACGCTCGATTTCTCAATTCTATTAAATCTAAGATGAGCCATATGCTCTTTGAATCTAGTTGAAACTGCTCTCCTGGTTCGCCCAATATATTTTTGATTACAATCTTTACAATTGATTTCGTAAATACCTGACTTTCCTAGAGGTTGTATTTTATCTTTAGGGTTACCGATGAGACTTCGTAAACTAGTCCCAGAACTGTAAATTATTCTGAGATCTAGCTCTTTGAAGATTTTACTCAAACCTTTAGTGATAAAGGGAGCGTAAGGGAGGGTCACAACGGGTGAAGCTTTAACATCCTCTCGAAAAGTCGTAGATTCTTTCACAGTTTTCTTATAATTAAACTTCCTAATTAACTTATAGATATGCTGAGGCTGGAAACCATTACACTTGGCCGCATCTTTTATAATTTTAAACTCTTTCTCATACCTCGCCTTATTCAACGGAAAAGTGAGAAGTCTGTGGTCCAGCTCTCAGATTCTAAGTCGTTTTCAAAACGGCTCATGAAAAGGTTAGCCAAAAAGGGCGACAAGGAGTTACCCATTACCGTTCCTTCCTGCTGTTCATAAAACCCCCGTTGAATTGAAAAATGTTCTGTTTCATACAGATGTCAGTTAAGCGAATATATTCCTGGACACATTGCTGACTCAAACTATTTTGAAGCAACAAGTCCTCGAGGTATGTCAAGGTGTCTGGAATCGGTACACTAGGAAAGAGCCAGCCTCAGCATATCTATAAGTTAATTAGGAAGTTTAATTATAAGAAAACTGTGAAAGAATCTACGACTTTTCGAGAGGATGTTAAAGCTTCACCCGTTGTGACCCTCCTTACGCTCCCTTTATCACTAAAGGTTTGAGTAAAATCTTCAAAGAGCTAGATCTCAGAATAGTTTACAGTTCTGGGACTAGTTTACGAAGTCTCATCAGTAACCCTAAAGATAAAATACAACCTCTAGAAAAGTCAGGTATTTACGAAATCAATTGTAAAGATTGTAATCAAAAATATATTGGGCAAACCAGGAGAGCAGTCTCAACTAGATTCAAAGAGCATATGGCTCATCTTAGATTTAATAGAATTGAGAAATCGAGCGTTGCCCAACACAAACAGATCACAACATCGATCATTCGAATGTTAAATTAATTAGACAAATAAACAATTGTAAGTTTCTAAATGTTTTTGAAAGTTTAGAAATATATAAAAATAAGTCATGTGTAATGAACTGTGACAATGGACCTATACCGTATTCGTCATTGTTTTCGTTAATCGGAAATTAATGATGCGTATCGGATTGACCGTGCATAACATTTAGGTTACCTGTTTTTGTAGATTTTATTTTAATTTAGTTTTATTATCGCCTTGATAATGACAGCATTGCTGTTGAAACGCGTCGGTGTTTTAGTTAAAACCTGTTTGGTGTTCAATGGGTTAAAGTGTTTAGTGTTCTACTTCTGCACCAAGAGATCCAGTGAAGAACTTCGTTTTATGTTCTTCAAAATTGCTCATGCAAAGGATTTCTCGTGGTGTTTATTTTCAAGTTTTAGATCTTCATGAAAAATATGAGAATTATCAAAATTAGCAGCCCGACAATTGCGGAGATAAGAGCGTCTGCGTACAGTTAGGGTGAGGGTAGGCAAATCTTGGACCATAGGTATGGTCCAAGATTTGCCTCTTCTTGATGATGTTTTCAAGACATAAGTTACAACACAATATTATTTACAAGCAGCGTAATGTAACAAATCCATGGAACCTCATTTACACACACAGTTTACACAACAAGATCTACAGTTTTAGTCTTGACAAGCAGCACAGCTTAAGTAGTGCAACTACACTCATTTTACAAGCAAGTCAAGCCATGTAAGTATGTGGAAATCGTTTTGAACTGTGCACCAACACTATTTGTACCTATTTTATACTTCTATTATATAACCTACATTAAACTTTTCAAAATATACCTCATGCATACCAGCTATTAGGAAGTTTATCCCAATAATACGATAGGAAGTAGATAAACTGATAGACGTGCTAGACAAACTCGAATATTATATCGCAAATAAAATAGGTATACCGCGTATTGCATTCTAGAAATATCAATCTCTTTATCATTTTCCATATCGCGTTTGAGCGCCCTTTCAATTTCCGTGTCTATCGAACAAGAATGAGACAGATGGGAAACGGTAAAGGAGGACCGATTCCTCGAGGAGCTCTAGCGGTAAAGGAATCCAGCGGCTGTGGCGTCGGCGTCGGTTGTGTGTCGCCCTCCAACTTTCCTGCATTCACCAAGGAGGAGAGAGATTAGGCTTTAGAACGTAGACAAAATTGGTTCAATTTGCTTTCCCTATTGCGAGATATATTATTTTGGGTTTGACGTATGTATGTGTCGCATTTTTTTTCTTTATATTTAAAGGAACCACTCCTTTTTTTCCGGGAAATACGAGATGTAGATGGAGAAATACCATCGGAAAACTACGAGAAAAGGAACGACGGATCTTTGTGATCTCATACCCTTGTGTAGGTAATATAGTTTCTATGAAGTAAAACGTTAACCGTACGAATATCTTTTGTAAAGGAAAATTGCTCTATACGTTTATAGAACCAGGAAATTGCAAAAATAAATTTTGTGGAACATTCACTGTGACACAAATAGCAATACGTTTGAATTGAAATGAAAACTGATATCGAGTAATACAGTGCTAAACGATTAAGCTTTTGCTTGACGTATCAAAGCACCTACGCATAGTTTATCCTATATATAATACACACTGTGACAGCTCGATAGCCGTAGAACTAAGAGTGACTGACAATATGTTCCTTAGCTTAAAATATGTTGGTATTACTGGTTGGCTTACCCCGCATATATCTCTTTTGGTATCCTCTAAATTAAGACTCCCTCTGTATGTATTCCTCTATTATAAAAAACAATGCAAAAAAGTAAATGAAAAAAATTGGAGGTTATATTGACTGGTAAATTGTTTACGGAAAGGGTGTCGTGTTTACCTACCGCTATGTGTACTTACCCCAATTCAATCATTGTTTTGTGTCATACATTCAGTTCAAGTTTTAATTAAATTATGAGTGATCTCGTCACACGATCTAAACCATGAAATTTCCTGCTTCAAGCGCTATATGCAGGACAATACCCAATATTGTAGTATTATGCCGACAAAACGTTTGTCGCCAACTAATTAGTTGTTAAATTGTTATGTAGAATTCATTACATGCCCAGATGGCATTGTCGGCATCATTCCTTCCTAAAGAGGAAATTCGTAAATAGAATAAATTTAGAACAAATTCAACAATCAAAATTCTGCCACACTACGTTATGTTAGAACGAAACAAATAAACAATATTGACAATTGACTGTGGTGTTTCCAATGAGTGGAATAATAAGAAAATGTTATATCTCATCAACAAGCACTCATGAAATACCAAATACTCGAGATAAAGCTAACGTGCTCCAATCATTATGAAGGCCTTAATAATAATCATTAGTACTATTACAAAATAATTAATAACAACATAACCTTTACCAACTGTATTGAATATTAGTTGAGCGTAGGTTTTCACGACCGTAGTTTACAGCGTTGAAGTCTTCCAGATGTTGTCGCGTAGATAAGTTTAGCAGATATGTAGAGTTAAGGAATGATCTGCATTAGTTGAAGACCTATTTCAACACGACAACAAACTAAGCACCACCTGACGTCGACAATACCGGATCGGATATAGCTCATCGAACTGGAACGAATCTGGAACGAAAGAAGATAACAGCCTTTAGAAACCTTCTGAAGAAGTTGACAGCTTGATCAGCGGAACGTCAACTGTAAACTTATCTACGCCACAACACCCGAAAGCTTTTAGCAAACTTCAAAAATTACCAAAATGTACCCTATAGTGAAGTCGGAGTCATTGGCCATTATCACTCACTATGACCTGTGACCTGTATCGATCCTCAATAACTTTGCAAAAATTGGAATCGTGTACCCTTATATTTTTTAGTTAAAAATTATATTTTGCCTTACCAACATGGTTTCATGGAAAACTAAAGCGTACGATCTTAATAACATGAAAATAGAAACGTCTGGGTTTTGTAATGACCTGAGGTAGTTTCTTTTTATCTTATGATTTTCTGGATGGGATACAATACTGTAGCTACAATTCTTGTCAACACGAACAATTGGAATGCTTCAGGGATCAAAGATACGGCCCCGGTTTTCAGTATAGTATAGAATACGTGTACTTTAAAACCTGTTTACGAACAACTATTAAGAAGAACGTAACTCAACATTTTATTGGGTACCATCAAAACTTTTTCATTAATCGAGAGAATCCGACTTGATCTATATTCCCTATTAAAAAAACTACGAACAACTTACCCTGGATACATTCTCAAAGAAGGTAAACAGCTATAACTAAATCGTTTACGTTTGACAGAAGAGATAAATCTAATTTTTATTATTTTATTATATCAGCCTGCAAAGTATCTTCACGAAAGCGATTTCATATCCTAGATATATGTACGTTGATTCAAGGAAAAGTGGAAAACATTTCCCATCTCTCAATCATTCACCTTTTAAAGGACTTAGTCACATGCTGGAAGAACTTGGCTGAAACTTAAAAACAAAACAAACCAGACGATCTACAAACAATGCTATTTGCTAAAACCTTGATATCGCTTCTAAGAACTTTCGAACTCGGAGAGAGATTGGGCTAAATCGAGAATGTAACGAACGTCCTCATTTGATATACGAGACGGTTCGTATAATAAAGTATTACTTTTAGATTCGTAATTAAACTTTAGAGACACAACAGGGTGTATATTAAAGGAAATGCAAGTTTGTTTAGAAGTCATAGTTGCATGAAGTACTTTTGAAACTTAGATATACGGTAGCTACGGTAGTTAATATTTAGTTTTAGGTTGATTCTATTTCCTCTCTAGATTGCTATGCACTCATTTATAATACTAAACCTGATATCGTAGCATCAAGTAAGTATACGAAATTGCATTCGATGCTTATGCAATAATTACAAAAAAACATGATATCCTACCTGAAGTACCAACATACAAACATCTGATTTAATATTCATTAATTTTACGTGCTAATAGTCAGTAACTAGAACAAGCTACGAACGCTAGGTTTGGTGAAAATAACTGCAAAGAGAAATTAAGAATGAATCTAAGACACTACTGCTAAGCTTGTTGCTTACGATACCACGACAAAGTACAATCGATTAGGTATTTACCTAGATTAACACAGCCTGTATGGGCCGAGACAACCGATAAAATTTCCCAGGAATATGCGATATGGTTGACATACGAAGAAGGAGGCGGCGACCTGTCATTATCTGTTCTACGCACACTAAATGGATACATTCGCTAGATGCAGTAATAGCAATAACAACCATATTACTATGCTCTGCTATCGGTGAATATATCGTAGTTGAATTCACGCTTCAATTGGATGGACACCAAGTGTTTGGTGTCATTATTGCAGAAATTAAACTGCAAGAGCTCACGTCACGCCTTTTTCATTATCCAGACTGAAGTAATTACCATCCACACTTGCACAGAGGATATTACGATCCACCTGCATCAACATGGATCAGTCGAAATCTTCCGTCAGCTAAGCTGCCCTTAAAGTACTAAAAGCCTTCAAGTTCGATTTCAAAATTGGACTGGCGTGAGCAACTAGCGGGATGTCTCAGAACTGTGCTGAGATGGATGCCAAGCCCCACTCAGGCATCAAAAGTAACGAAATAGTGGATATGTCGTGGCCTCATCATGAAATGCTCGAGAATTTCATGAAGTGGTCGCATTTCATGATGTGGGCAACTAAGTTTGACCAGGTCATTAAATCGTCAACATTTCACGATTTTGTCATCCACGTTTGGCTATATCGTGGAAATAGGGTGTCCATAAAGTATTTAATAAAAATCTAGAATGTGTTAGGAACTTGTTTATTGTTCTCCAAGTCCAAGATCACATGGAATGCGCAAACAATTTTTATATGAATTGAAAATTAAAGAAGATGGTCTTACAATATTTCAGTCATTTCTTGGCGCATGACAAACTTTGGTGGCACTTTGAAGGACAAAGATTTTTGTTTTTGAAACATGCGCATCTCTTTGTAGGGCATTGGCCTTGGCCTCCAAATAAAGATTGGAAATTTATACCTTCCCTTAATGATATTGGCAATTCTGATATAACTTCAGAGTAATTTTTAGATGATATCATTTTGACAAAGAAAACATTGAACTTGAGATCCATAACCTTCTCCACGAAAAACGCCACAAATAGCATGTACTGGTTTAAAACATAAACTACAGTGATGACCACCGGATGTTTCCTTGCCGCAGACGAGACACACTGGACCGCTGACAGCTGACTCTAATTCCATATTGTCTATCTCGAGTACTGCATCCGTCATCATTACGTCATCCGGCGGCATTACATTATCTCTCTTTGTTCTCTGCAGCTTTCTCTGGCAGCCTCATATTGACTAGCTGATGATTCTCTACTGCTTTATTACCCTCTTTTTGATTTATTTGGTCCAGTTTTTCCTCCGTTCTGATAGATGTCATAATACTTTCAGGATCAGAACCAAATAATGCACGGTAAGGGGATCTGCCAATTATGCGGTGGTAAGAGGAGATTTAATAGTATTGAACAAAAAAAACAACCAATGGACCATTTAGTAGACTTATTGCCTTGCATCACACACCGCAACATATTTTCTACGTCTTGGTTTGATCTTTCCACGCTGATTTGCACGGCGAGGACTACCGTGAATAATTTTGCATCCGGGTCACATCGACACCAATTTTTCTATAACATGCGCTGTGAACTCTCTTCCATTATCACCTTGTAATATAAATGGAATGCCAAATTCCAAGAATATTTTTAACAGTTCCATGGCTAATTCGGCAGCTCTTTTCGATTGTAGTGTTCTGAGGTGTAACAATTTTGTCGCGTGATCTTGGTAATTCGTTGGCCATTTAAATTCTCCATCCGGAGCAAACTGTAAATCTATCAAATCCACCTGCCCTCGTGTATTAAAATCTTTTGAAATTATTGGCTGAGTTACTATACCTGTCTTTGGCACTGCACGTTTCTGTTCACAAACAGAGCACAGGTCAACAAATAGCTCAATGAGTTTCTGTGGAATATAAAGTCTGTTTTTAATGTGTTGAATCATATTTAGTCAGCCACCATGTCCGACAGTTTTATAATATTTCAAAATATTTCTCCATTGGAAATTCTCGAGCATTTCATGATGTGGGCAATTCTACGATAAGGCCACGACAGATATATTAGCAAGAAATGTCAATGAAAGACCATTCATAGGTTCTGAACCGATGTATGGTAGCATTGAAACTTTTTCCAGATCTGAACTCGTTGCTGGCACAGTCCCCACTGAAATGGACTCGTCATATATCGTATGGGCTTCGAAAACTTTTATTGCTTACATAATTATTGTATTCTTTTGATTCATCCTTTATATACTGAGAAATGTAGAATCAAAAAAAAACAATAGATACCTAAGGTAAATTCATTTGTCTCCATACGAGGTGCTTACAAAGAAAATGATCATGACGTGGTCGATAAGAAAGTACGAATCATTTTTACGCTTAAGTGGAATACGTGATGTAGGATTGTTATATTCTCAACCCTGCGATATCCACTTACAAGATCCAGGTATCCTTCCTTATAAACAAATATAGAATTATTATAAACACTAAAAAAATTAGAGAGAAAAATTAAACTAGAGTCATCAAGATTTATTAAATTCGTTGTACATAAATTTGTTTAAGACTTCATGCATTTAAATAAAGGATCTCTCGCGCTATTTAAGAGATATTCAGGAATCGAAATTGACTTCACAAACATTCGAGTTCTTTCATGATTACTCCGGAAGTTAAAGAGATTGTTTCAAAAGTGAGAAGTACCGCGCAGTTCATAATAGCACTTAATACAAGAAGTACAACATTTCTTCATAATTTACGCTCACATAAGTCTGTGAGTGATCCATTCCGAACTTTCCGTTTTTCAACGTAATCTGAAGCACTCAATTACATCAATAACATTAACCGAGAACTTGAAGATTAATCGTTTTAGAACCGACAAGTTGCGTGAAGTTTCCGTAGAAGAGGTCTCTCCACTTTCCGCAACAACCATCACGTTGTGGTTCTTAAGGGGAAAATATCCCGGCGCTCAGCAACAATAACATTCATCTTTGAATATGAATGAACTTTTCCATTTAGTGGAGCTACGTGACCGGCTTATTTCTGCTTGTAATTCGTAGGGTAACAGTTTCGACTATTAAAAATGATATTCGCGCTCTAAATTAAATTTGTAATTTGAATGTCGCTCCTTTTACTACCATCGAAAGCAAGATGTTGGAATTAAATAGACGATGTTCCGTTACAGATGTGGTCCCGCATAAAGATTGGCGTAAATTAGATCTTGATTGAAGATTCAAAATTTCCTGTAATCGTCAATATTATTGAGTAAATGGAGTTTTTAAAAAAATCATCGGACCTCTCAATTTTTATATTTAGTTTAGTTTTTACGTATGACTCTGAAGAGGAACGGTCTTAAATTGTGCTAATATGTGTTTATAATCTTGGGCGCCACGGTATGTTAACAAATCCCCATGTGAACGAGCGCTGACACACATTTTTCTCCTCGGTATATTATCGAATTGATTCTATGGTTGTGTCTATTTCTTAGTTTAGTCGCTTTATTCCGTGAGTGTCCCTTAGCTTGAAATATTGTTTCGTTCTTGGGTTTATTTCCCGTAGTCTGGTATTGGGTCTGACGTTTGACCAAACGTTTCGGTATTATCATGTTACTTAAAGGTTTCAGCTGTCTTTTCCTGTTGGTGGTCCAAATTACCACGCCACCTTCCGGTTGGTTCACGCCAAGGTCCCATTGCCATCCTACCATACCCCGCTGATCACATGGGTCCCTAAATACATCGTATGAGTTTAGGTCAGTTGCTTTTTCGTAATTCGCATGCTCAAATGTCAATGGTTGTATTTCTAGATATTTTTCACCCAGTTGCTTACTTCGTTTTCATTGGCTTCCTGTCTTGCCTTTATCCTATCCTGTTCATCCTTTCCCATCTGGCATTTAAGACGTCTTAATGTATTTGGGTGCTCATGGTCATATTCTTTTCTATTGCTGTTTCAATCGGGTATTGCGAACTAACAGTTTCCTGCTTCAGTACGGACGATTGATCTTCGACTTTCATTTCTGCGTCCTTTTCCAATTCGGGGTTGGTTTCTTCTTGAACATCTTGCAGTTCTTTTCGTATTTCTTTCGGGTTTTCCCATACTTGTTCATAAATACGCTGGTTGAATTGCTCAATATCCTTTATCAATTTTTTGTTGTCTTATTTTGTCGACTCATATCGTCCATTTTTCTATTCAATTGCTCGTTTTGTAGTCTTACGTCTTTTAGTTTTTTATTTTGTTGTCGGACTTGTTCATCTTTTTAGTATTTTCGTCCATCTTTTTAGTATTTTCTGCCATTTGTCTGGTTATCTGCTCCAACATTTCCATGATACTTTTCTGGTTATCCCTTGCCTGGGCTAGTGGCACGTCTTCCACTGCATTCATTGAGTCAGTGCTTCCAAATTCCTCTTGGTCCTTCTGACTAGTAGTGTCTTCACCGACAGGTTCGATAGTAGACGTTCCGGTAGCCATTTCTTTATTTCTTAGCGTTCTTCCGCTTCTTAGGTATATAAACTCGTTTATTTTATTAATTTCCTTTGTTATTGACAAAAAAAACACCAATATCTTTTTTACCTCTTTATTTAATAACAATATACTAAATACAACGCGGCTCGGATAAAAATACAACAAAATTTAAAATAATGCAACAAGGCTAAATACGAAGAAAATATATTTGCTAATATTTACTTTACACCACTAGTCACCCCCCTAGTGTGCATATACACTTTCGACACACCCTGTATATGATAATCCACTAAATAAAATTGCACCTTTATTTATGATTAGCACTGTATTTCAAAAGCAACACCTTATTTTTGACACGTCCAGTATAAATATTGTCTAAACTTTCGCACCCACCCCCCCCTGTATATTTAATATTTTTAAACAAAATAACTTTTTATCGTTCGATACGACACAAAGTAAAGAGAAACCATTTAATGGATGAGAAATTTTAACTTTTATTAGACATTTAGTAGTTAGCGCTCTTTGCCGGTGGTTAGAAATTGCGATTTATATATTCGTTAGAGTGTCTATTTTGAGAATCAGCATACGTTTAAAATATATATGTAGGTGCAAATTTTGTTTGTACTTAATTATCTATTTATTGATAATGCGTTTTAATGTTTACCCACAATAATAACATGTGCCGTAAACCTCAATAATAACATTTATCTTCGAAAAATATTATTTTACCTGTGGGGTGATTAGTTTATCATTTGTATTTGTCAATATTTTCCATATAACGCGTTTATCGATTTATATAAAAGGATTGAAATTCACTGTACATCATATTACCACTAGTAAGTACTTACAAGCATTGAGATCAACTGGTGAAATTACACATGCAAGAATTATTGAGAAAGTAAGGTATTTGTCCCCTGAATTACAAAACGGTCTATTGAATTGGCTTGACAATGAAGGTTAAGATGTATTAAGTTTATCAAAAAATAAAGTCTTAGCTATGTACATAAACTTAAACATACCCAGGAACAAATATCAGCTATCAACGGTTGTAGATGAGAAAAGATGCAAAATACTTCCAGCCTACAAAAGAATTGCAGATGCTACTCGTAAAACGGAATGTTATCCTGATGGGATAATTGTATGAGATACAAAAGCAAGTGTTATACTACAAGATCTTCTAAATCATATAGTAAGAAGGATCCTAAAAATTGACTCTGTTGATATATCAAATATTTTACAAATGATATTATACATGAAATGGGGGTGCGATGGATCATCAGGACAGGCAGAGTATAAACAACTTTTATCTGGTGAAAGTGAATTTATTTCAGATGCACGCCTTTTTATTGCTTCTTTAGTTCCTCTAAAGTTAGTTGATTCTGAAAACAGTCAAGTAATGTGGGAAAATCCGACACCCTCTTCCAACAGATATTGTCGTCCAATATCAATTGAGTTTACTAAAGAAACTCCAGCCAAAACAAGGTAAGTTATTTTAGGCATCGAAAATGAAGTTTCTGAGCTTCAAGCAAGCCAGGTGGTTATTTCTGAACAAACAACGGTTTCGGTAAAACATGAACTAATTTTAACGATGATTGACGATAAGGTAAGGTATTCTTCGTCATGCAGAATATGTCTCGCAAAGCCATCTGAAATGAATAATTTGGAACTTGTTAGAAGCAAACAGGTTAGGCAAGAAGCTTACAGATTCGAACTTTCAACATTACATTGCTGGATTAGATTTATTGAATGTATATTACATATTTCGTATAACTTACAATTTAGAAAGTTGTCCGCTAGAAGGGAAGAAAAAAAAAGGGAAAGAAGGAAACGAAAGAAGAAATACAAAGGAAATTCATAGACGAGCTTAGGTTGATTGTCGATAAACCACGTCAAGGTAACGGAAATTCGAATGACGGAAACACCGCCAGAAGGTTCTTTGTTAATTACACAAGTACTGCTAATATAACCGCAGTAAATGATCAAAATCGCATAATAGTTGTATTTGCTCACAAAATTCATTTCGCTGATCAAAATCATTTTTAGACAGCTCCTTATGTAGGCATATCTTGTCGGAATGAAGCTTTCCTGTTCTCAATACTTTATGCACCGTTGATTTCCGCAAATTAACATAATACTTAAAATAATTTTACCAAAATGGAAGTATTTGTGACATCAATAATGACCAAAAGGAGAACAAAATGCCAATATTTATGAAACGGCGCCGAGAAAACGTATTAATACATTAAATCAATACATTGCAATTTTTTGTTTTTAACTTTTACGATAATTTTTCTTCAAAGCTTCCTTATGTAAGCACCATCGACATTTCGCTTGTAATATGTAAAGAAAAACTGTGCTTTCCAGTTCTAGGTAAAAAATTGAGATTCCGATAAAAAAAATATCGATGATGTAATATCGTAATCGTAATATATCTATATTTGTTTTTGAGATACCCTGTATATTTTAGTTTCACGTAAAAAAAAATCTAAACTAAAAATAAAATTCGACTACCCGCAATTTGTCGAATGCACTGTATAAATAGCACTGGATAAACACACAAACTACACAGCAAGAGCTGCAGCCGGTGTAGTCTTGATAAACAGACGAGACAAAAAAGAAAAAGTGTTTTTCTTTTTTTGTACATCAGTAGCACCTCTTTCCGGAAACTTCATTGAAAGGAATCGTTAATTAATTAAAATTACGTATGGAAACTATTGACGTAAGATAATATGCCCTCTTGACAGCTGTTAAAATCGTGATGATTTCCAATTAAACCAAAGCCACACCAAAGCTAAAAATATACTGACAAAGGCATGAGAGGCATGCGCAAGCTTGTTTACCTAACTGTCATCCGTGAGTACACTGCACATAAATCACTAACATCTAGAGATACTCGACGCCCGTGCATTAAGTTTAAACCAAACCGAATACTTGAGCGCCTCTGGTGTTTGAAGGAAAGAAGTAATTTAATTTAGCGGTAAATTCAAACAAACGTCAACTTGTGAATGATATATAATAGTTATTTGTGTATTTACCGAAAAATAAATGGGGCTTTAAACTATCAAAAACAGGAATTAAAGTTATCTTACCTTAGTGTAACAGTACTTTACAGTCATCCGATTAGTGGCCAACTAGTTCTTGTACACTCTCCCACGTACACAGAAGAGAACAGGATTAGGAAACAACGCCTTTCATTATGTAGCTTCGAAATTTCAAATTTAAATATTGAAATGTACACTTTTGTTTCTGCAAATTTCGTATTTGTAATTCTGACAAAATATTCAATTTTAATTTACTTAATTTTTAATAAATTTCTATTTTTCTAATTCTATTTCTTTTTCCTCCTTGTTTTGCATAATTCTCCCTAGCTATCAAAAGCCTTATTATATAGTTATTATCTTCTGTTCTGTGCTGAATTATTTATTGTAAAACGTACCAGAAGGCTGTTTTTTTTCTAAATTAAATTTTGAGTTTTTGGCCCCTTTAAAGAACTTTTTACAGAATTAAAATAAGGCACATAATAAGGAGCACTTTATTTAGGAAAATCTACTTTGCAGTTAATGAATCGGTAAACAAAAGTTAATATTATTTAATGTCAATATTTGCCGTTAGTCTTTATTTAGCTAACTATCTCGTCATGTTTTTGGAGAAGGAAGCAAACACTGCAACTCAAATTCGATAAATATTCTTGTTGAAGCACTACAAGGTCATAGGACTTTGCATTAACATTCTTATACGTCTCTGCAAGTATATTTTCGTAGCAAAAAAATACCTTATTATTTTTGTACTGCTTTTTCCAAAAGGAGAAAACTACAAGAATTCTAGGAAAATGGTTTTTGCTGTGGATGGAATCATTTTCAGTTTTCTTGTTACAATTTCACCTGCGCCTACCTAGTATTTGGCTACTGTGTGTTCATTCAATAAATTTATTAACACATTTAGTAGTAGGTGCCCATTGAACAGCATTTAGCAGCAATCACATTTAGAGTCATCAGCAGCTTATATTTTGCCGTAAAAAGAAAACGTGAGGATTCTTTTAAACATGCCTTCTTGAATTTCTACAAATAAGTAACAAGAAACACACATGTGGTACTTTAGAAGGAATCATCTTTGCCATCTTTGTATAAAACCGAAAAGTAAATTTGCATATAAATTGTGATGTCATTTAGAAGTGTCACTGTAATTCACAAAACTCACAAAATCTACCAAATCGGAAAAAAGATAATCAAATAATTTTAACTAGATTGTTTTTGGCGTCTATCTCCTTAAAACCAGCTTGTAGGTATATAAATTTAGTTGTTCTATTATTTTAACATATAAAAATACAATATTTTCGTTCCTAATTCAATATGGTATTGATTGAAATCACAAACATGTTTTACTAAACGTTCTGAATACCCAAAAAATTCGTTATCCTCTACTAGAATAGAAACAACTATTACTACATCGAATCCAATAGCAGAATGTCTTTCAGATGTCAATAAAGTAACTATCCTACGCTTATAGACAGTAGTCGCTGGTCTGGAAGCAATTCAACTACCTCATTACTAGAAATAAATTTGACGAGATGCCTTACGTGAACGGAGAGAGAGATCTACGTATAAGGGTAGTACCGTAAGCTGTAGGGTATCTAATCTTCTTTTCTCCATGAAACTTTCTATAACCAGCTTAGGACTATTTCAATTTACAACACAATTAAATAACCGTATCAGATGTTCTTTGGCATCTCGTGTACTATAATTGAATAAAACCTATACTAGGTAAAGTTTACGACAAGTTCATATCAGAAATAAAACGTAGTCGTTTCTGTACCAGAGGAGAATATAGTAATCATCTTAGTTACGGAAAAAAGTAACTGTAACTTACCTGTAAATTATTTATTTACGCTAAATTGTTTTATTTTAGTTAGGAAATAGATTAAAAAATTCAATTCACAGAGGTAAAATCGTTTATTTTATCTTTCTCTCTCTCTCTCAGTTTATTTACAAAATTTGTACAACAAAATCTCTTAAGTTTATCCGAAGATTTTAACTACATCGTCAGTATTAACACCTAAATTTACTTGATACACGTCTTTTCTATCTTATACACGATACAAAATACATTTTCCGTTAGTACAAAATACACAAATTCACATTTTCTAACAGATGGTGTCGCTTACGATTTTACATAGGTTTCGACAAATATATTGTACTACTCTTCAGTGTCAACTCCAATCATTTTAGTTTACACCATCTTAACATTTAGTTTCATGTTTTATGTATAAATTAAAACTAAATCGAAAGATTTCGTCTCTCTTATTAATTGAGTTCTGAATTTTAGCCGTATAAGGTGTTCACTTTTTACAAATTTCTAGAGACGTAACTTATAATACTTGGTTGGAATAGCAATCAGGGTGGAAATAAAATCATATGCAAGACAAGTTATCTATTTTTAAATTCGCGGCATTTCACTGTACTAAGAAATCTTGGTTTTAACTTTAAATGCCCCTACTTATTACTTCTTCGCCCACGAGAGACTTTAGAGCCTTGAACTTGGATTTTCTCCTTGTCAAGCTGGGTTATCAAATACAGTTATAATCGAAGATCTTAAAGCACGTTACTTAGCTATGAGTGGAGTTTAACCGAAACTGTGTGTGAGCTAGTGCTCATCAAAAAATAAACCACTAGACGAGCTCTCTTCCTTCAGAACAATCTCTATGAACACCTTACGTTGACTAGGTTTAAACGAGACCTGGAGAGAACTGAAGGCTTCGCGGGCAACCAGTATGAGTTCCGAGAGAGACGATAGAGAGTAAACGCCATCCGGAAAGTCTACACTTCAACAATACCTGCAACAATGAGGAGGAATGGAATCGGTCAGCTGCCCATATTGTGAGATAGTTGATGATCCTCACCACACACTTTCCATCTATGAAAGATGGGAACTCGTAAGGGAAAACAAGAAGCAAGAAATCTGTAAGCAATTCACAGCGAGGACAGATAAAGGAACAATAATTTTGAAATTATGCTAACGCGGTTCCAGGACAAGATTCAAGAATGAGAAAGAAGGGTTTTTAGTCGGTAAGAATTCGATACTACCATAGCAATGCCCAATAACAACTTGAAATTTTAAATCAGGATTAGTCCAACCTAGAAATAAAATCTGATATTCTCAGTAAAACTTAGTCATATAAACGGTATTGAAGATGTTATCTGCCTTGAGGTCTTTAACCACTTTTACTACACTTTGACTGTTGTTTGTCCTGACTTTCAGCAGATATGGAATTCACACAATCAGTAATAGTAAAATATTACTGCAACCTTTCATGCAACTTATAAAACCGTATTTCTGTAAACTGACAAAGTTTCATTTAACCTCAGAGTTCTCAAAACTCGACTCTCGTAAATAATGTGGGATTACATTATTACTAATGCAGCGTTTACTTAAAACAAACTCTATTTATAGAAATGTTTTACGACCCTTAACCAAAATTCTCTTCGACGTGAGTTTAGACAACGCCAACATAGATTTCTGTCTTTTCCGTCTGGAATAACATAAAATTTATATCGTACAACCCTTTCAAAGTACAAAGTTTCTCACTTCCATCTATTCTATTATTGAAGTTTTGTATTAAAACAGAACATAAATATGCAAGCAAGGAAATGTGTCAAAACATTGTTTGCTGTTTACAATCTTGTGTAAAGAAAGATATCACTCGGTATACTACCGAATGCCCAAACTATTGGAACGGTTGGTAAATTCTATTCGTCTGGAGCAAAGCCATTGCTCGGAAAATAAACGGAGTGTAACTGTTTCGAAAGTTTATTCGTCAATCGCATTTGATATGCTTGATTCGATTGAATTCAAACTTAAAAAAGGAATACAGCTAAATATTAATAAATTTATTAATGTAATAAGCAGAACAGTTTTACTAAACTTGCCTTGCTTATAATATTGATTGTAAAACATTTGTTCAGACTGAGAATATTATTTTTGGTAAGATCGATGCTTTTGTTTTGACCTTTCTAGAATTCTGTTACCATAATCTTTTTTAACATCATTTAATATATTTACTAAAATGGTTGCCGTATGGGTTCTTCTCGTCTTTTTCATATAAAAAAGAAAACAAATAAAAACAACAATTTTATCAAATATTTAAGCTAGGTTACAAATTAATATTCTTTGTATGAATTAAATTACATCACAGGTATAATTGCTTCTTTTTATTTATCGAACAACTTCTTAGGATAATAAATGATTTTTATTCGTTTACTAATGTATCGTTTACTTATTGTAGGTATTTTATTTAAATATGATTGTTTAGAGTAGTAATGCGAATTTTGCATATGGGGTTATTCTTTATCTAATCTAATATATTTTAACAAAAAATAAAAATCTATCCGCAGTCTTTTTCTTTCCTGTTTCTATCAACATATCCACACACAAATCCACACGCAAATTCTGTATCTGTTCGCTTTAACAATAACAACAAATGCACTCGCTTATAGGTTCAATTTCATCTGGAAGTATTTAATTAATTTAAAAGGATTTTTTTTAATGTGTGTTGTAAATTTGAAACTGGGAAACAATCTGCTTTTTATTTAGTGCTGTTGATTGTAAGTTTGATAAAGTTATGGTACGCTCGAGAATAAAGAGAACAAAAATATATTTTTTACATAAAAGAACCAACCCCTCATGGAACGCATTATTGTTGATTATTTGTTGAAGTATTTTGAAGTCGTATTTCTCTTTTTAAAAACTGAAATACTATCACCAAATTCCCGATCTGTTCAATCTATATTCATAGGGGTAGCTTCTATGAAAAAACTTTCTCCATTGAATTTCATGGTTAAAAATCAGTTAATTGTGACCTAAACAGAGAAAAAGTGTACCAAATGTAACAAATTTAAATTGATTAAATTGGTAACCGGAGGTGAAAATTGCAGGAATTACTCGACTAGATTAAGTATTCAAGAGGAACTACAATTTCTGTCTGCTTGACGTCATCAGTGTCATTCCAAATACTAGACCTAACATTCATTTCTTTCGCCTCACTAACCTTTATTCCACAACAGTTCATATGGAAAACTAATTCTAGACGCAATCCCTCTATTGGACAAGATCAGAACTAGTACCAACCGGAATGTCGAGAAAAATTGTCCGAACTAGATCAGTATCTGTCGTTACCGACTGGTTTTTGTTGACTTCCGGTTGGTACTCTTTCTAACCTTAACCGATAGAGCATCTAGGTAGAGATAAGCAATAGAGCCATTGGTCGACTGCAGGTGTCTAGGGGTTGAACAAGTTCCTAAGGAAACTTAACCTTCAAGAATGCACTCGCAAGTAGTAATCCGGCGATTGATAACGCAAATTGCGCCAAAATCAATGGGGCTCGGCAAGCACCGCACGAGGATGGAGACACTCCGGCTGACGTGAGGCGGTAATAGAACCAATATTAATAGCTCATTCTGTTTTTCTGATTTCAGATATTCATCAGTAAAAGAGTTGCACCAAAAGACACCCGACGATCGCCAGAAGAACATCCTAACATGAAATGAAACTGGAAGAAGAGGAGCCCCCGAAGAAGAGACTGGAAAACCAACGCAAACGAACAATAATGGTTACGTCTAGTTTTTGGAACTGATAACAAGCTTGTGCCACAATAAATGTAATTCATTGAGTCGAGTTGTAATCCATTTACAAGGTGGTTGATAATAAATAAATAAATATATATTGTTCTTCCTTGTATGATTATATTAATAATTATACAGTGAACATGTTTCGGCTTTAAGCCATCTTCAGCGCTGAATCTAGTATTTGTTAAAATTTAATATAGAGAAACAAATTGAATTATAATGTTTATAACTTACTGTTAAAATTAGAATTTTCAATCAAAGTAATAAATCAATATAAAAACTTTCGATCAGAAAGAGGAAAAAAATCGTAAAACATAAGTGTTCGTATTTATAATAAAATTGAAAACAACATACGGGTGTGTACAGAATAATTGATTTATACTTCAAGAATTATACAGGCTGTCCCAGCTGACGCGGTTTCTTTGATAAATTTTTTATTTTACGGTATAGAGAAAAAGTTTCAAATAAAAGTTGTCTCTATTTACACGATACATAGCTAAAAATATTTTGAAATATACAGGCTGTCCCAATTATAGAAAAAGTGTATGTAACTTTATTATTTTAAATGGATCACCCTATATATTATATATTTTTTAGATTCTACATGATATTCTAAATAATTTTTACTAAGACCTTCCTCGACCTATGTGCTTTCGTTGCAGCGCTCTCGTTAATCAGCTGTAAGTCCAAAACTAAGAAAGGTAGAAAATTTTGGTTTGCGCAAGTTGATACGCCTTGAATTGCTTTACTATTTCCTATATTAACATGTACGGATCCTTTTTTTGACATAATATAGTTACTGGCGCCAACATTCGGAAACATTTAAATGCCAATAACTCTGTTTTTTACATGGGACACCCTATATGTGTTTACAGGGTTGGATGTAAAATTAAATTCTTTTTCTTTTGATATCAGAATGTACCAATGTATCTTCAACCGTTGTAGAGAAAAATGTATATTTCTTCTACTACTATCGAAACAGACGACTTCAATTTGCACAAACTAGATTACGTAACAATAATATTATGACAGATATATTTAATAACCATTTGTACCATTTATAATTTTATACAAGTAATAACCTTAGTTTAAATTTGTTTTATTAAGCATACAAATTTAAATTGAGCTTATTACTTGTGTATAATTATAAATGGTACAAATGATTATTATATATATCTGTCATAATATTATTGTTACGTAGCCCACTTTGTGCAAAAGAAAGTGGTCTGTTTCGACAGTAGCAGAAGAAATATACATTTTTCTCTAAAATGGTTGAAGATAAATGAGTACATTCTGATATCAAAAGAATGAGAATTTAATTTTACATTCAACCCTCTAAAAAGATATAGAGTGTCCCATTAAAAAAAAAAAAAAAACAGAGTTATTGGCATTTAAATGTTTCCAAATGTTGGCGCCAGTAACTGTATGTCAACAAAAGGATCCGTACATGTTAATATAGAAAATAGTAAAGCAATTCAAGGCGTATCAATTTGAGCAATCCAAAATTTTCTACCTTTTTTAGTTTTGATCCTACAGCTCATTAACGAGAGCGCTGCAATTGCAAAATTTTTGATAAAATATTTATTTTCTCGAAAACAAAAGCAAATAGGTCTAGGAAGATCTTAATAAAAGTTACCGAAAATATCATGTGGAATCTAAAAATAACATATAGTGTGATGACGTTTAAAATAATAAATTACGTACGCTTTTTCTATAATTAGGACACCCTGTATATTTGAAAATATTTTCTAGCTATGCGTTTTTTAAATAGGGATATCTTTTATTTGAAACTTTTTTTCTATACTGTAAAATAAACAAATTATTTAAAAAACCGCGTCTGCTGGGACAACCTGTATTTTAGATATTTGAATAATGGTTTTCTGTTTGGTTCAATTTATTCATTTATACTTATTATTTTTCTTATGATTTTCTATTTCTAGTGCCTCAGGTAGAGTAAGTTTTATACTTTTATTGCAATTATGGAGCAATTTGACATTATCGTCATTTTTGCTGTTATGTCCAGAAATCAGTTGATGTTGAAAAAAAAATAGAAGAGTGTTGTTTTTTATGTTCTTTTAGATAGTTTTCTTTCCGTTTCCCCAATTTTTTCCATTTTATTGTCTTTGTCTTTATTATTACATAAAATGTTTGCTAGTGTATTTGTAGATTTAAATGCAGGTTTTATATTATGTTTGACAAGGAAATTCGATGTCATCATCGCAGAATGTGAAAAAGTAAAAGGTCTGTATATTGTTGTTTTGTTTTCTTCTTTTACTTACAAAGGAAGAATTTTTCGTAATATTTTTGCGACAGTATTATTGAGGAAACCATTTTTGTGTGTTATGGCTTTGATTAAATTAAGTTCATGTTAACAATAAACATCGGTATCACCTCACACCACAACTTTGATTAATTATTCGGGACACGTGTTTCGAAAACGCATGGGCGTTCCGAGCGTACCTATACCAGAAACGTTGGAGTTCTTAGTAGATTTTCTGAAACATAATAACGTAGATGAGATTAAAGTAGCTGAATACAAAAGATTAACCTCGTTGTGCATGTCGCAAAATCGGTTTCAAGTGAATGGGAAGTTTTATGAACAAAATGAAGGCACTGCAATGGGTAATCCGTTATCCCCTTTCATTGCTAATTTGTTCATGAGTAGTTTTGAAACGAGCATGAAAAGAGAGAATGGATATTTTCCGAGAATCTGGCTTAGGTACGTTGATGACATATTCGCGGTGTTCGACACTACAAAAATGAGTGTCAACGAATTCCTCAGCAAATTAAATTCCAGATTTAATACCATTAAATTTACAGTAGAAGAAGAAGTGAAGAACAAACTTCCTTTCTTGGATACTCTAGTTATTAGGAATGAACATAATAGATTGGAAATTGACATCTACAGAAAAGAAACATATACGAATAGATTCATTCTAGCAGATTCAATTCATTGTGATCAACAGAAAATGTCCGCGATAAATTTTTTAATTAATAGATTGGTTAAATTCCCGCTAAATAAAGTGAGATTTCAGAAGGAATTAGAATTTATTAAGAGAATAGCGGTTTATAATGGTTTCTCTTCTGCAGATGTTGAATGCACGCTTAAAAAAGCCCAATATAAGAATCACGTCAGAAATTCCACTACTTTAGTCCCATCGAATAACCGGGAAAAGAAATTCATTAAGTTACCGTTCCACCCTATAACCAAAGGATTGAACCGCGTTTTTCAACAGTTTAATTTAAATGTCTGTAAAGACTGTGATCAAATTTATATCGCGCAAACAAAACGGTCAATAGAGACTAGATACAAAGAACATCTAGCTCACTTTCGATACGGAAGAAAGGAAAAGTCCGCAGTAGCACAACATTTAATTGAAAAGGGACATCATATTGAAACAGACAGTGTCAAATTATTAAAAGCCGTCGATAAGCCAAGGGAACTCGACGCCTACGAGAGTATTTTTATGTATAAACACGAAAATAATCTCATGAATAGAGAACCATCGATTCTTGGAAGGTCGGTTTTGTTTACGAATTTAAAGAGATAGGATGTCCCTTCACAACATGTGCTAACGGTTAGTCCGGTTAAGTAGAGTTCGCATGCGTTGCTTGTTTATACAAGAAGTAGGGGGATGTTTATAATGATGGTGTTTTAATTTTATTTATTCATTCGGTATTCGGTTGATGATGAAAACCCATGCGTTTTCGAAACACGTGTCCCGAATAATTAATCAAAGTTGTGGTGTGAGGTGATACCGATGTTTATTGTTATTACGAACCCACAGTCCTTGAAATCATTCTAAGTTCATGTTGATAATCGAAGTTGTTCATAGGTATGCTGATAAGTCTATGTATATAAGAGTTTAAAGCCGAATATTTATGTGTCGGATGATGGTGTGAATCAAATGGTATGATATTGTCTATGGTTGTAGGTTTTGGAGATATGGTATATTGAAAGGTATTGTTAATTTTGCTTATGGTAAGGTCTAGAAAATTTATTTGATTGTTTTGTTCAATTTATTGAGTAAAAGTAAGGTTTTGATGTACGTTGATGTAGTTTGATCTACGTATCTAGCCCAGAGATCTATATTGTAAAAAAAGAGTTTAGTTTGGTTTAATATGAAATTCTTTTCTATGTAGTCTAGAAAAATATCCCTTAAAGTGGCATTCCCATAGGTAACCCATTTTCTATTTTGTAAAATTCATGGTTGAATTGACAGTATTTGTTATTAGTCTGTAGGTTAAGTATTTTTGTTAGGTTTTCGATTTCGTTAGGGTCAATAACGTTTTCATTTAATATATCACAGGCAATTTTAAAGGTAAAATCTATAGGTATATTGCTATAAACGTTAACAATGTCAAAAGGAATCATTGTGTTATGGTGTGATCTTTTTTGCTTTAGTAATTTTATTACATGTTGTGAATTATCAATAGAATATTTTGATTTATATTCAATATCATTGAAGATGTTTAACATAATTTTTCCTAATTTATAAGTTGGTGTATTGTAATAGGTAACAATAGGTCTAATAGGAAGATTGTTTTTATGTAGATTAACTATGGAATACAACTTTGATAATGTGGGGTTCATAGGTATAAGAAAATTAATATTTAAAGTATATTTACTGATTGTGGCTTTTGTTTCTTTTGTGCATATTTTTATCTTATTTAGAAAAGTGTTTAAATGGTTCTTAGATATTTTTTGGAGTTGTTGTTATTTATGAAATTAGTAGTTTTTTCTTTGTATAAATCTCTATCTAACATAACAAAACCGTATAATTATTAATACAACCATACAAGGAAGAACAATATATGTATATTTATTTATTAGTCAAATGTAATTCATGTTTAATTATTTGAATTTGTTGGTTACCCCCAAAAATCAGACATTTATAACCGAATATTATTATAATAAGTACATGTACATTAAATAACATAGTGCTGAATACGACCCCTATTGATCGTTTTAATAAATTATGAACTCAATAATAAAACCAAGAATTAGTTTGCTTTTGACATATCTTCAATACACGATCATGTTTGTATAATTGAACTTATAAGCGATTGTGTATGTATGATACTCTAAATAAGTCATTCCATTGGGCTTGAGCTTATCTAGTTTCTTGCTAGGCCACGACACATTAAACTGTTTCTAACAAGGGTCCATTGTTTCCCCTTCGTAACCCTCGTCCGGACATTCACCGGTATCCACTTCACCCGCAACGTTACACAACGATACCGTTTTTTGCGCGCTTATTTTCAGGTCGTCACTTTCGGTTTGCGTCTGAGCACCCACGCACTTTTTTGCGGCGCCAGTCGCCGTTGTCACGATTTTGTCCTCCGCGTTCGAATTCATACGTACGACGACCGCTGGTACGCAGGATGGCCACTGTATCGGCGGTAACGAACAACACGAATGCACTGAACCTTCGGAAAACGTAGTTTCTTGTTCGGCGACAGTTCTCACGGGATACCCGTCGGCAGTGTAACGGACATCAGCGCAATAATGTTCATACGCCGGTTGCGCTTGATGTCCCCTAGCGATAAATTCCGCTTCTCGCGGAAAGCGGTTGATAGGATTAGACGATTGTCGTTTACCAGCACCACCGCCTCTATTATAAGGCAGAGTCCTATAACAATCGCCCGTATTAAGTAATCCGACGGGATTAAGATGCACGTCAGCTGAAAGTCTATATAAATCACGAGCGCTACGTCTCAAACCATCTAACATGTTGGGCGCCATAACGTTAGGCGTCATCACGTTGGGCGCCAGCACGTTAGATGGTAGCACGTTAGACGCCACCAAGTTAGAAGATGAAGATAATTTGAAATTTTCAATGGCCTCTTCGAAGTTCACGTGCGATTCGCCATCCCCTTCCTTCCTTCTACCAGCGGCAACGACGCTTTCTGTGTCGTTAATGAGGTCGGGATTCTGTTCCAGCTGATATCTTCTCAGCGTAGTCGGCGTTTTAACTTGATTAGAGGTCGAAATAGTCGTCGTCGACATCGTCCCCAGTAAATCCTCATTAGGATGCGTAGCGTTGTAAAACATTTCCTGGCGGTCCACTAACGTGATATTGCTACACTGCTTGTTGTTGTGTTGGGACTGTTCGCTGAATTCCTCGACGCTATCCAACAGCAAGCTGTCTTTGGTATCGTGCAATTTGTTCATTTCTCTTTTACGCCTACGCCTAGAGTTTTTGTAACACCTCACCAACGACAGAATTAATACGATAATTAGTACTAAGAGGGAAACAGCAGCCGCTGACACAGTTATTAGTATAAACTCGAAATGCAATGTCGTTATCTCGAATTGCGGTTCCTCCTCAATATAACTCTTATTGTGAAATTTGAATAGACTATTCCGGCAGAATTTTCAGCAGTACAAATAAAGGTACCGTTATCTTCCGTATTCGTATTGTATATGAACAGTTCGCTGCGTTTATTCATGCTACCCTCTTCGATAAAGTAGATGAGACGCATTCCGGGTGCTACTAAGCTGTCGTTCTGTAATAATTGGCCTTGGAACCACCAAGATACGTGCGCCTCTGGTACAGCGTGCACGTGACAAAGCAGGGATACATTTTTCCCTTCCCTATCTCCAGATAGAAAGTCGTTGGTGATACGTCAGGTAGACACGCTAAATCCAGGGTCGGTATCGATTTGATAGGTCTGCCAGCGAGTTTCGGTGGCCTTTTACATTTCGGTTCCGATGTTAACGGTATACTAAATCCTCTCAGCCAAGTATGCATCTCCAACATGTGACAGTCGCACTCCCATAAATTTCCTTGCAGCTCAACGCCGCGTAACGTCGATGGGAACACCTGGCTACCGTTCACTGATGACATTTTGTTATTCTTCAGATGCAACCATTCCAAACTATGTAGGCCGATAAAAGCGCCATCTTCGATACGTCTAATTTCGCAACTATCCAATTCTAGCGTGTTTAGGAACGATAGGTGATTAAAAGCTAACCGCTTCAGAGATTTTATCGGATTATAACTGAGCGTCAACCTCATCAGCGATTGCGTATCGATGAAGATATCCGTAGGGACCGCTTCTAACATATTACCTGACAGATCTAATTCGACTAAATTCGCTAAACCTTTAAATGCCCTACCGTCTATTAGAGCGATACGACATCTCGAAAGATATATCCTTTGCAAGTTAATTAAGTCCATTTTTAAGAATTTTTCTTTGTGTATTGAACGTAGATTATTGCCGGAGAACTCTAATACTTGCGTACCCATATCCATACCTTCAGGGATCACTAGCATATCTTTATTAATACACTCTACTGTTTGTTTCCGTTCTTCCACTTGCATATACAATCTGTAGGACAACCGGTTGCAACTTCTTCTAAGAGAAAAACAATTAGAAGTGATAGAAGTCCAAGCATGAACTTCCGATGCATTCTGTAGGTTACGTTAGGGATAGCATTTTTTTTTAAACTTTCGCTTGTAATTGTATCTCACTTCATTACATATTGCATTATTCTATGTTGTTTTAATGTTGCTTCAACTTTCAGAAGAAAATTGTATCCAAGCCTGCGGTGATCAAGTTTTGTTTCCATTTTATGACAACTAGATGAACAAGTAGGTCGTGGTACTTCTAAATTGTGTACCTGTAACAAAAGAAAATTAAATAAATAACGTTGTATTATTATGTATTGCCTGTATTTTATCTTCAAAACAAAAAATTAAGATAATGGCTGGAATATATAAGCTGCAGGTGACTCAGTATGCCTGTGAAGAGTACCACAAATTGTTCACGAGTCATTTTTGCAATGAAAATTTGATAACTGCTTATTAGGTTGCATTCCAAAAAAAATCATGAAAGTCAGCGACAATGAGACGTTTTTAATTACCGAATTGGGGCCGAATAAAAAAGTCTGTATACAGGGTGCTCACCTAGTACGCGGAAGTCCAATATCTTGGTTGATAACAGAAATAATTGAAACTTTTTATTTTGAGGTGTCTACTTTTCTCAGCATCTACAAACCTAAAGTAATGCCGATTATACAGCGTGTTCCATTTCCTCTGCATAGACAGCAACTTTGTTTTTAAATACAAACCTATATTTTTTATAATTTGTTTTGAATCTACATGAAAAATAAAAGGGACTTTATGTATGGTCTGCATATGAAAAAATTGACGATTTTTGAGATAATTGGCTTACTATGTTTTTCTAGTAAATTTTTGTCAGTTACAATATCGCAAATTTTGCGGTTACGCTAATTAACAGAAAAACTATTTTTAGAACAAATGTTAGGCAACAATGGTTCTTCAAAACACCATGTCAAAAACTGACCTACAGTATGAGGGATGCCCAGAAGATGTTTTCAAATTTGACGAAGTAAAATATGATATGAAAAAAAATCTTCTACAACTTTGCTACAATAGCATTCCCTATACCTAAGTTCAACATTTTTGAGTATAAATTGAGTAAATTTATGCATTACTATTATCTTTTATTGATACAGGCTTGCTTCTACATAAACTGAAACATCTTTGCATTACTATTTGTTGTGGAATCGTATTGAACGCGAATATTTCTGTAGGCCATTCAGGTAATTATTATAAACTTAATAAAAACCCAAAAAAATTAAAGAGATTGTTTGCAGAAACGAATGTTTGACATCGTTCTTTTCGTAACAAACGCAATTTAACTAAAACATTTGAATTTTCTGGCAAAATTAGTTACATATACTGCTAATAAACAATCCCCTGCGTTTCACATTATTGGCAATCTTGTTCATGAATTTGATCAATAATTTTCACAATAATTATTATTTCAGGTTAGGCAACATTAAGATGCCAGACAAGTAGATGATTACAACTAGATGATGAAAAGCGACAAGAAAATTCCTAAATAGGATTATGATATGCTGAGAAAACATCGCTGAATATTTAAAAAAATTCTTTAATTTTTTTGGGTTTTTATTAAGTTTATAATAATTACCTGAATGCTCTACAGATATATTCGCGTTCAATACGATTTCACAACAAATAGTAATGCAAAAATGTTTCAGTTTGTGTAGAAACAAGTAAATTTCAAGTAATGCATATATTTACTCATTTTTTAATATAATACTGCGTTTTTTACCCAAAATATTGAACTTAGGTATAGGGAATGCTATAGGAAACTTATAGAATATTTAATTCTGCGCCTTATTGATCAATAATATACAAGGTGTTCCATTTGAATTAACGGAGATTTTTCATATTTTGCTTTGTCAAATTTGACATTTTCTGGACACCCCTTATACTGTAGGTCAGCTTCTGCCATGGTGTTTTGAAGAACCATAATTGCCCAACATTTGGTCTAAAAGTAGCTTTTCGGTTAATTAGCGTAACCGCAAAAGTTTGTGATAAATTTACTAGAAAAACATAGTAGGGGAAAGGGAGGCAGATTCAGCCACGGGGCACAATTGGCCACCCCATTTAAAACTTGAGAAATTCGAATTTGGCGCGTTAGATGGTTGAAAATAGCAATAACATAGTTTTCTCTCTCTGTGTAAAAGTTTCTGTTTGAATCCGTTGAGCAGTTTGTTTACAAAAAAAAATTAACTGTTTTTTGGCCTGCAAGGCAAGTTTTTGCAAAGTTGTGTTTTTCGTTGTAAAAGCTGTATTCTTGTTGACATTCTACAACTGTTTTCTGCAGCATAACTGTAATACATTATTTGTAATTGTCCTTAAATATTACTAATCTAAACATATGTGCTTTAAGAGTAGCAAGGTAAGTTTTGATTCAGATGCAGATTGGGCACATGCAGTCGCACTGTGGCCCATAAAATCATAAGTCAACGTTACTTAAATTTTTACAAAAATAAATGTTTCTTTGACAAACCGTGGGATATAGGATAGTAAAACAATGGCTTTGCCTGTAGATGGTAAGACATTAAAGAGGGAAAACAACCGGTCTACGTATTCCCACAAATTCGTAAGCCCGATGATTATTTAAATGGTGCTTCATCATCTAGTCTTGGCTTGGGAAGTCACAACGGTTAGATGACTGGAGAGCTGTTTGTTTCTGTATTAGATCACATCAAATCTCATACACATTGTACCACAGATAAAAATATCCTTCTATGATTAGACAATCACGAGACCCATGTAACAGTCAAGGCGGTACATTTTTGTTGAGAGAACGGGATAATTATGGTCTCGTTCCCACTCATACCGAACCAAAAACCGAATAAAAGAAAGAGATTCAAGCAGTGTGCAGTTTCTGACTTGCCAGATTCATAAATTTCAATTAAATTCTCCGACGACGATGTTAGTGAAGAATTCTCTGACGAAGAAATAGGAAATCAATTTTTTATAGCTGACAAAGTTATAATAACCACAGACGACTTTCTTTTGGTAAAATTTCCAACAAAAGTTGTTGCGAAGTTTTACATAGGCAGAGTTTTGAATGTGTTTAATCAGCAAGAATTTGAGTCAGTTTTCTTCGCTGTATAAGCGCCTTGACATATGTATCTATAGTTAATCGAACTGATGTGATAGCTAAATTAGCAGCGCCAGTGTCTTCAGAAACAGCCGGGACATCTTCACTATTGTTTTAATTTCAATATTGTGACATTCAACATTCAGTAGGAATGAAATATGTAAATTCTTTTTAAGCTTGTGTTACTACAATGAAGCAGTTGTATTTGTATTGTGATGTTTGCTTCAGTAACTAAATAAATTTACTTTGAACACAGTTTTATTTTAATTTATTTACGCCGACAAATTCTGTAATCCATTTTACAGTTTTTAACAAACATGAAAATTAACATGCCACATAAAATAAATATGCACCTTCAATTATATTAGAAGTTCCTTAAGATTTCATATTTTGAGTGTAAGTACGAAATGTGAAATAATAAATACGAAATAAACTGGCTGAATGTGCGTCTCTTTCCCCTAAGCCAAATATCTATGAATAATACATAAAGTACCTTTTATTTTTCATGTAGATTCAAAATAAATTATAAAAAATATAGGTTTGTATTTAAAAAATCTGTACTGTCTGTGCAGAGGAAATGGAACACCCTGTATAATCGGAATCGATACGTGAAATAAAAAAGTTATTTATCTCTTATCAACCAAGATATTGGACTTCCGCGTACTAGGTGGGCACCCTGTAGGTATAATAGATCAATAGCTTATATTTAAAAAGCTTAGGTCGTGTAATTACCTACAGCAATATAAACGGAATACTAAATAACAACTTCTCAAACTGGATAAATTTCCCATTATAGAACTCGGAACTCAAAACAAAATATGATCTGTCGAAATAAAGAAAGTCTTTTATATGCAAATGTCCCCATACAAATTTGGTTTTTAGTAGCGGCGAAGGTTGAATGCGAAACCACCGCGCCAAATATAAATAACAGCCACTCCACTTCGAGACGTTAAGGGGTAATACGAAAACAGAATAGCGAATGGCATCAAATTATCTGCGTGTTTGAAACACTGTTCAACATAAGTATCGCATAAATTGCTTTGTAGTACCACTGTCGTTCGTATTGTAGCCGAATCTTACACATCTTCTCCGCAGTTGCTGCTTCAGCTGAGTCTTGAACCGCAACGTCTTATACGCAATCGTGAGTATTGTTAAGCTTCTTATATGGTAGAATACATTTCGCGTTTGGAAATCCACCTCCTTGCAATTAATTCTAATGTAAGCCGTTCCACTAAGCAATGCTTGCAAGTTATAGTGCGACGAGCATTTGCATCGAATTAAATTAACGAAAGAAAGAGAATGCCATGAATGTGTATAGATATTAAATTATGTATTACGTTCTACTACTCATTCATGTTAGAATATTAAGGAAATGAGGAAATTATAAAATTGACCGGATTATATTGCTATAATACCCTTAAAACAATTGGTAAAATGATGTTATTTCCATTACACATAATTAAAATGAAATAAAATGGCGCTTCATAGCAGTAAACTAGAACTAAGCACATTACTTACTACTAATCCCTAGATTCGTTAAACAATGGCGAGGCGGTGCTCATCGCCACTTCTAGCTGGGTTTCAGAAAAATGTCAAGAAGAATTACTGTCTTGTTTGTACTCATGTATGTACCTCGTTAGAAAATTTTTGCGAACAATTATTTATCATCATTAAATATATTCATATCCCTATAAAATATGCCATTAGGGTGGAGGCGCAAAAATTGCTATTAAATACTTGCAAGTTACAACATAATTTTTGACAATTTAATATGGAAACTTCATAAGGGAAACCATGTGCGATACTGATAGGCTTCCAGTATCGTAGAAGAATAGTGTTATAACTTGGTTGTGCATAGAGGAGAAGACAAACAGCTAAATAGTACATCACACGCGTTAAAAATGGACCAAAATAGGGTTTGCTTAGTGTTTAAACGGTACATGAAGGTCGAAAGCGAGTTATTTAATCGAGGTTTAGAGCTTTCGTGTGAGATTTTTGCATTTCTTCTTCAACTTCTCAGAATATTCATTTTCCCAAGCACATATATCGAATGGAAACTAAGCCCACTTCTCCTTTCACTGAAGGTGGTGAGCCAAAGAAGCAAAGAGGCGTTATCACTAGGGCATATAATATTTAAGAGTGAACCTTTCGCACATTGTTCTCTTAAAAAATCACAAAATTTACGTATTTAAATGTATTTATCGCCCCCTAGCGGTGGCGGACAAGACAAAATTTAACAGGTTCAATCACTAGCCATAGGACAATGACAATCCTTTCCAATAAGACCAAATTTTCTAAATTCCGTTCAGGGGAAGCAGAATAATTTCAATTTTCAGAAGAAATTTTTACCATCCACACGTTTCTGAAGATATCTTCGGATTGGTAAAACATAGCGATACCAGCTTTTCGCTGATTTGTTGATAATTTAGCCTACTTTTTTAATTTATTGTCAAAAATGTATGTTTCTATTTAATATTTTCGAGAAAAATAAAATTCCCAAAAAAATGTTAACAGCGTCCTCTAGCATGCAGGTCACTTATTAGATTCGTTCGAATTTGTAAGCATCAGGATTGGAGGAGTAATGCTGTTTTCAACGAGACTAAGTTCGCAAAATTCGGTTCAACAGAACAGGAATTACAGACGTTCGTGTAATACAAAGTTTCTATCGTCCCCCTCCCTAATTTGACAAAATAAAAGAAGGTTGTCCGATGTAAAATATGCAAAATTTGCAGTAGATTCCGTTTTTGATATTGATGACAGACCCTAAGTTGGTAAATTTTGGTGATCAGTTACACCCTCTAACGGTCATCCTACGCTTTTCTAAACAATTTTCATATGTTTCTCGGGGTCACTTTAGTCAGTAATATTTTTTCCCCAAAGCTGTACTGTAAACTGTTCCTGAGATATGGCTGAATGACATTCTTAGTTGGCCACCCGGTACATATATAATAAACCTGTGGGCGATGTTGATCTACACGATAATGGTGTAGCTAACTATAGAACACAAATTATAGGCCGGAAATGTCGAAGTTGTGGCCATTATTTCCAAATTCTATCGATAGTACTGTTGTCAATGTATGTAAATGTACATTCGTGTCAGCCTTAGAAAAATTATAATAAGATAGTTTGCTGTTAAACACTAACAAATCTAGGCGGTAGTTGACACACAATGTGTTTTACATAACCCCATAGAAAGAGGGCATATCTGATAATAGAGCTGGCATGCAATGGATCCTCCTCATTTATTTCTCAGGAAATTAATTAGATAATTGATGCAGGGTGATGTACCACAGATCCATCTTGTAAAAATTACATTCTTTGACTAATGCTTTATCTTATAATAAATGGTAAATAAAGAAGCTTGGCCATTCACTTCTCCATCAAAAAAAAAATTTAGTCCAATGTCATTATGTCCAGTTGTCCAAGCCTTCAAAGGCTAACTAGTTTGAGCGTTGCTGTAGAATAACGATTACTTGTGGAATAATAATGGAAATTAGTCTAAGCTAATGTCTGTAGCTCTAATTTTATGAAACATCATTTCATCTCCGAAAAGGGCAAAATCACAAAAATGTCGCTGTTTGGATTTGTTAGTAGCCGTTAATTCAACCCATCAAACTTCCTGAAGTTAATCTCAAGGTTCAGGCCTCTAAGAAACCATCAGAGTCCTGATTCAACCAACCAGTTTGCATTAAAGTAGTATTTTAATGTAAGAGGGAGCGTTTTTATATTCGCGGAATGGGGGATAAGGGGTGGAAATAGAAAAACCAAATTATTTTTCTTTTTCAATATATTCACCTGCAAGACGGATACATTTTTCACATCTTTCAATTAATTTATTTATACCCTCATAAAAAAATGATTTCTCTTTATCTGCAAAATACGCCGAAACTGCCTCCTTGACTTCATCATCGGCAGTAATTTTTTTACCCGCAGCTCTTTTTCATTTTCGGAAACAGGTAATAATCACTCGGGGCCAGGTCTGGCCTGTAGGGTGGGTGATTCACAATTTCGAAGCCCACCTTATGCAGGGCAGCTAACGCAACGCGGCTCTTGTGGACGGGCGCGTTGTCGTGCAAAAGCAGCACACCTTTCGTCAATTTTGCCCGTCTTTTCTCTTTAACAGCTTCTTTTAGTCGCTCTAATATTGAAGCGTAATATTCTCCGGTTATAGAAACACCTTTATATTTATAATCAATCAACAATATTCCTTCCGAGTCCCAAACTACCGTTGCCATGAGTTTCCCAGCTGATTGTGACACTTTAAATTTCTTGGGAGGTGCTGTGCCCTTTTATGCCACTGCATGGAGTCTTGTTTGGACTCAGGTTCATAATGATGAACACAAGTTTCGTCTACAGTAACAATTCGACTCAATACACCATCCTTGTCTTCATTACAGAGGTCCAAAAATGCACGCGAACACTCTACGCGCTGTTGTTTTTGCGGCGGCGTGAGCATTCTCGGCACCCATCTTGCGCTGACCCTAGACATGCCGAGATGATCATGTAAGTTTTAAAAATTGTTGTATCGGATACTCCAACCATTTCTGCGAGTTGTTTCTTCTTTAGTCGAGCATCTTCGAGTACAATTTTTCAACTTTTGGATAAGTGCTGGCGTGGTCACCTCAATGCTCCTGCCTGGCCTCGGGTCGTCTTCAAGGAATTCCCTTCCTTGTTTAAATAAACTATGCCACTTGTACACCATGGTTTTTCCTGGACAAGAGTCGCCGTAAACCAATGACATCTCATTCATTATGGTTGCGACTGATTTTCCTTGCCTGGTAAGGAACTTTATAACGGCACGATATTCGATTTTTTCCATATTTCACTTTTCACTCCTGATTATGTTACTTTGTTGACGATAGCTCAAAGACTAACTGTCTAATAACAATGAAACTTTGTATTTATACTAATTATGAGTCGCTGCACGGGCCCGCTCATTCCGCGAATATAAAACGCTCCCTCGTATCTATCAGCAAGTACTTCCGCTGTAGAGTACGAATCCAGGAATATTTTTCAATTTAATTTATAAAGAGCTTTTTCGTGGATATATACACAGTACACTAGAAAATATTATCAATTTCTTTCAGACCAAGAAGTATTATAGAACCGAAGACTTTATTTGTTTCCTCCTTTTTATACGACATGATTTTTTTATTGTGAGAAACCTAAACGTTATCATCACATAAACAAATTTGTCGCCGGAGTTGCCCCTGTACCTTCCAGATATATTTTAAATTTGATCCCTTTTCCCGTACTCCCACGGGACATATGTGGGAATTGAGCTTACTCCTATTGCAGCGACACAAAATTGAAAAACGAAGAGCTTTCCTTTTTATACCGGAGCATTGCGGATACGGGTAGCTTGAGTCATAATATCTCTTTTCAATTTTTCGTACGATATACGAATATCAAGCCGTTCCATCTAAGCAGATCATAGTGTTTCGACGCCACAAATTGAGCATTTCGCGTTATCCCTCTCTACTTTATGTTACATCGCAAACGTCGATGCACGTTCTGCAAATGCTAATCAAACGATTCTATTTTATTTCATTATTTTCAGTAATAAGGATATCCTTGCATAACATAACCTTAAACCTGATACTTTGCAATCAGAGCATTGATTTTAAATTTATGACATTTTTCGGAATATTGAAGAATTTAATCAATTTTATTTTTAAAAAATTTAACGGGTCTTATTCACTTTAGAGTTAAAGTAATTTCTCCTTTTTTTATAATTCGACAATGTGCGGCAGACAACTGACCCGATTTGTAGATTTATTGCTCGGATTTCAAAAAGGATTGTACATGCTGACAAAGGTTTGACAAATTCCAAAGCATTAATCTGCGGTGCTCGTGGTCATCATTTCAATGTGAAAAAATATAAGTAATTGAGATGGAAATTTTTCAAAGATAAAGTATCCCTTTCTTCATCTGTTTTCGGGCTCTTATTTTTCGGGAGTAGGCACAGCCTGCGTTCTTGAATGCGTTTTAATGATCTTACACTGACCCATTTTTTGCGGGTCTATTATTAAAGTCCGATATACAGAATCTGCAGATAAAGTCAGTTTGTAGTTGTTTAAAAATTGTTTACATTTAAAAGATATTTTAAAGATGCGCTGCTCTAAAGATGATTATCGTAGCTATATCTTTCTAGTTTTTGAAATATTATACAAATCCTGCTGGGATATTTCTAGTGCATCCACATATTAAACTAAAGAAGATTACTTTTCTTTTTGATTAACTACTAATAACCACGTCGTATTCACAGAAGAATACTAAAGTAACTACAATATGCAACAACGAAAGGACGATAATACAGTTTGAAGTTGATACGCCTGCTTCCTACATTTAAACATGAATAATTCACTGATTTCAAAGACTAGCAGCAAAATCCATAAAGTAACGGCAACGTATAGCTGCACGAAGGGAAAGATAAATAGAGGAAATGTTAAAAACGAAAGTAGATAAGAATTAATTAAGATTAATTGTAAATCTGTTAGAGCGGATTAAAAACGCTTTCAGCAAAAAATTAAAATAGTACTACAAAAACGCGCTACAGATTTGTCAGACCGAAAAAACTTTGATTAATATTGCCGAGCGTAATTTATAATTGCTCGCGGGGACGTGTGAGTGTGTGTAAATCACGACTGGATTTTTGATGGAGGTAGCATTCCCTATCTCTCTGTTCATATACGTTCTATATACCTACGTATTTATATACATAAAGTTGTGAGTATAATTTTTGGCCTGGAAGCAATTTGAAATAATAACAGGATCGGATACTCAAAGACATGTACTTAAAGTAAGCATAGAAAAATAGTAAAATAAGTAGCGACTGTTGCGAGCACTTGGAGTGCTAGAAGATATTGTCCTTATGTTAGAATAAATTTGTCTTTCATCCTATTACTAAGCAGATCTGAACAATCTATTTGAACTGTGCTGCAATGCTAACGTTTTCTTTAGTTTCAAGTTTTGTAATGGAACCGTTTATGTCAAATAATTATCAAAATAGATTTTTCTGTTGAGCTCCCAATAATTTTCAGTAAGTTTCAGCATCACTCTTTCCTCAGCCTCTGCCAGTCTGTCTTTTCTTTGTTTTCTTTTGGGATCAATTTGACCGCAAATGCAAACAATTTCGTTACAGGATTCACACCAGATATCTCAAAAGATCTCATAGTTTACGTGACTCAAGGACTCTAAATTTTAGTTGTTGATATGACAATCAATCTTTGAAATTGTAGACTGGGCAATCTCGTCAATTTGAAAAACGAGAGCATTGAATTCGTTGGAACTTTTATGTCACACCAAGCCACAAAGGGCCAGTAGAAGTCCTAAGAAAACGTCGATTTTTGTCTTTTGTTATATATTATGTTACCAAGACTACTACTAGATTAAAAAATGTAAAAATTTATAAGCAGAACATCCTGTATAATATTGGATTTTTAGCTAGAAAAAGTATTTAATCTAGTATCTTCATCTAGTAACTGTTTCGTTGAAGTAACAAACACCACTCATAGCTAAGCTGCCTAAGATGGGGTTTTATTGCAATTTCATTAAATATGCCCACGCGTGTGTCTATTACTAACACAGAACTGTAGCTTATTCCCTTCTCCCTCTTACCCTAACTCCCTGACTTATTGTTCTTGCACTATTACTTCAAATCTGTAGGATGCTTTCCTTTTTGGCGGCCTATGTGTACTGTATGCTACATACTGTACAAGTAGGTTTGCTGTACAGTAGGTGCAGTCGGTTTGTTATTGGAACTTAAGAAACGTTGGGAGATGTTGGGAAATTTGAGCCAGCCTCATTTCCAGGAATTATAATACATCAAAGGAATTGATTGTGAGCTGGTTTAGAGCGCATCATGAATCCAACTGTAAACCAACTTTCACAACCAGTAGCTTTCACACAGAACCAGTTCAAAATCATTTCTAAACCAGCAACGCTGCTTTTAC
>CM043018.1:128837676-128890106 GCA_023690525.1 Holotrichia oblita
CGTTACACTTTCATAAATTTCTGGACAACATTTTCATCATATAAATATTACCTAGCTCGATAACCGTTTTATGGATCTGCTTCCTCCTCGGCCAGATGGTTCATCTTGTTAATCTAAACGAGAGGACAAACTCCCAGGAAGCCACATTAACTCGTTCGAGCGCTGTGACCGTTACACTTTCATAAATTTTCTGGACAACATTTTCATCATATAAATATTACATAGCTCGATAACCGTTTTATGGATCTGCTTCCTCCTCGGCCAGATGGTTCATCATGTTAATCTAAACGAGAGGACAAACACCCAGGAAGGCACATTAACTCGTTCGAGCGCTGTGACCGTTACACTTTCATAAATTTTCTGGACAACTTTTTCATCATATAAATATTAGATAGCTCGATAACCGTTTTATGGATCTGCTTCCTCCTCGGCCAGATGGTTCATCTTGTTAACCTAAACGAGAGGACAAACTCCCAGGAAGCCACATTAACTCGTTCGAGCGCTGTGACCGTTACACTTTCATAAATTTTCTGGACAACATTTTCATCATATAAATATTACCTAGCTCGATAACCGTTTTATGGATCTGCTTCCTCCTCGGCCAGATGGTTCATCTTGTTAATCTAAACGAGAGGACAAACTCCCAGGAAGCCACATTAACTCGTTCGAGCGCTGTGACCGTTACACTTTCATAAATTTTCTGGACAACATTTTCATCATATAAATATTACCTAGCTCGATAACCGCTTTATGGATCTGCTTCCTCCTCGGCCAGATGGTTCATCTTGTTAATCTAAACGAGAGGACAAACTCCCAGGAAGGCACATTAACTCGTTCGAGCGCTGTGACCGTTACACTTTCATAAATTTTCTGGACAACTTTTTCATCATATAAATATTACCTAGCTCGATAACCGTTTTATGGATCTGCTTCCTCCTCGGCCAGATGGTTCATCTTGTTAATCTAAACGAGAGGACAAACTCCCAGGAAGCCACATTAACTCGTTCGAGCGCTGTGACCGTTACACTTTCATAAATTTTCTGGACAACATTTTCATCATATAAATATTACCTAGCTCGATAACCGTTTTATGGATCTGCTTCCTCCTCGGCCAGATGGTTCATCTTGTTAATCTAAACGAGAGGACAAACTCCCAGGAAGCCACATTAACTCGTTCTTTATGGAGCGCTGTGACCGTTACACTTTCATAAATTTTCTGGACAACATTTTCATCATATAAATATTAGATAGCTCGATAACCGCTTTATGGATCTGCTTCCTCCTCGGCCAGATGGTTCATCTTGTTAATCTAAACGAGAGGACAAACTCCCAGGAAGGCACATTAACTCGTTCGAGCGCTGTGACCGTTACACTTTCATAAATTTTCTGGACAACATTTTCATCATATAAATATTACCTAGCTCGATAACCGTTTTATGGATCTGCTTCCTCCTCGGCCAGATGGTTCATCTTGTTAATCTAAACGAGAGGACAAACTCCCAGGAAGGCACATTAACTCGTTCGAGCGCTGTGACCGTTACACTTTCATAAATTTTCTGGACAACATTTTCATCATATAAATATTACCTAGCTCGATAACCGTTTTATGGATCTGCTTCCTCCTCGGCCAGATGGTTCATCTTGTTAATCTAAACGAGAGGACAAACTCCCAGGAAGGCACATTAACTCGTTCGAGCGCTGTGACCGTTACACTTTCATAAATTTTCTGGACAACATTTTCATCATATAAATATTAGATAGCTCGATAACCGTTTGATGGATCTGCTTCCTCCTCGGCCAGATGGTTCATCTTGTTAATCTAAACGAGAGGACAAACTCCCAGGAAGCCACATTAACTCGTTCGAGCGCTGTGACCGTTACACTTTCATAAATTTTCTGGACAACTTTTTCATCATATAAATATTACCTAGCTCGATAACCGACAACATTTTCATCATATAAATATTTTTATGGATCTGCTTCCTCCTCGGCCAGATGGTTCATCTTGTTAATCTAAACGAGAGGACAAACTCCCAGGAAGCCACATTAACTCGTTCGAGCGCTGTGACCGTTACACTTTCATAAATTTTCTGGACAACATTTTCATCATATAAATATTAGATAGCTCGATAAGCGTTGATGGATCTGCTTCCTCCTCGGCCAGATGGTTCATCTTGTTAATCTAAACGAGAGGACAAACTCCCAGGAAGGCACATTAACTCGTTCGTGCGCTGTGACCGTTACACTTTCATAAATTTTCTGGACAACATTTTCATCATATAAATATTATCTAGCTCGATAACCGTTTTATGGATCTGCTTCCTCCTCGGCCAGATGGTTCATCATGTTAATCTAAACGAGAGGACAAACTCCCAGGAAGGCACATTAACTCGTTCGTGCGCTGTGACCGTTACACTTTCATAAATTTTCTGGACAACATTTTCATCATATAAATATTACATAGCTCGATAACCGTTGATGGATCTGCTTCCTCCTCGGCCAGATGGTTCATCTTGTTAATCTAAACGAGAGGACAAACTCCCAGGAAGGCACATTAACTCGTTCGTGCGCTGTGACCGTTACACTTTCATAAATTTTCTGGACAACATTTTCATCATATAAATATTACATAGCTCGATAACCGTTGATGGATCTGCTTCCTCCTCGGCCAGATGGTTCATCTTGTTAATCTAAACGAGAGGACAAACTCCCAGGAAGGCACATTAACTCGCTCGAGCGCTGTGACCGTTACACTTTCATAAATTTTCTGGACAACTTTTTCATCATATAAATATTACATAGCTCGATAACCGTTTTATGGATCTGCTTCCTCCTCGGCCAGATGGTTCATCATGTTAATCTAAACGAGAGGACAAACTCCCAGGAAGGCACATTAACTCGTTCGAGCGCTGTGACCGTTACACTTTCATAAATTTTCTGGACAACTTTTTCATCATATAAATATTAGATAGCTCGATAACCGTTTGATGGATCTGCTTCCTCCTCGGCCAGATGGTTCATCTTGTTAATCTAAACGAGAGGACAAACTCCCAGGAAGCCACATTAACTCGTTCGAGCGCTGTGACCGTTACACTTTCATAAATTTCCTGGACAACTTTTTCATCATATAAATATTACCTAGCTCGATAACCGTTTTATGGATCTGCTTCCTCCTCGGCCAGATGGTTCATCTTGTTAACCTAAACGAGAGGACAAACTCCCAGAAAGCCACATTAACTCGTTCGAGCGCTGTGACCGTTACACTTTCATAAATTTTCTGGACAACATTTTCATCATATAAATATTGCCTAGCTCGATAACCGCTTTATGGATCTGCTTCCTCCTCGGCCAGATGGTTCATCATGTTAATCTAAACGAGAGGACAAACTTCCAGGAAGGCACATTAACTCGTTCGAGCGCTGTGACCGTTACACTTTCATAAATTTTCTGGACAACTTTTTCATCATATAAATATTACCTAGCTCGATAACCGTTTTATGGATCTGCTTCCTCCTCGGCCAGATGGTTCATCTTGTTAACCTAAACGAGAGGACAAACTCCCAGGAAGGCACATTAACTCGTTCGAGCGCTGTGACCGTTACACTTTCATAAATCTTCTGGACAACATTTTCATCATATAAATATTACCTAGCTCGATAACCGCTTTATGGATCTGCTTCCTCCTCGGCCAGTTGGTTCATCTTGTTAATCTAAACGAGAGGACAAACTCCCAGGAAGCCACATTAACTCGTTCGAGCGCTGTGACCGTTACACTTTCATAAATTTTCCTGACAACATTTTCATCATATAAATATTAGATAGCTCGATAAGCGTTGATGGATCTGCTTCCTCCTCGGCCAGATGGTTCATCTTGTTAATCTAAACGAGAGGACAAACTCCCAGGAAGGCACATTAACTCGTTCGTGCGCTGTGACCGTTACACTTTCATAAATTTTCTGGACAACATTTTCATCATATAAATATTATCTAGCTCGATAACCGTTTTATGGATCTGCTTCCTCCTCGGCCAGATAGTTCATCATGTTAATCTAAACGAGAGGACAAACTCCCAGGAAGGCACATTAACTCGTTCGAGCGCTGTGACCGTTACACTTTCATAAATTTTCTGGACAACATTTTCATCATATAAATATTACATAGCTCGATAACCGTTGATGGATCTGCTTCCTCCTCGGCCAGATGGTTCATCTTGTTAATCTAAACGAGAGGACAAACTCCCAGGAAGGCACATTAACTCGTTCGAGCGCTGTGACCGTTACACTTTCATAAATTTTCTGGACAACATTTTCATCATATAAATATTACCTAGCTCGATAACCGTTTTATGGATCTGCTTCCTCCTCGGCCAGATAGTTCATCATGTTAATCTAAACGAGAGGACAAACTCCCAGGAAGCCACATTAACTCGTTCGAGCGCTGTGACCGTTACACTTTCATAAATTTGCTGGACAACTTTTTCATCATATACCTAACCTAAATGTTATGCACGGTCAATCCGATACGCATCATTAATTTCCGATTAACGAAAACAATCACGAATACGGTATAGGTCCATTTTCACAGTTCATTACACATGACTTATTTTTATATATTTCCAAACTTTCGAAAACATGTAGAAACTTACTTTATTTGTCTAATTAATTTTACATTCGTATGATCGATGTTGTGATCTGTTTCAAAAATGTGTTGGGCAACGCTCGATTTCTCAATTCTATTAAATCTAAGATGAGCCATATGCTCTTTGAATCTAGTTGAGACTGCTCTCCTGGTTTGCCCAATATATTTTTGATTACAATCTTTACAATTGATTTCGTAAATACCTGACTTTTCTAGAGGTTGTATTTTATCTTTAGGGTAACCGATGAGACTTCGTAAACTAGTCCCAGAACTGTAAACTATTCTGAGATCTAGCTCTTTGAAGATTTTACTCAAACCTTTAGTGATAAAGGGAGCGTAAGGGAGGGTCACAACGGGTGAAGCTTTAACATCCTCTCGAAAAGTCGTAGATTCTTTCACAGTTTTCTTATAATTAAACTTCCTAATTAACTTATAGATATGCTGAGGCTGGAAACCATTACACTTGGCCGCATCTTTTATAATTTTAAACTCTTTCTCATACCTCGCCTTATTCAACGGAAAAGTGAGAAGTCTGTGGTCCAGCTCTCAGATTCTAAGTCGTTTTCAAAACGGCTCATGAAAAGGTTAGCCAAAAAGGGCGACAAGGAGTTACCCATTACCGTTCCTTCCTGCTGTTCATAAAACCCCCGTTGAATTGAAAAATGTTCTGTTTCATACAGATGTCAGTTAAGCGAATATATTCCTGGACACATTGCTGACTCAAACTATTTTGAAGCAACAAGTCCTCGAGGTATGTCAAGGTGTCTAGAATCGGTACACTAGGAAAGAGCCAGCCTCAGCATATCTATAAGTTAATTAGGAAGTTTAATTATAAGAAAACTGTGAAAGAATCTACGACTTTTCGAGAGGATGTTAAAGCTTCACCCGTTGTGACCCTCCTTACGCTCCCTTTATCACTAAAGGTTTGAGTAAAATCTTCAAAGAGCTAGATCTAGTTTACAGTTCTGGGACTAGTTTACGAAGTCTCATCGGTAACCCTAAAGATAAAATACAACCTCTAGAAAAGTCAGGTATTTACGAAATCAATTGTAAAGATTGTAATCAAAAATATATTGGGCAAACCAGGAGAGCAGTCTCAACTAGATTCAAAGAGCATATGGCTCATCTTAGATTTAATAGAATTGAGAAATCGAGCGTTGCCCAACACATTTTTGAAACAGATCACAACATCGATCATTCGAATGTTAAATTAATTAGACAAATAAACAATTGTAAGTTTCTAAATGTTTTTGAAAGTTTAGAAATATATAAAAATAAGTCATGTGTAATGAACTGTGACAATGGACCTATACCGTATTCGTCATTGTTTTCGTTAATCGGAAATTAATGATGCGTATCGGATTGACCGTGCATAACATTTAGGTTACCTGTTTTTGTAGATTTTATTTTAATTTAGTTTTATTATCGCCTTGATAATGACAGCATTGCTGTTGAAACGCGTCGGTGTTTTAGTTAAAACCTGTTTGGTGTTCAATGGGTTAGTGTTTAGTGTTCTACTTCTGCACCAAGAGATCCAGTGAAGAACTTCGTTTTATGTTCTTCAAAATTGCTCATGCAAAGGATTTCTCGTGGTGTTTATTTTCAAGTTTTAGATCTTCATGAAAAATATGAGAATTATCAAAATTAGCAGCCCGACAATTGCGGAGATAAGAGCGTCTGCGTACAGTTAGGGTGAGGGTAGGCAAATCTTGGACCATAGGTATGGTCCAAGATTTGCCTCTTCTTGATGATGTTTTCAAGACATAAGTTACAACACAATATTATTTACAAGCAGCGTAATGTTGTAACAAATCCATGGAACCTCATTTACACACACAGTTTACACAACAAGATCTACAGTTTTAGTCTTGACAAGCAGCACAGCTTAAGTAGTGCAACTACACTCATTTTACAAGCAAGTCAAGCCATGTAAGTATGTGGAAATCGTTTTGAACTGTGCACCAACACTATTTGTACCTATTTTATACTTCTATTATATAACCTACATTAAACTTTTCAAAATATACCTCATGCATACCAGCTATTAGGAAGTTTATCCCAATAATACGATAGGAAGTAGATAAACTGATAGACGTGCTAGACAAACTCGAATATTATATCGCAAATAAAATAGGTATACCGCGTATTGCATTCTAGAAATATCAATCTCTTTATCATTTTCCATATCGCGTTTGAGCGCCCTTTCAATTTCCGTGTCTATCGAACAAGAATGAGACAGATGGGAAACGGTAAAGGAGGACCGATTCCTCGAGGAGCTCTAGCGGTAAAGGAATCCAGCGGCTGTGGCGTCGGCGTCGGTTGTGTTTCGCCCTCCAACTTTCCTGCATTCACCAAGGAGGAGAGAGATTAGGCTTTAGAACGTAGACAAAATTGGTTCAATTTGCTTTCCCTATTGCGAGATATATTATTTTGGGTTTGACGTATGTATGTGTCGCATTTTTTTTTCTTTATATTTAAAGGAACCACTCCTTTTTTTCCGGGAAATACGAGATGTAGATGGGGAAATACCATCGGAAAACTACGAGAAAAGGAACGACGGATCTTTGTGATCTCATACCCTTGTGTAGGTAATATAGTTTCTATGAAGTAAAACGTTAACCGTACAAATATCTTTTGTAAAGGAAAATTGCTCTATACGTTTATAGAACCAGGAAATTGCAAAAATAAATTTTGTAGAACATTCACTCTGACACAAATAGCAATACCTTTGAATTGAAATGAAAACTGATATTGAGTAATACAGTGCTAAACGATTAAGCTTTTGCTTGACGTATCAGCTGTATGTATTCCTCTAAGCACCTACGCATAGTTTATCCTATATATAATACACACTGTGACAGCTCGATAGCCGTAGAACTAAGAGTGACTGACAATATGTTCCTTAGCTTAAAATATGTTGGTATTACTGGTTGGCTTACCCCGCATATATCTCTTTTGGTATCCTCTAAATTAAGACTCCCTCTGTATGTATTCCTCTATTATGAAAAACAATGCAAAAAAGTAAATGAAAAATTTGGAGGTTATATTGACTGGTAAATTGTTTACGGAAAGGGTGTCGTGTTTACCTACCGCTATATGTACTTACCCCAATTCAATCATTGTTTTGTGTCATACATTCAGTTCAAGTTTTAATTCAATTATGAGTGATCTCGTCACACGATCTAAACCATGAAATTTCCTGCTTCAAGCGATATATCCAGGACAATACTCAATATTGTAGTATTATGCCGACAAATCGTCGGTCGCCAACTAATTAGATGTTAAATTGTTATGTAGAATTCATTACATTACGTGGTGAACAAGTAGCTAAATTTTAATGACTTGTTTAATCGTTTGTCCTTGTTTTTATCGATAAATTAGCTGGCAATGCTATAAAACGATTTCCTTGCCTCGAGCCATGCAGGGTACTGAGCACAAAAACAAGTTTCCATTAGTTTGGTGTTATATTGATTTTGCTGTGAACGGCAATTTGGAAGAATACCAAAATAAACATAAAAATTCATATATATAGGAGTGGGAAATCCTGTCTTTGAAGCAGATGTTTGCCAAATATTTCAGGGGGAACTGCCGTATAAGGGACATTACAACTTTTGAATTTTCCCCAGTTGCTATCATAATGCAACAACACAAACTCTAAGCATAATTAGTTTTTAGAAGGTATTGTCGATAAAATAAACCTTTGCCTGTTTGAGGACATCTAGATTACTTATTATCACAGTATGATAGAACTCCAGTGCTATCTCTACGCGACTAGCTAGGACTTTGTGTCTAGTATGCCTTACCGTGCCCAGATGGCATTGTCGGCATCATTCCTTCCTAAAGAGGAAATTCGTAAATAGAATAAATTTAGAACAAATTTAACAATCAAAATTCTGCCACACTACGTCATGTTAGAACGAAACAAATAAACAATATTGACAATTGACTGTGGTGTTTCCAATGAGTGGAATAATAAGAAAATGTTATATCTCATCAACAAGCACTCATGAAATACCAAATACTCGAGATAAAGCTAACGTGTTCCAATCATTATGAAGGCCTTAATAATAATCGTTACTATTATTACAAAATAATTAATAATATTAGTTGAGCGTAGGTTTTCACGACCGTCGTTTACAGCATTGAAGTCTTCCAGATGTTGTCGCGTAGATAAGTTTAGCAGATATGTAGAGTTAAGAAACATCGACACGATAGCCAACCTGAATATACGAAATGATCTGCATTAGTTGAAGACCTATTTCAAGGCGACTACAAACTAAGCACCACCTGACGTCGACAATACCGGATCGGATATAGCTCATCGAACTGGAACGAATCTGGAACGAGAAGAAGATAACAGCCTTTAGAAACCTTCTGAAGAAGTTGACAGCTTGATCAGCGGAACGTCAACTGTAAACTTATCTACGCCACAACACCCGAAAGCTTTCAGCAAACTTCAAAAATTACCAAAATGTACCCTATAGTGAAGTCGGAGTCATTGGCCATTATCACTCACTATGACCTGTGACCTGTATCGATCCTCAATAACTTTGCAAAAATTGGAATCGTGTACCCTTATATTTTTTAGTTAAAAATTATATTTTGCCTTACCAACATGGTTTCATGGAAAACTAAAGCGTACGATCTTAATAACATGAAAATATAAACGTCTGGGTTTTGTAATGACCTGAGGTAGTTTCTTTTTATCTTATGATTTTCTGGATGGGATACAATACTGTAGCTACAATTCTTGTCAACACGAACAATTGGAATGCTTCAAGGATCAAAGATACGGCCCCGGTTTTTAGTATAGTATAGAATACGTGTACTTTAAAACCTGTTTACGAACAACTATTAAGAAGAACGTAACTCAACATTTTATTGGGTACCATCTAAACTTTTTCATTAATCGAGAGAATCCGACTTGATCTATATTCCCTATTAAAAAAACTACGAACAACTTACCCTGGATACATTCTCAAAGAAGGTAAACAGCTATAACTAAATCGTTTACGTTTGACAGAAGAGATAAATCTAATTTTTATTATTTTATTATATCAGCCTGCAAAGTATCTTCACGAAAGCGATTTCATATCCTAGATATATGTACGTTGATTCAAGGAAAAGTGGAAAACATTTCCCATCTCTCAATCATTCACCTTTTAAAGGACTTAGTCACATGCTGGAAGAACTTGGCTGAAACTTAAAAACAAAACAAACCAGACGATCTACAAACAATGCTATTTGCTAAAACCTTGATATCGCTTCTAAGAACTTTCGAACTCGGAGAGAGATTGGGCTAAATCGAGAATGTAACGAACGTCCTCATTTGATATACGAGACGGTTCGTATAATAAAGTATTACTTTTAGATTCGTAATTAAACTTTAGAGACACAACAGGGTGTATATTAAAGGAAATGCAAGTTTGTTTAGAAGTCATAGTTGCATGAAGTACTTTTGAAACTTAGATATACGGTAGCTACGGTAGTTAATATTTAGTTTTAGGTTGATTCTATTTCCTCTAGATTGCTATGCACTCATTTCTAATACTAAACCTGATATCGTAGCATCAAGTAAGTACATATACGAAATTGTATTCGATGCTTAAGCAATAATTACAAAAAAAACATGATATCCTACCTGAACTACCAACATATAAACATCTGATTTAATATTCATTAATTTTGCGTGCTAATAGTCAGTAACTAGAACAAGCTAGGAACGCTAGGTTTTGTGAAAATAACTGCAAAGAGAAATTAAGAATGAATCTAAGACACCACTGCTAAGCTTGTTGCTTACGATACCACGACAAAGTACAATCGATTAGGTATTAATGTTGAAATCTTCGACCGATAAAATTTTCCAGGAATATGCGATGTGATTGACATCCGAAGAAGGAGGCGGCGACCTGTCATTATCTGTTCTACACACACTAAATGGATACATTCGCTAGATGCAGCAATAGCAATAACAACCATATTACAATGCTCTGCTATCGGTGAATATATCGTAGTTGAATTCACGCTTCAATTGGATGCACACCAAACTGCAAGAGCTCACGTCACGCCTCTTTCATTATCCAGACTGAAGTAATTACCATCCACACTTGCACAGAGGATATTATGATCCACCTGCATCAAAATGGATCAGTCGCAATCTTCTCTGACAGCTAAGCTGCCCTTAAAGTACTAAAAGCCTTCAAGTTCGATTTCAAAATTGGACTGGCGTGAACAACTAACGGAATGTCTCAGCATTGTGCTGAGATGGATGCCAAGCCCCACTCAGGCATCAAAAGTAACGAAGTAGTGGATATGTCGCGGCCTTGATGTGAGGTAGGAGTCCGCCAAAGCGTCTCCAGCGGTGACCCGTCTAACGCTGACAAGGAAACTTGTCTAACATGGGTAGCACGGGGGAGAGGAGCCCTCCGGCTCGCCGGTCCTCTCCGAGAGGTGTCGGCCTCGTGCGGGCGGTGAGGTAGTGGGTGACAGTTTCGAGGCACATAACTTGTTATGTGCGGTGTGGCACCCGAAAATGCAGGATATGGGCTAGCGCCTAGGTACCTGCGGCAGACCATCAATGCCATTTTCAATCTGAATGTCGCGGCCTTATCGTAGAATTGCCCACATCATGAAATGCTCGAGAATTTCATGAAGTGGTCGCATTTTATGATGTGGACAACTAAGTTTGACCAGATCATTAAATCGTCAACATGTCACGATTTTGGCATATATCGTGGAAATAGGGTGTCCATAAAATATTTAATAAAAATCTAGAATGTGTTAGGAACTTGTTTATTGTTCTCTAAGTCCAAGATCACATGGAATACACAAACAATTTTTATATGAATTAAAAATTAAAGAAGACGGTCTTACAATATTTCAGTCATTTGTTGGCGCATGACAAACTTTGGTGGCACTTTGAAGGACAAAGATTTTTGTTTTTGAAACATGCGCATCTCTTTGTACGGCATTGGTTTTTTTGCTGGCTTGCATAAGTATTTTTGAAAGCCTTGGCCTCCAAATAAAGATTGAAAATTTACAGCTTCCCTTAATGATATTGGCAATTCTGATATAGCTTCAGAGTAATTCTTAGACGATATCCGTATGTCCTGTCGAGAAAACCAATTTTTAATTCCGATTTTGTAAACTCCGTCTCTAAAATCAACTACCCTTCCTGCAATATTTTTGGTGTCGAGAGGTCCACAGTCAATTTTCAATACATTCAAAGGCACGACCAATTTCTATTAAAGGAAGTATCTTGGCAGTATTATCGATCATTTTCTCTGCACCACATTTAACACCGCTAAGATCCTGATTTCTTTCATTAACAAATAATAGCTCATTTTGACAAAGAAAACATTAAACTTGTTCTCTGCAGCTTTCTCTGGCAGCGTCATATTGACTAGTTGATGATTCTCTACTGCTTTATTACCCTCTTTTTGATTTATTTGGTCCAGTTCTTCCCCTGATGGATGTCATAATACTTTGAGGAATATTACAACCTTTCCATATAGTTTTCGGATCAGAACCAAATGCACGGTAAGGGGATCTGCCAATTATGCGGTGGTAAGAGGAGTTTTAATAGTATTGAACAAAAAACAACCGATGAACCATTTAGTAGACTTATTGTCTTGCATACAACACCGCAACATATTTTTTACGTCTTGGTTTGATCTTTCCACGATGCTTTGCATTTGAGGACGTCGTGGACTACCGTGAATAATTTTGCATTCGGGTCACATCGACACCAGTTCTTCTATAACATGGGCTTCTATTATCACCTTGTAATATAAATGGAACGCCAAATTCCAAGAATATTTTTAACAGTTCCATGGCTAATTCTGCAGCTCTTTTCTTTTGAAATTATCGGCTGAGTTACTATAACTGTCTTCGGCACTGCACGTTTCTGTTCACAAACAGAGCACAAGTCGACAAATAGCTCAATGAGTTTCTTTGGAATATAAAGCCTGTTTTTAATGTGTTGAATCATTTTTAGTGGGCCACTATGTCCGACAGTTTTATGAACTTCCTTTAATATTTCAAAATAAGTCTCCATTGAAATTATACGAATACTAGGATCGCCGACACATTTTTTCTTGAATATAAGATATTTCTCAACCGCAGTTTCTATAATGTCGTACTTGGATAGCGAGTCCATAGTCCATAGACTTATTTCGCGTAGTCACCCTACTCTTCTTTATTTGTTTTATAACCTAAGAATTAAACAGAAATTATGCTGCGTTTCGGACATTTCACAAATGAAGAATAATATCAGTTCGAAAGACAAACACAAAATATTAGTATTAGTAATTTGAGAGTAAAGCATTAACCTGTAAAATACTTTCCAAACTCCATGGTTTCTTTACATTTTGCTCGGTATTTGCGTGACTTGCATAGTACTCGAGTACCTTTTTATCGTACACTCTTTTATTATCACTTTCTTCCTCATTTATTAACAAATTATTCACCTTTTCACTGCGATCTTATTGATTTGGCCAAGCCACATCATGATGTGGCCAATCGACAGTGAAAAATTTCATGAAATTCTCGAGCATTTCATAATGTGGGCAATTCTACGATAAGGCAACGACAGATATATTAGCAAGAAATGTCAATGAACGACCATTCACAGGTTCTGAGCCGACGTATGGTAGCAAGCTTTTGCCAGATTTGAACGCGTTGCTGGCACTGTCCCCACTGAAATGGACTCGCCACGTATCGTATGGGCTTCGAAAACTTTTATTGCTTACATAATTATTGTATTCTTTTGATTCATCCTTTATATACTGAGAAAAGTAGAATCAAAAAAAAACAATAGATACCTAATATAAATTCATTTGTCTCCATACGAGGTGCTTACAAAGAAAATGATCATTACGTGGTCGATAAGAAAGTACGAATCATTTTTACGCTTAAGTGGAATACGTGATGTAGGATTGTTATATTCTCAACCCTGTGATATCCACTTACAAGATCCAGGTATCCTTCTTTATAAACAAGTATAGAATTATTATAAACACTAAAAAAATTCTTGAGATATGTTTCCTTATAAAGTCATCTCTAGAGCTCACACGTCATCAAGATTTATTAAATTCGTTGTACATAAATTTGTTTAAGACTTCATGCATTTAAATAAAGGATCTCTCGCGCTATTTAAGAGATATTCAGGAATCGAAATTGACTTCACAAACATTCGAGTTCTTTCATGATTACTCCGGAAGTTAAAGAGATTGTTTCAAAAGTGAGAAGTACCGCGCAGTTCATAATAGCACTTAATACAAGAAGTACAACATTTCTTCATAATTTACGCTCACATAAGTCTGTGAGTGATCATTCCGAACTTTCCGTTTTTCAACGTAATCTGAAGCACTCAATTACATCAATAACATTAACCGAGAACTTGAAGATTAATCGTTTTAGAACCGACAAGTTGCGTGAAGTTTCTGTAGAAGAGGTCTCTCCACTTTCCGCAACAACCATCACGTTGTGGTTCTTAAGGGGAAAATATCCCGGCGCTCAGCAACAATAACATTCATCTTTGAATATGAATGAACTTTTCCATTTAGTGGAGCTACGTGACCGGCTTATTTCTGCTTGTAATTCGTAGGGTAACAGTTTCGACTATTAAAAATGATATTCGCGGTCTAAATTAAATTTGTAATTTGAATGTCGCTCCTTTTACTACCATCGAAAGCAAGATGTTGGAATTAAATAGACGATGTTCCGTTACAGATGTGGTCCCGCATAAAGATTGGCGTAAATTAGATCTAGATTGAAGATTCAAAATCTCCTGTAATCGTCAATATTATTGAGTAAATGGAGTTTTCAAAAAAATCATCGGACCTCTCAATTTTTATATTTAGTTTAGTTTTTTACGTATGACTCAAACTATAAACTTACACGTTTTATTGCAGATTTTATTACATACGACAAAGTCAATACGAATAAGGAAATTTTAGAGAGAAAAATTATCGTAAAATTTAGAAATAAAAAAATTATGTTTGGATTAACCAATTAATTTAATTGGCCGCAATATTTCTGTTTTCTTAACGTATTCGTGCTTTTAAATCTTCTAAATTCGCTGCTCACCTCTCTCTTATCTATTCAAATGATTTGCAAAAACTCCATCCAAATCAGCAACAACAGATAAAGCATAGTGTGGCGACGCACTATGGGGTGAACAAGCCAATATCGGCTCAAAATTCAATTTTGGCAATTATGTTGTAAGAGTAAAATATTAGGTGATTATAAATCCTTGAAACCTAAATTTTTGTAAGACAATATTTTTTGTAGTTGTTTCCTTTAATTTGTTATCAGGCCTCAAAGTTGAACATTTATAAGCAACAGATCCATTGCACTATTTTACGCGCAACTTAGAACTCAACTTAGACTATGTTGTGCGTTGAATCTACATACATATTGTTTGTATTTTATTAGTTTGGAACAATGCATATGTGCTACATATAGAGCTAATTTTGTTTTTTTATAGTCAATAACTGTTTTAAATTAAATTGAGAAGAGAAACCATTTAATGGATGAGAAATTTTAACTTTTATTAGACATACAATTCCACTTGTCAGTTGACAGATGATCCAGCTGTAGGTAATCTAAAAAGATAAAAAAACACTAAATTAATTTAATATTCAGTAAACTATAACCAACTATCTGATCTGTGTATTTCTTCAATTTAATTTAATTCTATTTTATAAAATATCTAACATTAACACGATTGCACACATGCGAGGTATTTGTTTAAAATTAATTCGTTTAAATCTAATTCAACACTATCAAATGATAGAGGATGCGCAACTCTTCAAGTTGGCACCATCGGTATTTTCTTCGCATATGTGCGAGTCGATGTCATGGCTTGGCTCAGTAGCCATCTGACGCAGAAGGGGGGTGTTGCTCAGCAGAGATCTTATGTTAAGTCCAGCCAATGACAAAGACAGAAAGATGTTAAATACACCACAAAATTATCAATCATATTTTATAAGGTAATCAATAAATTTTATATCATTTTATTTGTACACAAACACACATAAATATTATAACAAAATCACACGATTAAATTCCACACACACAAGAAGAAAGACCAGCCAGTTAGGGGCATTTTAATAAGAAAAAGTAGGTGGTAATTAAAATCTACAACTTTTCGGTGACCCTGTATACAACAAATATTCGACCGGACGCGCATAAATTAATCCATAAACGATCGTTGATTGCCGTGATTGACAGATGACTATCAAAAGGTATTTCTGATGAAATTTAGAGACAATTGCGAATCACCTATAAAAAGCCGTGCGAGAGCAACAAACTTCCGCTTTTTGCATAGATCGTCGAACAGAGCGTTTAATTTTCTACGTAAAATTTATTAAAATTACCCCGGTGCACCGTGGGCCCAAATTAACGATTATCTTCGAAAAAGTACTTTAAACAAATATTTTCCACCTAATTTAAACTTAATTACCCCTACGAAGAGGACGTCGTCCATCCAACATCCGTCTAGGCGCGCGAAGACAGAAGCTTCCAAAATCACACACATACACACTCACACACGTAAAATAAGGTAATTTAATTTTTAAGTAATTTTAAGTTTGGAAAGTTGCAAAAATTTAAGAAAAATATTTTTTTTTGAAAATTAAAACTTAGTAAATTTTATTTAATTTTTGAAAAATTTTAAAAAAATTTAAATTTTAAAGTTTGTTTGGAAATAATTTTTTTTTAGTAAATTCAGTTAAAAGGGTAAAATTTATTTATTTTAATTAAACAAATAAAAATTTCAAAGTTAATTTTATTTTAACAGAAATTTTTCTAATTCCCAACAAAAAAGTTGGACAAAATTTCAAAAACTACCAAATGAGGTCTTTATAAATAATAATTTAGTTGTGGTGATTGCTACGGCATTCTGCACAGTGTAAACAAATTTTTATAGGTTTATTGAAGAAAATAAAATTATTTTTTTTTTGTAAAACATCTCTTTGTCTTGTAATATTTTTTTAACTTAGAATTTTTTTTTTACTTGGGTATTTTGTAACGTACGGTAAGCTCTCGTATTCTGTTCTCTACACCTGCTGTAGAGCCAAGAATTCACGAACCCCTGAGATTATTTTTTTTTTAAACCCCAAATTTTAATTTAAAGAGTAAAACTCACATTTTCTTGATTTTATTATAAATCAAATTTCACATTACAATATATTCGTTAGAGTGTCTATTTTGAGAACTAGCAATAAAAACTTGCGCTTGCTTGCGCCTTTTTAAAACATTTGATTTGTAACAGAGCCCGACGTAGAAAAGTATCTTTTTCTCGAGCGGTGTAGGTATCGTTCGTAAACATTATTCTTCGAGTTTACCTGCATATAGTCATACATATTGGAATACGTTTAAAATATATATGTAGGTGTACATTTTGTTTGTACTTAATTAATTATCTATTTATTGATAATGCGTTTTAATGTTTACCCATAATAATAACATGTGCCGTAAACCTCAATAATAACATTTATCTTCGAAAAATATTATTTTACCTGTGGGGTGATTAGTTTATCATTTGTATTTGTCAATATTTTCCATATAACGCGTTTATCGATTTATATAGAAGGATTGAAATTCACTATACATTATACTACCACTAGTAAGTACTTACAAGCATTGAGATCAATTGGTGAAATTACACATGCAAAAATTATTGAGAAAGTAAGGTATTTGTCCCCTAAATTACAAAATGGTCTATTGAATTGGCTTGACAATGAATGTTAAGATGTACTAAGTTTATCAAAAGATGAAGCCTTAGCTATGTACATAAACTTAAACATACCCAGGAACAAATATCAGCTATCAAAGACGGTTGTAGATGAGAAAAGATGCAAAATACTTCCATCCTACAAGAGGATTGCAGATAAAACGGAATGTTGCCTGATGGGATAACTGTAAGAGATACAAAAGCAAGTGTTATACTACAAGATTTTCTAAATCATATAGTAAGAAGGATCCTAAAAATTGACTATGTTGATATATCAAATATCTTACAAGTGATATACGTGACATGGGGGTGCGATGGATCATTAGGACAGGCAGAGTATATAAACAAGTTTTATCTGGTGACAGTGAATTTATTTCAGATGCAAACCTTTTTATTGCTTCTTTGCCTCTAAAATTAGTTGATTCTGAAAACAGTCAAGTAATATGGGAAAATCCGACACTGTCTTCCAACAGATATTGTCGTCCAATATCAATTGAGTTTACTAAAGAAACTCCAGGAAGTTATTTTAGGTATCGAAAATGAAGTTTCAACCTACCCACGTGGTTGTTTCTGAACAAACAACTGTTTCGGTAAAACACGAACTAATTTTAACGATGATTGATGGTAAGATAACCTTATTCTTCGTCATGCACAATATGTCTCGCAAAGCCATCTAAAATGAATAATTTGGAACTTGTTAGAAGCAAACAGGTTGGGCAAGAAGCTTAGAGATTCGGACTTTCAACATTACATTCCTGGATTAGATTTATTGAATGTATATTACATATTTCGTATAACTTACAATTTAGAAAGTTGTCCGCTTGAAGAGAAGAAAAAGAAAAGAGAAAGAAGGAAACGAAAGAAGAAATACAAAGGAAATTCATAGACGAGCTTGGGTTGATTATCGATAAACCACGTCAAGGTAGCGGAAATTTGAATGACGGAAACACTGCCAGAAGGTTATTTGTTAATTACACATGTACTGCTAATATAACTGGAGTAAATGAATATCTGATCAAAAGATTTTACATACTTTTTCAAAAACTCCATCCAAATCAGCAACAACAGATAAAGCATAGTGTGGCGACGCACTATGGGGTGAACAAGCCAATATCGGCTCAAAATTCAATTTTGGCAATTATGTTGTAAGAGTAAAATATTAGGTGATTATAAATCCTTGAAACCTAAATTTTTGTAAGACAATATTTTTTGTAGTTGTTTCCTTTAATTTGTTATCAGGCCTCAAAGTTGAACATTTATAAGCAACAGATCCATTGCACTATTTTTACGCGCAACTTAGAACTCAACTTAGACTATGTTGTGCGTTGAATCTCATACATATTGTTTGTATTTTATTAGTTTGGAACAATGCATATGTGCTACATATAGAGCTAATTTTGTTTTTTTATAGTCAATAACTGTTTTAAATTAAATTGAAGAGAAACCATTTAATGGATGAGAAATTTTAACTTTTATTAGACATACAATTCCACTTGTCAGTTGACAGATGATCCAGCTGTAGGTAATCTAAAAAAAGATAAAAAAACACTAAATTAATTTAATATTCAGTAAACTATAACCAACTATCTGATCTGTGTATTTCTTCAATTTAATTTAATTCTATTTTATAAAATATCTAACATTAACACGATTGCACATGCGAGGTATTTGTTTAAAATTAATTCGTTTAAATCTAATTCAACACTATCAAATGATAGAGGATGCGCAACTCTTCAAGTTGGCACCATCGGTATTTTCTTCGCATATGTGCGAGTCGATGTCATGGCTTGGCTCAGTAGCCATCTGACGCAGAAGGGGTGTTGCTCAGCAGAGATCTTATGTTAAGTCCAGCCAATGACAAAGACAGAAAGATGTTAAATACACCACAAAATTATCAATCATATTTTATAAGGTAATCAATAAATTTTATATCATTTTATTTGTACACAAACACACATAAATATTATAACAAAATCACACGATTAAATTCCACACACAAGAAGAAAGACCAGCCAGTTAGGGGCATTTTAATAAGAAAAAGTAGGTGGTAATTAAAATCTACAACTTTTCGGTGACCCTGTATACAACAAATATTCGACCGGACGCGCATAAATTAATCCATAAACGATCGTTGATTGCCGTGATTGACAGATGACTATCAAAAGGTATTTCTGATGAAATTTAGAGACAATTGCGAATCACCTATAAAAAGCCGTGCGAGAGCAACAAACTTCCGCTTTTTGCATAGATCGTCGAACAGAGCGTTTAATTTTCTACGTAAAATTTATTAAAATTACCCCGGTGCACCGTGGGCCCAAATTAACGATTATCTTCGAAAAATTACTTTAAACAAATATTTTCCACCTAATTTAAACTTAATTACCCCTACGAAGAGGACGTCGTCCATCCAACATCCGTCTAGGCGCGCGAAGACAGAAGCTTCCAAAATCACACACATACACACTCACACGTAAAATAAGGTAATTTAATTTTTAAGTAATTTTAAGTTTGGAAAGTTGCAAAAATTTAAGAAAAATATTTTTTTTGAAAATTAAAACTTAGTAAATTTTATTTTAATTTTTGAAAAATTTTAAAAAAAATTTAAATTTTAAAGTTTGTTTGGAAATAATTTTTTTTTAGTAAATTCAGTTAAAAGGGTAAAATTTATTTATTTTAATTAAACAAATAAAAATTTCAAAGTTAATTTTATTTTAACAGAAATTTTCTAATTCCCAACAAAAAGTTGGACAAAATTTCAAAAACTACCAAATGAGGTCTTTATAAATAATAATTTAGTTGTGGTGATTGCTACGGCATTCTGCACAGTGTAAACAAATTTTTATAGGTTTATTGAAGAAAATAAAATTATTTTTTTTTTGTAAAACATCTCTTTGTCTTGTAATATTTTTTTAACTTAGAATTTTTTTTTTACTTGGGTATTTTGTAACGTACGGTAAGCTCTCGTATTCTGTTCTCTACACCTGCTGTAGAGCCAAGAATTCACGAACCCCTGAGATTATTTTTTTTTTAAACCCCAAATTTTAATTTAAAAGTAAAACTCACATTTTCTTGATTTTATTATAAATCAAATTTCACATTACAATATATTCGTTAGAGTGTCTATTTTGAGAACTAGCAATAAAAACTTGCGCTTGCTTGCGCCTTTTTAAAACATTTGATTTGTAACAGAGCCCGACGTAGAAAAGTATCTTTTTTTCTCGAGCGGTGTAGGTATCGTTCGTAAACATTATTCTTCGAGTTTACCTGCATATAGTCATACATATTGGAATACGTTTAAAATATATATGTAGGTGTACATTTTGTTTGTACTTAATTAATTATCTATTTATTGATAATGCGTTTTAATGTTTACCCATAATAATAACATGTGCCGTAAACCTCAATAATAACATTTATCTTCGAAAAATATTATTTTACCTGTGGGGTGATTAGTTTATCATTTGTATTTGTCAATATTTTCCATATAACGCGTTTATCGATTTATATAGAAGGATTGAAATTCACTATACATTATACTACCACTAGTAAGTACTTACAAGCATTGAGATCAATTGGTGAAATTACACATGCAAAAATTATTGAGAAAGTAAGGTATTTGTCCCCTAAATTACAAAATGGTCTATTGAATTGGCTTGACAATGAATGTTAAGATGTACTAAGTTTATCAAAAGATGAAGCCTTAGCTATGTACATAAACTTAAACATACCCAGGAACAAATATCAGCTATCAAAGACGGTTGTAGATGAGAAAAGATGCAAAATACTTCCATCCTACAAGAGGATTGCAGATAAAACGGAATGTTGCCTGATGGGATAACTGTAAGAGATACAAAAGCAAGTGTTATACTACAAGATTTTCTAAATCATATAGTAAGAAGGATCCTAAAAATTGACTATGTTGATATATCAAATATCTTACAAGTGATATACGTGACATGGGGGTGCGATGGATCATTAGGACAGGCAGAGTATATAAACAAGTTTTATCTGGTGACAGTGAATTTATTTCAGATGCAAACCTTTTTATTGCTTCTTTGCCTCTAAAATTAGTTGATTCTGAAAACAGTCAAGTAATATGGGAAAATCCGACACTGTCTTCCAACAGATATTGTCGTCCAATATCAATTGAGTTTACTAAAGAAACTCCAGGAAGTTATTTTAGGTATCGAAAATGAAGTTTCAACCTACCCACGTGGTTGTTTCTGAACAAACAACTGTTTCGGTAAAACACGAACTAATTTTAACGATGATTGATGGTAAGATAACCTTATTCTTCGTCATGCACAATATGTCTCGCAAAGCCATCTAAAATGAATAATTTGGAACTTGTTAGAAGCAAACAGGTTGGGCAAGAAGCTTAGAGATTCGGACTTTCAACATTACATTCCTGGATTAGATTTATTGAATGTATATTACATATTTCGTATAACTTACAATTTAGAAAGTTGTCCGCTTGAAGAGAAGAAAAAGAAAAGAGAAAGAAGGAAACGAAAGAAGAAATACAAAGGAAATTCATAGACGAGCTTGGGTTGATTATCGATAAACCACGTCAAGGTAGCGGAAATTTGAATGACGGAAACACTGCCAGAAGGTTATTTGTTAATTACACATGTACTGCTAATATAACTGGAGTAAATGAATATCTGATCAAAAGATTTTACATACTTTTACAAACTATGGCTAGCGGAAAACCTATTGACGCAAAAAAATTCGGGGAATATGCAAGAATAACAGCGAACTATTATGTAGAAGCGTAGGGATAGTACTATATGCCAGCTTCTGTTCATAAAGTGTTAATCCATGGAGAAATCATCATAAAACATCTTGCCCTGCTACCATTGGGACAGCTTTCAGAGGATGCTGAGGAAGCACGAAACAAAAATTATAAAAATATTCGCTTACACCATGCTAGAAACTGTTCCCGATCGTCAACAAATGAAGATGTGTTCCACACCTTCATGTATACTTCCGATCCATATAGTTCTAGCACGAAAACTTATGGAATTAGATGATGAAGCTAAAGTTTTAAGGGTTTTGTGTATAAAATTCCGTGAATCAACGTGGATTTTCGACAATTTTGCTGCCTCATCAGAAAAAATGATTCTCTTTACAAAATTACCGTTATCATCGCATAATAGTTGTATTTGCTCACAAAATTCATTTCGCTGATCAAAATCATCATTAGACAGCTCCTTATGTAGGCATATCTTGTAGGAATGGAGCTTTCCTGTTCTCAATACTTTATGCACCGTTGATCGCCACAAATTAACATAATACTTAAAATAATTTTACCAAAATGGGAGTATTTGTGACATCAATAATGACCAAAAGGAGAACAAAATGCCAATATTTATGAAACGGCGCCGATAAAACGTATTAATACATTAAATCAATACATTGCAATTTTGTCATTTTTAACTTATACGATAATTTTTCTTCAAAGCTTCCTTATGTAAGCACCATCGACATTTCGCTTGTAATATGTAAAGAAAAACTGTGCTTTCCAGTTCTAGGTAAAAAATTGAGATTCCGATAAAAAAAATATCGATGATGTAATATCGTAATCGTAATATATTGTAATGGATACATTTATTTAGACTATTAGTTAATGCGGCCCTGTAGATTAAGTTGCATAACTTGTAAAATCAAAGGGGTAAGATAACATAATTTAGAAAATCATTAATTAAAACAAGATATTTAAAATTAAGAAAAATTATATAATTTAAGATCACAAAACATGTAAAACCATTTACAATTAATCACATTACAACAATCTTACAAAATTATTTACATAGCTAACTGATGATTGGTCGTTAGGAAAATATGTCATTTGACCTTATTCTAATATTTCACTTATAGGAACAGTAAATTAAATGGAAACAGTGTAAATTAGGAATTGTAACAAATTAATTATTATGAAGTTATATTGTAAAGTTAAAATTAAGTTTTGTATTGAAATTATGTACCGACCTTTTTGACAGATGAGCAAATGTCCTAATCAAATTATTTAATTCCCTACTCGGACATAAACAAAAGGTAGAATATTCATCTATGTCTTAACATCCTCATATCATTTCAATTAGACTCTCCTAAGGTATTTATCCTATTGTCCAGTATCTTCAAAACACATTCAAAATTTTAGCTCAATCGTAATACGACAAATTGTATGAAAGATTACATGAAAGAGTGCTTTGAACATTTTCGTGTCAGAAGTCTCTAGTTATGAAAAAAGAATAGAATAGTTTTTTGTAGCTTGCGTGTAGAGCAGAAATGCTGAAGACGATCTCCAAAAAATATAAACGTTTAAAAATTTCTTCATCAAAAAACTTCTCGAGATAAAACTAAAACAGTATAGTCGTTTAAATTTTCATAAAAATTCACTCACCTAAGTAAATCTTAGAAGAGTTAAAAAAAAATACTTTCAATATTTACGAAAACTAACTACAACCTCTGAAATTTTAAGACACCTTCCTACATCCTGGAGTCTAACTGTTTCGAGGTAGCTGAGACCAAGTCCTGAGGATTTCCGTCCTGACCCGGCATTCCCTGAACCTAGATTCCAGAATTTGACCCAGACATATATGATCACCTAATTCGGACCAATAACCACATTTTATGAACCGGAACAATTGTAAAGTACCTAGAATAGTTAAGTTAAGTTATATAATAAGAACGTTATCAGATTTAAAATCAATATTTTCCATTTTTACTAAATCGGTGAGAAACCGAAGAAAATCTTCCCCGAACTAGACCTTTAAAAGCATTTACGTTCACTAAGTTTAATAATATAATTAATTAACCACTAAGTTTTCATTAGTCTTAATTATTAGTATAATCGATTTGATTTTGCAAGTAAACACTTTTTGGTATCACTAAGTATTCATTAAAATCTTGAACATTTACCTTGAAGCTAGAAAATAAAATCCTGTTACCACAGTTGAATGTTACAATTTGTTTATCTACTTACCTGGAATAAAATACCACAATCAAAATCAATCGAAAGATCAAACAATCGATATTTCTCACGCTCATTTCGACAAAGATACAGGTTAGGATACACAACCAAGGAACGTCAGTGCTATCAGATTTAGAAGAGAAAACGGCGCTAGATTTAAAAATCAACTTTCAACACTTACCTTCTGAACCCACTTAAAACAAAATCATAACCCTGAGATTACAAAATTAGCAACAGAGTCCAGCCCAGATAAAATCATTTCTTTTTATTTAACATCTCAAAAAAAAGAATTAATGTGGCACAATACTCAAAAATTAAACGAAGAGTAAAGATTTAAGATCCACCACAATATATTTGTTTTTGAGATACCCTGTATATTTTAGTTTCACGTAAAAAAAAAATCTAAACTAAAAATAAAATTCGACTACCCGCAATTTGTCGAATGCACAGTATAAATAGCACTGGATAAACACACAAACTACACAGCAAGAGCTGCAGCGGGTGTAGTCTTGATAAACAGACGAGACAAAAAAGAAAAAGTGTTTTTCTTTTTTTGTACATCAGTAGCACCTCTTTCCGGAAACTTCATTGAAAGGAATCGTTAATTAATTAAAATTACGTATGGAAACTATTGACGTTAGATAATATGCCCTCTTGACAGCTGTTAAAATCGTGATGATTTCCAATTAAACCAAAGCCACACCAAAGCTAAAAATATACTGACAAAGGCATGAGAGGCATGCGCAAGCTTGTTTACCTAACTGTCATCCGTGAGTACACTGCACATAAATCACTAACATCTATAGATACTCGACGCCCGTGCATTAAGTTTAAACCAAACCGAATACTTGAGCGCCTCTGGTGGAAGGAAAGAAGTAATTTAATTTAGCGGTAAATTCAAACAAACGTCAATAATAACTTGTGAATGATATATAATAGTTATTTGTGTATTTACCGAAAAATAAATGGGGCTTTAAACTATCAAAAACAGGAATTAAAGTTATCTTACCTTAGTGTAACAGTACTTTACAGTCATCCGATTAGTGGCCAACTAGTTCTTGTACACTCTCCCACGTACACAGAAGAGAACAGGATTAGGAAACAACGCCTTTCATTATGTAGCTTCGAAATTTCAAATTTAAATATTGAAATGTACACTTTTGTTTCTGCAAATTTCGTATTTGTAATTCTGACAAAATATTCAATTTTAATTTACTTAATTTTTAATAAATTTCTATTTTCTAATTCTATTTCTTTTTCCTCCTTGTTTTGCATAATTCTCCCTAGCTATCAAAAGCCTTATTATATAGTTATTATCTTCTGTTCTGTGCTGAATTATTTATTGTAAAACGTACCAGAAGGCTGTTTTTTTTTTCTAAATTAAATTTTGAGTTTTTGGCCCCTTTAAAGAACTTTTTACAGAATTAAAATAAGGCACATAATAAGGAGCACTTTATTTAGGAAAATCTACTTTGCAGTTAATGAATCGGTAAACAAAAGTTAATATTATTTTATGTCAACATTTGCCGTTAGTCTTTATTTAGCTAACTATCTCGTCATGTTTTTGGAGAAGGAAGCAAACACTGCAACTCAAATTCGATAAATATTCTTGTTGAAGCACTACAAGATCATAGGACTTTGCATTAACATTCTTAGACGTCTCTGCAAGTATATTTTCGTAGCAAAAAAATACCTTATTATTTTTGTACTGCTTTTTCCAAAAGGAGAAAACTACAAGAATTCTAGGAAAATGGTTTTTGCTGTGGATGGAATCATTTTCAGTTTTCTTGTTACAATTTCACCTGCGCCTACCTAGTATTTGGCTACTGTGCGTTCATTCAATAAATTTATTAACACATTTAGTAGGTGTCCATTGAACAGCATTTAGCAGCAATCACATTTAGAGTCATCAGCAGCTTATATTTTGCCGTAAAAAGAAAACGTGAGGATTCTTTTAAACATGCCTTCTTGAATTTCTACAAATAAGTAACAAGAAACACACATGTGGTACTTTAGAAGGAATCATCTTTGCCATCTTTGTATAAAACCGAAAAGTAAATTTGCATATAAATTGTGATGTCATTTAGAAGTGTCACTGTAATTCACAAAACTCACAAAATCTACCAAATCGGAAAAAAGATAATCAAATAATTTTAACTAGATTGTTTTTGGCGTCTATCTCCTTAAAACCAGCTTGTAGGTATATAAATTTAGTTGTTCTATTATTTTAACATATAAAAATACAATATTTTCGTTCCTAATTCAATATGGCATTGATTGAAATCACAAACATGTTTTACTAAACGTTCTGAATAGCCAAAAAATTCGTTATCCTCTACTAGAATAGAAACAACTATTACTACATCGAATCCAATAGCAGAATGTCTTTCAGATGTCAATAAAGTAACTATCCTACGCTTATAGACAGTAGTCGCTGGTCTGGAAGCAATTCAACTACCTCATTACTAGAAATAAATTTGACGAGATGCCTTACGTGAACGGAGAGAGAGATCTACGTATAAGGGTAGTACCGTAAGCTGTAGGGTATCTAATCTTCTTTTCTCTATGAAACTTTCTATAACCAGCTTAGGACTATTTCAATTTACAACACAATTAAATAACCGTATCAGATGTTCTATGGCATCTCGTGTACTATAATTGAATAAAACCTATACTAGGTAAAGTTTACGACAAGTTCATATCAGAAATAAAACGTAGTCGTTTCTGTACCAGAGGAGAATATAGTAATCATCTTAGTTACGGAAAAGAGTAACTGTAACTTACCTGTAAATTGTTTATTTACGCTAAATTGTTTTATTTTAGTTAGGAAATAGATTAAAAAAATTCAATTCACAGAGGTAAAATCGTTTATTTTATCTTTTCTCTCTCTCTCAGTTTATTTACAAAATTTGTACAACAAAATCTCTTAAGTTTATCCGAAGATTTTAACTACATCGTCAGTATTAACACCTAAATTTACTTGATACACGTCTTTTCTATCTTATACACGATACAAAATACATTTTCCGTTAGTACAAAATACACAAATTCACATTTTCTAACAGATGGTGTCGCTTACGATTTTACATAGGTTTCGACAAATATATTGTACTACTCTTCAGTGACAACTCCAATCATTTTAGTTTACACCATCTTAACGTTTAGTTTCATGTTTTATGTATAAATTAAAACTAAATCGAAAGATTTCGTCTCTCTTATTAAGTGAGTTCTGAATTTTAGCCACATAAGGTGTTCACTTTTTACAAATTTCTAGAGACGTAACTTATAATACTTGGTTGGAATAGCAATCAGGGTGGAAATAAAATCATATGCAAGACAAGTTATCTATTTTTAAATTCGCGGCATTTCACTGTACTAAGAAATCTTGGTTTTAATTTTAAATGCCCTTACTTATTACTTCTTCGCCCACGAGAGACTTTAGAGCCTTAAACATGGATTCTCTCCTTGTCAAGCTGGGTTTTAAAATACAGTTATAATCGAAGATCTTAAAGCACGTTACTTGGCTATTAGTGGACTTTAACCGAAGCTGTGTGTGAGCTAGTGCTCATCAAAAAATAAACCACTAGACGAGCTCTCTTCCTTCAGAACAATCTCTATGAACACCTTACGTTGACTAGGTTTAAACGAGACCTGGAGAGAACTGAAGGCTTCGCGGGCAACCAGTATGAGTTCCGAGAGAGACGATAGAGAGTAAACGTCATCCGGAAAGTCTACACTTCAACAATACCCGCAACAACGAGGAAGAATGGAATCGGTCAGCTGCCCATATTGTGAGATAGGTAGTTGATGATCCTCACCACACACTTTCCATCTATGAATGATGGGAACTCGTAAGGGAAAACAAGAAGCAAGAAATTTGTAAGCAATTCACAGCGAGGACAGATAAAGGTACAATAATTTTGAAATTATGCTAACGCGGTTCCATGAGAAGATTCAAGAATGAGAAAGAAGGGTTTTTAGTCGGTAAGAATTCGATACTACCATAGCAATGCCCAATAACAACTTGAAATTTTAAATCAGGATTAGAAATGATTAGTCCAACCTAGAAATAAAATCTGATATTCTCAGTAAAACTTAGTCATATAAACGGTATTGAAGATGTTATCTGCCTTGAGGTCTTAAACCAGTTTTACTACACTTTGACTGTTGTTTGTCCTGACTTTCAGCAGATATGGAATTCACACAATCAGTAATAGTAAAATATTACTGCAACCTTTCATGCAACTTATAAAACCGTATTTCTGTAAACTGACAAAGTTTCATTTAACCTCAGAGTTCTCAAAACTCGACTCTCGTAAATAATGTGGGATTACATTATTACTAATGCAGCGTTTACTTAAAACAAACTCTATTTATAGAAATGTTTTACGACCCTTAACCAAAATTCTCTTCGACGTGAGTTTAGACAACGCCAACATAGATTTCTGTCTTTTCCGTCTGGAATAACATAAAATTTATATCGTACAACCCTTTCAAAGTACAAAGTTTCTCACTTCCATCTATTCTATTATTGAAGTTTTGTATTAAAACAGAACATAAATATGCAAGCAAGGAAATGTGTCAAAACATTGTTTGCTGTTTACAATCTTGTGTAAAGAAAGATATCACTCGGTATCCTACCGAATGTCCAAACTATTGGACCGGTTGGTAAATTCTGTTCGTCTGGAGCAAAGCCATTGCTCGGAAAATAAACGGAGTGTAACTGTTCCGAAAGTTTATTCGTCAATCGCATTTGATATGCTTGATTCGATTGAATTCAAACTTAAAAAAGCAATACAGCTAAATATTAATAAATTTATTAAAGTAATAAGTAGAACAGTTTTACTAAACTTGCCTTGCTTATAATATTGATTGTAAAACATTTGTTCAGACTGAGAATATTATTTTTGGTAAGATCGATGCTTTTGTTTTGACCTTTCTAGAATTCTGTTACCATAATCTTTCTTAACATCATTTAATATATTTACTAAAATGGTTGCCGTATGGGTTCTTCTCGTCTTTTTCATATAAAAAAGAAAACAAATAAAAACAACAATTTTATCAAATATTTAAGCTAGGTTACAAATTAATATTCTTTGTATGAATTAAATTACATCACAGGTATAATTGCTTCTTTTTATTTATCGAACAACTTCTTAGGATAATAAATGATTTTTATTCGTTTACTAATGTATCGTTTACTTATTGTAGGTATTTTATTTAAATATGATTGTTTAGAGTAGTAATGCGAATTTTGCATATGGGGTTATTCCTTATCTAATCTAATATATTTTAACAAAAAATAAAAATCTATCCGCAGTCTTTTTTCTTTCCTGTTTCTATCAACATATCCACACACAAATCCACACGCAAATTCTGTATCTGTTCGCTTTAACAATAACAACAAATGCACTCGCTTATAGGTTCAATTTCATCTGGAAGTATTTAATTAATTTAAAAGGATTTTTTTTAATGTGTGTTGTAAATTTGAAACTCGGAAACAATCTGCTTTTTATTTAGTGCTGTTGATTGTAAGTTTGATAAAGTTATGGTACGCTCGAGAATAAAGAGAACAAAAATATATTTTTACATAAAAGAACCAACCCCTCATGGAACGCATTATTGTTGATTATTTGTTGAAGTATTTTGAAGTCGTATTTCTCTTTTAAAAAACTGAAATACTATCACCAAATTCCCGATCTGTTCAATCTATATTCATAGGGGTAGCTTCTATGAAAAAACTTTCTCCATTGAATTTCATGGTTAAAAATCAGTTAATTGTGACCTAAACAGAGAGAAAGTGTACCAAATGTAACAAATTTAAATTGATTAAATTGGTAACCGGAGGTGAAAATTGCAGGAATTACTCGACTAGATTAAGTATTCAAGAGGAACTACAATTTCTGTCTGCTTGACGTCATCAGTGTCATTCCAAATACTAGACCTAACATTCATTTCTTTCGCCTCACTAACCTTTATTCCACAACAGTTCATATGGAAAACTAATTCTAGACGCAATCCCTCTATTGGACAAGATCAGAACTAGTACCAACCGGAATGTCGAGAAAAATTGTCCGAACTAGATCAGTATCTGTCGTTACCGACTGGTTTTTTTGTTGACTTCCGGTTGGTACTCTTTCTAACCTTAACCGATAGAGCATCTAGGTAGAGATAAGCAATAGAGCCATTGGTCGAGTGCAGGTGTCTAGGGGTTGAACAAGTTCCTAAGGAAACTTAACCTTCAAGAATGCACTCGCAAGTAGTAATCCGGCGATTGATAACGCAAATTGCGCCAAAATCAATGGGGCTCGGCAAGCACCGCACGAGGATGGAGACACTCCGGCTGACGTGAGGCGGTAATAGAATCAATATTAATACCTCATTATGTTTTTCTGATTTCAGATATTCATCAGTAAAAGAGTTGCACCAAAAGACTCCCATTAACACTCGACGATCGCCAGAAGGACATCGTGACATGAAATGAAACTGGAAGAAGAGGAGCCCGCGAAGAAGAGACTGGAAAACCAACGCAAACGAACAATAATGGTTAGGTCTAGTTTTTGGAACTGATAACAAGCTTGTTCCACAATAAATGTAATTCATTGAGTCGAGTTGTAATCCATTTACAAGGTGTTTGATAACAAATAAATAAATATATATTGTTCTTCCTTGTATGATTGTATTAATAATTATACAGTGAACATGTTTCGGCTTTAAGCCATCTTCAGCACTGAATCTAATATTTGTTAAAATTTAATATAGAGAAACAAATTGAATTATAATGTTTATAACTTACTGTTAAAATTAGAATTTTCAATCAAAGTAATAAATCAGTATAAAAACTTTCGATCAGAAAGAGGAAAAAAATCGTAAAACATAAGTGTTCGTATTCATAATAAAATTGAAAACAACATACGGGTGTGTACAGAATAATTGATTTATACTTCAAGAATTATACACGTCCCAGCTGACGCGGTTTCTTTGATAATTTTGTTATTTTACAGTATAGAGAAAAAAGTTTCAAATAAAAGTTGTCCCTATTTACACGATACATAGCTAAAAATATTTTCAAATATACAGGCTGTCCCAATTATAGAAAAAGTGTATGTAACTTTATTATTTTAAATGGATCACCCTATATATTATATATTTTTTAGATTCTACCTGATATTAACACGTATAACACAAAACGAAATTTTTTACAACTTGGTTATTAAGCATACAAGCTTAAAACACCAGATAACTTGATCAGCAGTGAATCTATTGAAAATGCTATATTACTTTATATTAATTTAATGTTTGCTTTCACCGCTGAGTGAAAAGCAATTGTTTCTCATACTAAATGGAGTTTCTTCTTGCTATAGACCATTTATGGATTATTTGTCGAATATCCGATCTTACAGTAGGTTTGAAATGCAAATTAGCTTCTAAAAATACAAGCATTTCTCATTAATTCAACTTAAAAAACAAATAATTAGAAAATAATCTATCCTAGGTGCATCAAATGAGGTATCAATAGAAAGCGTAGTAAAAGGGCTTTCAAATGAGCTGAAAATATACAGAGTGTTCCATTTAAAAATTTCGAGATTTCTTCGATTTTGCAAAATTGTGAACACCCTGCATAAAGCAAGCAGCTGCAAAATTTATTTCACATAGTAACGACAGTCCATACTAGTAAAAAATATTCTACTCTGTTGGTTTCGAATTTTTTGTTTTTCCCTATGCAGAATAGCCTACTGAAGTGTATCAATTTATCAAGTAAAATCATTGTTTACACAGAAACTATCAACTTTAGAGCTATACAACATTATATCGTTGTAACCAGCTTTCAAGCGCAGATCATTTTCTCTATTAATATACAGGGTGTGCCATAAAAAAATGCAACTTTAGTCTGGCATTTCCATCTGGAACATCCTGTATAAAACAAAATATTTTTAAAACGTGCACTTGATGGTGCGGAAGAATATCTGATGACTAAATATTTGACAAACTTTTAAACAAGTGTGTAATCTTCCGTCCCCGCTTCGTTGCCGTACCCTGTATGTGTTTACAGGGTTGGATGTAAAATTAAATTCTTTTTCTTTTGATATCAGAGTGTATCTTCAACCGTTGTAGAGAAAAATGTATATTTCTTCTACTACTATCGAAACAGACCACTTCAATTTGCACAAAGTAGGCTACGTAACAATATTATTATGACAGATATATTTAATAACCATTTGTACCATTTATAATTTTACACAAGTAATAACCTTAGTTTAAATTTGTTTTATTAAGCATACAAATTTAAATTGAGCTTATTACTTGTGTATAATTATAAATGGTACAAATGATTATTATATATATCTGTCATAATATTATTGTTACGTAGCCCACTTTGTGCAAAAGAAAGTGGTCTGTTTCGACAGTAGCAGAAGAAATATACATTTTTCTCTAAAATGGTTGAAGATAAATTCTGATATCAAAAGAATGAGAATTTAATTTTACATTCAACCCTCTAAACAGATATAGTGTCCCATTAAAAAAAAAAACAGAGTTATTGGCATTTAAATGTTTCCAAATGTTGGCGCCAGTAACTGTATGTCAACAAAAGGATCCGTACATGTTAATATAGAAAATAGTAAAGCAATTTAAGGCGTATCAATTTGAGCAATCCAAAATTTTCTACCTTTTTTAGTTTTGATCCTAAAGCTCATTAACGAGAGCGCTGCAATTGCAAAATTTTTGATAAAATATTTATTTTCTCGAAAACAAAAGCAAATAGGTCTAGGAAGATCTTAATAAAAGTTACCGAAAATATCATGTGGAATCTAAAAATAACATATAGGGTGATGACGTTTAAAATAATAAATTACGTACGCTTTTTCTATAATTAGGACACCCTGTATATTTGAAAATATTTTCTAGCTATGCGTTTTTTAAATAGGGACATCTTTTATTTGAAACTTTTTTTCTCTATACTGTAAAATAAACAAATTATTTAAAAAACCGCGTCTGCTGGGACAACCTGTATTTTAGATATTTGAATAATGGTTTTCTGTTTGGTTCAATTTATTCATTTATACTTATTATTTTTCTTATGATTTTCTATTTCTAGTGCCTCAGGTAGAGTAAGTTTTATACTTTTATTGCAATTATGGAGCAATTTGACATTATCGTCATTTTTGCTGTTATGTCCAGAAATCAGTTGATGTTGAAAAAAAAAATAGAAGAGTGTTGTTTTTTATGTTCTTTTAGATAGTTTTCTTTCCGTTTCCCCAATTTTTTCCATTTTATTGTCTTTGTCTTTATTATTACATAAAATGTTAGCTAGTGTATTTGTAGATTTAAATGCAGGTTTTATATTATGTTTGACAAGGAAATTCGATGTCATCATCGCAGAATGTGAAAAAGTAAAAGGTATGTATATTGTTGTTTTGTTTTCTTCTTTTACTTACAAAGGAAGAATTTTTCGTAATATTTTTGCGACAGTATTATTGAGGAAACCATTTTTGTGTGTTATGGCTTTGATTAAATTAAGTTCATGTTAACAATAAACATCGGTATCACCTCACACCACAACTTTGATTAATTATTCGGGACACGTGTTTCGAAAACGCATGGGCGTTCCGAGCGTACCTATACCAGAAACGTTGGAGTTCTTAGTAGATTTTCTGAAACATAATAACGTAGATGAGATTAAAGTAGCTGAATACAAAAGATTAACCTCGTTGTGCATGTCGCAAAATCGGTTTCAAGTGAATGGGAAGTTTTATGAACAAAATGAAGGCACTGCAATGGGTAATCCGTTATCCCCTTTCATTGCTAATTTGTTCATGAGTAGTTTTGAAACGAGCATGAAAAGAGAGAATGGATATTTTCCGAGAATCTGGCTTAGGTACGTTGATGACATATTCGCGGTGTTCGACACTACAAAAATGAGTGTCAACGAATTCCTCAGCAAATTAAATTCCAGATTTAATACCATTAAATTTACAGTAGAAGAAGAAGTGAACAACAAACTTCCTTTCTTGGATACTCTAGTTATTAGGAATGAACATAATAGATTGGAAATTGACATCTACAGAAAAGAAACAAATACGAATAGATTCATTCTAGCAGATTCAAATCATTGTGATCAACAGAAAATGTCCGCGATAAATTTTTTAATTAATAGATTGGTTAAATTCCCGCTAAATAAAGTGAGATTTCAGAAGGAATTAGAATTTATTAAGAGAATAGCGGTTTATAATGGTTTCTCTTCTGCAGATGTTGAATGCGCGCTTAAAAAAGTCCAATATAAGAATCACGTCAGAAATTCCACTACTTTAGTCCCATCGAATAACCGGGAAAAGAAATTCATTAAGTTACCGTTCCACCCTATAACCAAAGGATTGAACCGCGTTTTTCAACAGTTTAATTTAAATGTCTGTAAAGACTGTGATCAAATTTATATCGCGCAAACAAAACGGTCAATAGAGACTAGATACAAAGAACATCTAGCTCACTTTCGATACGGAAGAAAGGAAAAGTCCGCAGTAGCACAACATTTAATTGAAAGGGGACATCATATTGAAACAGACAGTGTCAAATTATTAAAAGCCGTCGATAAGCCAAGGGAACTCGACGCCTACGAGAGTATTTTTATGTATAAACACGAAAATAATCTCATGAATAGAGAACCATCGATTCTTGGAAGGTCGGTTTTGTTTACGAATTTAAAGAGATAGGATGTCCCTTCGCAACATGTGCTAACGGTTAGTCCGGTTAAGTAGAGTTCGCATGCGTTGCTTGTTTATACAAGAAGTAGGGGGATGTTTATAATGATGGTGTTTTAATTTTATTTATTCATTCGGTATTCGGTTGATGATGAAAACCCATGCGTTTTCGAAACACGTGTCCCGAATAATTAATCAAAGTTGTGGTGTGAGGTGATACCGATGTTTATTGTTATTACGAGCCCACTGTCCTTGAAATCATTCTAAGTTCATGTTGATAATCGAAGTTGTTCATAGGTATGCTGATGAGTCTATGTATATAAGAGTTTAAAGCCGAATATTTATGTGTCGGATGATGGTGTGAATCAAATGGTATGATATTGTCTATGGTTGTAGGTTTTGGAGATATGGTATATTGAAAGGTATTGTTAATTTTGCTTATGGTAAGGTCTAGAAAATTTATTTGATTGTTTTGTTCAATTTATTGAGTAAAAGTAAGGTTTTGATGTAGGTTGATGTAGTTTGATCTACGTATCTAGCCCAGAGATCTATATTGTAAAAAAAGAGTTTAGTTTGGTTTAATATGAAATTCTTTTCTATGTAGTCTAGAAAAATATCCCTTAAAGTGGCATTCCCATAGGTAACCCATTTTCTATTTTGTAAAATTCATGGTTGAATTGACAGTATTTGTTATTAGTCTGTAGGTTAAGTATTTTTGTTAGGTTTTCGATTTCGTTAGGGTCAATAATGTTTTCATTTAATATATCACAGGCAATTTTTAAGGTAAAATCTATAGGTATACTGCTATAAACGTTAACAATGTCAAAAGGAATTATTGTGTTATGGTGTGATCTTTTTTGCTTTAGTAATTTTATATATGTTGTGAATTATCAATAGAATATTTTGGTTTATATTCAATATCATTGAAGATGTTTAACATAATTTTTCCTAATTTATAAGTTGGTGTATTGTAATAGGTAACAATAGGTCTAATAGGAAGATTGTTTTTATGTAGATTAACTATGGAATGCAACTTTGATAATGTGGGGTTCATAGGTATAAGAAAATTAATATTTGAAGTATATTTACTGATTGTGGCTTTTGTTTCTTTTGTGCATATTTTTGTCTTATTTAGAAAAGTGTTTAAATGGTTCTTAGATATTTTTTGGAGTTGTTATTTATGAAATTAGTAGTTTTTTCTTTGTATAAATCTCTATCTAACATAACAAAACCGTATAATTATTAATACAACCATACAAGGAAGAACAATATATGTATATTTATTTATTAGTCAAATGTAATTCATGTTTAATTATTTGAATTTGTTGGTTACCCCCAAAAATCAGACATTTATAACCGAATATTATTATAATAAGTACATGTACATTAAATAACATAGTGCTGAATACGACCCCTATTGATCGTTTTAATAAATTATGAACTCAATAATAAAACCAAGAATTAGTTTGCTTTTGACATATCTTCAATACACGATCATGTTTGTATAATTGAACTTATAAGCGATTGTGTATGTATGATACTCTAAATAAGTCATTCCATTGGGCTTGAGCTTATCTAGTTTCTTGCTAGGCCACGACACATTAAACTGTTTCTAACAAGGGTCCATTGTTTCCCCTTCGTAACCCTCGTCCGGACATTCACCGGTATCCACTTCACCCGCAACGTTACACAACGATACCGTTTTTTGCGCGCTTATTTTCAGGTCGTCACTTTCGGTTTGCGTCTGAGCACCCACGCACTTTTTTGCGGCGCCAGTCGCCGTTGTCACGATTTTGTCCTCCGCGTTCGAATTCATACGTACGACGACCGCTGGTACGCAGGATGGCCACTGTATCGGCGGTAACGAACAACACGAATGCACTGAACCTTCGGAAAACGTAGTTTCTTGTTCGGCGACAGTTCTCACGGGATACCCGTCGGCAGTGTAACGGACATCAGCGCAATAATGTTCATACGCCGGTTGCGCTTGATGTCCCCTAGCGATAAATTCCGCTTCTCGCGGAAAGCGGTTGATAGGATTAGACGATTGTCGTTTACCAGCACCACCGCCTCTATTATAAGGCAGAGTCCTATAACAATCGCCCGTATTAAGTAATCCGACGGGATTAAGATGCACGTCAGCTGAAAGTCTATATAAATCACGAGCGCTACGTCTCAAACCATCTAACATGTTGGGCGCCATAACGTTAGGCGTCATCACGTTGGGCGCCAGCACGTTAGATGGTAGCACGTTAGACGCCACCAAGTTAGAAGATGAAGATAATTTGAAATTTTCAATGGCCTCTTCGAAGTTCACGTGCGATTCGCCATCCCCTTCCTTCCTTCTACCAGCGGCAACGACGCTTTCTGTGTCGTTAATGAGGTCGGGATTCTGTTCCAGCTGATATCTTCTCAGCGTAGTCGGCGTTTTAACTTGATTAGAGGTCGAAATAGTCGTCGTCGACATCGTCCCCAGTAAATCCTCATTAGGATGCGTAGCGTTGTAAAACATTTCCTGGCGGTCCACTAACGTGATATTGCTACACTGCTTGTTGTTGTGTTGGGACTGTTCGCTGAATTCCTCGACGCTATCCAACAGCAAGCTGTCTTTGGTATCGTGCAATTTGTTCATTTCTCTTTTACGCCTACGCCTAGAGTTTTTGTAACACCTCACCAACGACAGAATTAATACGATAATTAGTACTAAGAGGGAAACAGCAGCCGCTGACACAGTTATTAGTATAAACTCGAAATGCAATGTCGTTATCTCGAATTGCGGTTCCTCCCTCAATATAACTCTTATTGTGAAATTTGAATAGACTATTCCGGCAGAATTTTCAGCAGTACAAATAAAGGTACCGTTATCTTCCGTATTCGTATTGTATATGAACAGTTCGCTGCGTTTATTCATGCTACCCTCTTCGATAAAGTAGATGAGACGCATTCCGGGTGCTACTAAGCTGTCGTTCTGTAATAATTGGCCTTGGAACCACCAAGATACGTGCGCCTCTGGTACAGCGTGCACGTGACAAAGCAGGGATACATTTTTCCCTTCCCCTATCTCCAGATAGAAAGTCGTTGGTGATACGTCGGGTAGACACGCTAAATCCAGGGTCGGTATCGATTTGATAGGTCTGCCAGCGAGTTTCGGTGGCCTTTTACATTTCGGTTCCGATGTTAACGGTATACTAAATCCTCTCAGCCAAGTATGCATCTCCAACATGTGACAGTCGCACTCCCATAAATTTCCTTGCAGCTCAACGCCGCGTAACGTCGATGGGAACACCTGGCTACCGTTCACTGATGACATTTTGTTATTCTTCAGATGCAACCATTCCAAACTATGTAGGCCGATAAAAGCGCCATCTTCGATACGTCTAATTTCGCAACTATCCAATTCTAGCGTGTTTAGGAACGATAGGTGATTAAAAGCTAACCGCTTCAGAGATTTTATCGGATTATAACTGAGCGTCAACCTCATCAGCGATTGCGTATCGATGAAGATATCCGTAGGGACCGCTTCTAACATATTACCTGACAGATCTAATTCGACTAAATTCGCTAAACCTTTAAATGCCCTACCGTCTATTAGAGCGATACGACATCTCGAAAGATATATCCTTTGCAAGTTAATTAAGTCCATTTTTAAGAATTTTTCTTTGTGTATTGAACGTAGATTATTGCCGGAGAACTCTAATACTTGCGTACCCATATCCATACCTTCCGGGATCACTAGCATATCTTTATTAATACACTCTACTGTTTGTTTCCCGTTCTTCCACTTGCATATACAATCTGTAGGACAACCGGTTGCAACTTCTTCTAAGAGAAAAACAATTAGAAGTGATAGAAGTCCAAGCATGAACTTCCGATGCATTCTGTAGGTTACGTTAAGGATAGCATTTTTTTTTAACTTTCGCTTGTAATTGTATCTCACTTCATTACATATTGCATTATTCTATGTTGTTTTAATGTTGCTTCAACTTTTAGAAGAAAATTATATCCAAGCCTGCGGTGATCAAGTTTTGTTTCCATTTTTTGACGACTAGATGAACAAGTAGGTCGTGGTACTTCTAAATTGTGTACCTGTAACAAAAGAAAATTAAATAAATATCATTGTATTTACAATAATGCAATTTTTCCCAAACGCCAATTTAATTAAACATATTTTTATATAAAAATATGCCGTCCCGAAGTGGAGTCGAACCACCATGTAGGGCTATCGCGGCTCTACCGCAAACCGTTGCGACCACCGGGGGCTTCGACTACACAAGTAAACTTCACAAATATATGCGAACGAGATGTTATAATGACCTAGGATAGGCAACATTTTTGACACCGAAGTGTATTATTTTCTTGGCGTATGTAAATACAATAATGCAATTTTTCCCAAACGCCAATTTAATTAAACATATTTTTATATAAAAATATGCCGTCCCAAAGTGGAGTCGAACCACCATGTAGGGCTATCGCGACTCTACCGCAAACCGTTGCGACCACCGGGGGCTTGACTACACAAGTAAACTTCACAAATATATGCGAACGAGATGTTATAATGACCTAGGATAGGCAACATTTTTGACACCGAAGTGTATTATTTTCTTGGCGTATGTAAATACAATAATGCAATTTTTCCCAAACGCCAATTTAATTAAACATATTTTTATATAAAAATATGCCGTCCCAAAGTGGAGTCGAACCACCATGTAGGGCTATCGCGGCTCTACCGCAAACCGTTGCGACCACCGGGGGCTTCGACTACACAAGTAAACTTCACAAATATATGCGAACGAGATGTTATAATGACCTAGGATAGGCAACATTTTTGACAAAAAAAAAAAAAAATATATCATTGTATTGCCTGTAATTAATCTTCAAAAACAAAAAATTAAGATAATGGCTGGAATATATAAGCTGCAGGTGACTCAGTATGTCTGTGAAGAGTACCACAAATTGTTCACGAGTAATTTTTGCAATAAAAATTTGATAACTACTTATTAGGTTGCATTCCAAAAAAAATCATGAAAGTCAGCGACTATGAGACGTTTTTAATTTCCGAATTGGGGCCGAATAAAAAAGTCTGTATACAGGGTGCCCACCTAGTACGCGGAAGTCCAATATCTTGGTTGATAACAGAAATAATTGAAACTTTTTATTTTGAGGTGTCTACTTTTCTCAGCATCTACAAACCTAAAGTAATGCCGATTATACAGCGTGTTCCATTTCCTCTGCATAGACAGCAACTTTGTTTTTTAAATACAAACCTATATTTTTTATAATTTGTTTTGAATCTTCATGAAAAATAAAAGAGACTTTATGTATGGTCTGCATATGAAAAAATTGACGATTTTTGAGATAATTGGCCTACTATGTTTTTCTAGTAAATTTTTGTTAAAGTTACAATATCGCAAATTTTGCGGTTACGCTAATTAACAGAAAAGCTATTTTTAGAGCAAATGTTAGGCAACAATGGTTCTTCAAAACACCATGTCAAAAACTGACCTACAGTATGAGGGATGCCCAGAAGATGTTTTCAAATTTGACGAAGTAAAATATGATATGAAAAATTTCCGTTAATTCATATGGGACATCCTGTATATCATTGATCAGTAAAACGCAAAATTAGATATTCTACAACTTTGCTATAGCATTCCCTATACCTAAGTTCAACATTTTTGAGTATAAATTGAGTAAATTTATGCATTACTATTATCTTTTATTGATACAGGCTTGCTTCTACATAAACTGAAACATCTTTGCATTACTATTTGTTGTGGAATCGTATTGAACGCGAATATTTCTGTAAGCCATTCAGGTAATTATTATAAACTTAATAAAAACCAAAAAAAATTAAAGAGATTGTTTGCAGAAACGAATGTTGGACATCGTTCTTTTCGTAACAAACGCAATTTAACTAAAACATTTGAATTTTCTGGCAAAATTAGTTACATATACTGCTAATAAACAATCCCCTGCATTTCACATTATTGGCAATCTTGTTCATGAATTTGATCAATAATTTTCACAATAATTATTATTTCAGGTTAGGTAACATTAAGATGCCAGATATACGAGTAGATGATTATCGCAACATAGCAAATGTGAAGGTATGTGACAAGAAAATTCCTAAATAGGATTATGATATGCTGAGAAAACATCGCTGAATATTTCAAAAAATTCTTTAATTTTTTTGGGTTTTTATTAAGTTTATAATAATTACCTGAATGGCCTACAGATATATTCGCGTTCAATACGATTTCACAACAAATAGTAATGCAAAGATGTTTCAGTTTGTGTAGAAACAAGTAAATTTCAAGTAATGCATATATTTACTCACATTTTAGTATAATACTGCGTTTTTTACCTAAAATATTGAGGTATAGGGAATGCTATAGATAAGTTGTAGAATATTTAATTCTGCGTCTTACTGATCAATAATATACAGGGTGTTCTATTTGAATTAACAGAGATTTTTCATATTTTGCTTCGTCAGATTTGACAACATTTTCTGGACACCCCTTATACTATAGGTCAGTTTCTGACATGGCGTTTTGAAGAACCGTAATTGCCTAACATTTGGTCTAAAAATAACTTTCCGATAAATTAGCGTAACCGCAAAGTTTGCGATATTGTAATTGACAAAAATTTACTAGAAAAACATAGTAGGGGAAAGGGAGGCAGATTCAGCCACGGGGCACAATTGGCCACTCCATTTAAAACTTGAGAAATTCGAATTTGGCGCGTTAGATGGTTGAAAGTAGCAACAACATAGTTTTTTCTCTCTCTGTAAAAGTTTCTGTTTGAATCAGTTGAGCAGTGTGTTTACAAAAAGAAATTAACTGTTTTTTGACCTACAAGGTAAGTTTTTGCAAAGTTGTATTTTTCGTTGTAAAAGCTGTATACTTGTTGACATTCTACAACTATTTGCTGCAGCATAATTGTAATACATTATTTATAATTGTCCTTAAATATTACTAATCTAAAAATATGTTCTTTCAGAGTAGCAAGGTAAGTTTTGATTCAGATGCAGATGGGGCACATGCAGCCGCACTGTGCGGGGTAGATTTAATCTGGCTGAATGTGCCCCATAAAGTCATAAGTCAACGTTACTTAAATTTTTACAAAAATAAATGTTTCTTTGACAAACCGTGGGATATAGGATAGTAAAACTATGTCTTTGCCTGTAGATGGTAAGACATTAAAGAGGGAAAAAAACAGAACTCTTTCACCGGTCTACGTATTCCCACGAATACGATTATTTAAATGGTGCTCCATCACTGGCTTGGGAAGTCACAACGGTTAGATGACTGGACAACTGTTTGTTTCTGTGTTAGATCACACAAATCTCATACACATTATACCACAGATAAAAAGATCCTTTTATGATTAGACAACCACGAGACTCATGTAACAGTCAAAGCTGTACATTTTTGTCGAGAGAACGGGATAATTATGGTCTCGACGACTTTCTTTTGGTAAAATTTCCAACAAAAGCTGTTGTGAAGTTTTACTTAGGCAGAGGTTTGAATGTGTTTAATCAGCAAGAATTTGGAGTCAGTTTTCTTCGATGTACAAGCGCCATGACATATCGGTGGTTAATCGAACTGATGTGATAGCTAAATTACCAGCGCCAGAGTCTTCAGAAACAGCCAGGATATCTTCACTATTGTTTTAATTTCAATTTTATGACATTCAACATTCAGTAGGAATGAAATATGTAAATTCCTTTTAAGCTTGTGTTACTACAATGAAGCAGTTATATTTGTATTGCGATGTTTCCTTCAGTAACTAAATAAATTTACTTTCCACACAGTTTTATTTTAATTTATTGACCCCACACACACACACATTAATCCATTTTACAGTTTTTAACAAACTTGAAAAATAACATACCACATAAAATAAATATGCACCTTTATTTATACTAGAAGTTCCTTAAGATTTCATATTTTAAGTGTAATATGCTGTCTGTGCAGAGGAAATGGAACAGCCTGTATAATCGGAATTATTTTAGGTTTGTAGATCTGAAGAAAACTAGACACGTGAAATAAAAAGAGTTATTTATCTCTCTTATAAACCAAGATATTGGACTCCCGCGTACTAGGTGGGCAGCCTGTATAATAGATCAATAGCTATGTATATTTAAAAAGCTTAGGTCGTGTAATTACCCACAGCAATATAAACGGAATACTAAATAACAACTTCTCAAACTGGATAAATTTCCCATTATAGAACTCGGAACTCAAAACAAAATATGATCTGTCGAAATAAAGAAAAGTCTTTTATATGCAAATGTCCCCATACAAATTTGGTTTTTAGTAGCGGCGAAGGTTGAATGCGAAACCACCGCGCCAAAATATAAATAACAGCCACTCCACTTCGAGACGTTAAGGGGTAATACGAAAACAGAATAGCGAATGGCATCAAATTATCTGCGTGTTTGAAACACTGTTCAACATAAGTATCGCATAAATTGCTTTGTAGTACCACTGTCGTTCGTATTGTAGCCGAATCTTACACATCTTCTCCGCAGTTGCTGCTTCAGCTGAGTCTTGAACCGCAACGTCTTATACGCAATCGTGAGTATTGTTAAGCTTCTTATATGGTAGAATACATTTCGCGTTTGGAAATCCACCTCCTTGCAATTAATTCTAATGTAAGCCGTTCCACTAAGCAATGTTTGCAAGTTATAGTGCGACGAGCATTTGCATCGAATTAAATTAACGAAAGAAAGAGAATGCCATGAATGTGTATAGATATTAAATTATGTATTACGTTCCTGTGCTATTCATTCATGTTAGAATATTAAGGAAATGAGGAAATTATAAAATTGACCGGATTATATTGCTATAATACCCTTAAAACAATTGGTAAAATGATGTTATTTCCATTACACATAATTAAAATGAAATAAAATGGCGCTTCATAGCAGTAAACTAGAACTAAGCACATTACTTACTACTAATCCCTAGATTCGTTAAACAATGGCGAGGCGGTGCTCATCGCCACTTCTAGCTGGGTTTCAGAAAAATGTCAAGAAGAATTACTGTCTTGTTTGTACTCATGTATGTACCTCGTTAGAAAATTTTTGCGAACAATTATTTATCATCATTAAATATATTCATATCCCTATAAAATATGCCATTAGGGTGGAGGCGCAAAAATTGCTATTAAATACTTGCAAGTTACAACATAATTTTTGACAATTTAATATGGAAACTTCATAAGGGAATCCATGTGGGATACTGATAGGCTTCCAGTATCGTAGAAGAATAGTGTTATAACTTGGTTGTGCATAGAGGAGAAGACAAACAGCTAAATAGTACATCACACGCGTTAAAAAATGGACCAAAATAGGGTTTGCTTAGTGTTTAAACGGTACATGAAGGTCGAAAGCGAGTTATTTAATCGAGGTTTAGCGCTTTCGTGTGAGTTTTTTTGCATTTCTTCTGCAACTTCTCAGAATATTCATTTTCCCAAGCACATATATCGAATGGAAACTAAGCCCACTTCTCCTTTCACTGAAGGTGGTGAGTCAAAGAAGCAAAGAGGCGTTATCACTAGGGCATATAATATTTAAGAGTGAACCTTTCGCCGTTCAGGGGAAGCAGAATAATTTCAATTTTCAGAAGAAATTTTTACCATCCACACGTTTCTGAAGATATCTTCGGATTGGTAAAACATAGCGATACCAGCTTTTCGCTGATTTGTTGATAATTTAGCCTACTTTTTTTAATTTATTGTCAAAAATGTATGTTTCTATTTAATATTTTCGAGAAAAAACAAAATTCCCAAAAAAATGTTAACAGCGTCCTCTAGCATGCAGGTCACTTATTAGATTCGTTCGAATTTGTAAGCATCAGGATTGGAGGAGTAATGCTGTTTTCAACGAGACTAAGTTTGCAAAATTCGGTTCAACAGAACAGGAATTATAGACGTTCCTTTAACATAAAGTTTCCTCTCGTCCCCCCTCCCCCTTATTTGACAAAATAAAAGAAGGTTGTCCGATGTAAAATATGAAAAATTTGCAGTAGATTCCGATTTTGATATTGGTGATAGACCCTAAGTTGGTAAATTTTGCGTAAAATAAGAATTAAAATTTTTGGGGATCAGTTACACCCTCTAACGGTCATCCTACGCTTTTCTAAACAATTTGCAGATGTTTCTCGGGGTCACTTTAGCCAATAATATTTTTTCCCCAAAGCTGTACTGTAAACCGTTCCTGAGATATGGCTGAACGACATTCTTAGTTGGCCACCCGGTACATATATAATAAACCTATGGGCGGTGTTGATCTACACAATAATGGTGTAGCTAACTATAGAACACAAATTATAGGCCGGAAATGTCAAAGTGGTGGCCATTATTTCCAAATTCTATCGATAGTACCGTTGTCAATGTATGTGAATGTAGATTCGTGTTAGCCTCAGAAAAATTATAATAAGATAGTTTGCTGTTAAACACTAACAAATCTAGGCGGTAGTTGACACACAATGTGTTTTACATAACCCCATAGAAAGAGGTCTATTTTAAGCATATCTGATAATAGAGCTGGCATGCAATGGATCCTCCTCATTTACTTCTCAGGAAATTAATTAGATAATTGATGCAGGGTGATGTACCACAGATCCATCTTGTAAAAATTACATTCTTTGACTAATGCTTTATCTTATAATAAATGGTAAATAAAGAAACTTGGCCATTCACATCTCCATCAAAAAAAAAAATTAGTCCAATGTCATTAAGTCCAGTTGTCCAAGCCTTCAAAGGCTAACTAGTTTGAGCGTTGCTGTAGAGTAATGGTTACTTGTGGAATAATAATGGAAATCAGTCTAAGCTAATGTCTATAGCTCTAATTTTATGAAACATCATTTCCTGTCCGAAAAGGGCAAAATCACAAAAATGTCGCCGTTTGGATTTGCCCCGTAGTAGCCGTTAATTCATCCCCCCGAATTTCCTGAAGTTAATCTCAAGGTTCAGGCTATAAGAAACCATCAGAGTCCTGATTCAACCGACCAGTTTCCATTAAAGTAGTATTTTAATGTATGAGGGAGCGTTTTTATATTCGCGGAATGGGGGATAAGGGGTGGAAATAAAAAAACTAAATTATTTTTCTTTTTCAATATATTCATTTATTTATATCCTCATAAAAAAATGATTTCTCTTTATCTGCAAAATACGCCGAAACTGCCTCCTTGACTTCATCATCGGCAGTAATTTTTTTAACCCGCAGCTCTTTTTTCATTTTCGGAAACAGGTAATAATCACTCGGGGCCATGTCTGGGCTGTAGGGTGGGTGATTCACAATTTCTTAGCCCACCTTATGCAGGGCAGCTAACGCAACGCGGCTCTTGTGGACGGGCGCGTTGTCGTGCAAAAGCAGCACACCTTTCGTCAATTTTGCCCGTCTTTTCTCTTTAACGGCTTCTTTTAGTCGCTCTAATATTGAAGCGTAATATTCTCCGGTTATAGAAACACCTTTATCTTTATAATCAATCAACAATATTCCTTCCGAGTCCCAAAATACCGTTGCCATGAGTTTCCCAGCTGATTGTGACACTTTAAATTTCTTGGGAGGTGCTGTGCCCTTTTTATGCCACTGCATGAAGTCTTGTTTGGACTCAGGTTCATAATGATGAACACAAGTTTCGTCTACAGTAACAATTCGACTCAATACACCATCCTTGTCTTCATTACAGAGGTCGAAAAATGCACGCAAAGACTCTACGCGCTGTTGTTTTTGCGGCGGCGTGAGCATTCTCGCCACCCATCTTGCGCTGACCTTAAACATGCCGAGATGATCGTGTAGGATTTTAAAAATTGTTGTATCGGTACTCCAACCATTTCTGCGAGTTGTTTCTTCTTTAGTCGAGCATCTTCGAGTACAATTTTTTCAACTTTTTGGATAAGTGCTGGCGTGGTCACCTCAATGCTCCTGCCTGGCCTCGGGTCGTCTTCAAGGAATTCCCTTCCTTGTTTAAATAAACTATGCCACTTGTACACCATGGTTTTTCCTGGACAAGAGTCGCCGTAAACCAATGACATCTCATTCATTATGGTTGCGACTGATTTTCCTTGCCTGGTAAGGAACTTTATAACGGCACGATATTCGATTTTTTCCATATTTCACTTTTCACTCCTGATTATGTTACTTTGTTGACGATAGCTCAAAGACTAACTGTCTAATAACAATGAAACTTTGTATTTATACTAATTATGAGTCGCTGCACGGGCCCGCTCATTCCGCGAATATAAAACGCTCCTCGTATCTATCAGCAAGTACTTCCGCTGTAGAGTACGAATCCAGGAATATTTTTCAATTTAATTTATAAAGAGCTTTTTCGTGGATATATACACAGTACACTAGAAAATATTATCCAATTTCTTTCAGACCAAGAAGTATTATAGAACCGAAGACTTTATTTGTTTCCTCCTTTTTTATACGACATGATTTTTATTGTGAGAAACCTAAACGTTATCATCACATAAACAAATTTGTCGCCGGAGTTGCCCCTGTACCTTCCAGATATATTTTAAATTTGATCCCTTTTCCCGTACTCCCACGGGACATATGTGTGGGAATTGAGCTTACTCCTATTGCAGCGACACAAAATTGAAAAACGAAGAGCTTTCCTTTTATACCGGAGCATTGCGGATACGGGTAGCTTGAGTCATAATATCTCTTTTCAATTTTTCGTACGATATACGAATATCAAGCCGTTCCATCTAAGCAGATCATAGTGTTTCGACGCCACAAATTGAGCATTTCGCGTTATCCCTCTCTACTTTATGTTACATCGCAAACGTCGATGCACGTTCTGCAAATGCTAATCAAACGATTCTATTTTATTTCATTATTTTCAGTAATAAGGACATCCTTGCATAACATAACCTTAAACCTGATACTTTGCAATCAGAGCATTGATTTTAAATTTATGACATTTTTCGGAATATTAAAGAATTTAATCAATTTAATTTAAAAAAAAATTAACGGCTCTTATTCACTTTAGAGTTAAAGTAATTTCTCCTTTTTTTATAATTCGACAATGTGCGGCAGACAACTGACCCGATTTGTAAGATTTATTGCTCGGATTTCAAAAAAGGATTGTACATGCTGACAAAGGTTTGACAAATTCCGAAGCATTAATCTGCGGTGCTCGTGGTCATCATTTCAATGTGAAAAAATATAAGTAATTGAGATGGAAATTTTTCAAAGATAAAGTATCTCTTTCTTCATCTGTTTTCGGGCTCTTATTTTTTCGGGAGTAGGCACAGCCTGCGTTCTTGAATGCGTTTTAATGATCTTACACTGAGCCATTTTTGCGGGTCTATTATTAAAGTCCGATATACAGAATCTGCAGATAAAGTCAGCTTGTAGTTGTTTAAAAAATTGTTTACATTTAAAAGATATTTTAAAGATGCGCTGCTCTAAAGATGATCATCGTAGCTATATCTTTTCTAGTTTTTGAAATATTATACAAATCCTGCTGGGATATTTCTAGTGCATCCACATATTAAACTAAAGAAGATTACTTTTCTTTTGATTAACTACTAATAACCACGTCGTATTCACAGAAGAATACTAAAGTAACTACAATATGCAACAACGAAAGGACGATAATACAGTTTGAAGTTGATACGCCTGCTTCCTACATTTAAACATGAATAATTCACTGATTTCAAAGACTAGCAGCAAAATCCATAAAGTAACGGCAACGTATAGCTGCACGAAGGAAAGATAAATAGAGGAAATGTTAAAAACGAAAGTAGATAAGAATTAATTAAGATTAATTGTAAATCTGTTAGAGCGGATTAAAAAACGCTTTCAGCAAAAAATTAAAATAGTACTACAAAACGCTACAGATTTGTCAGGACCGAAAAAAGTTTGATTAATATTGCCGAGCGTAATTTATAATTGCTCGCGGGGACGTGTGTGAGTGTGTGTAAATCACGACTGGATTTTTGATGGAGGTAGCATTCCCTATCTCTCTGTTCATATACGTTCTATATACCTACGTATTTATATACATAAAGCTGTGAGTATAATTTTTGGCCTGGAAGCAATTTGAAATAATAACATGATCGGATACTCAAAGACATGTACTTAAAGTAAGCATAGAAAAATAGTAAAATAAGTAGCGACTGTTGCGAGCACTTGGAGTGCTAGAAGATATTGTCCTTATGTTAGAATAAATTTGTCTTCCATCCTATTACTAAGCAGATCTGAACAATCTATTTGAACTGTGCTGCAATGCTAACGTTTTCTTTAGTTTCAAGTTTTGTAATGGAACCGTTTATGTCAAATAATTATCAAAATAGATTTTTCTGTTGAGCTCCCAATAATTTTCAGTAAGTTTCAGCATCACTCTTTCCTCAGCCTCTGCCAGTCTGTCTTTTCTTTGTTTTCTTTTGGGATCAATTTGACCGCAAATGCAAACAATTTCGTTACAGGATTCACACCAGATATCTCAAAAGATCTCATAGTTTACGTGACTCAAGGACTCTAAATTTTAGTTGTTGATATGACAATCAATCTTTGAAATTGTAGACTGGGCAATCTCGTCAATTTGAAAAACGAGAGCATTGAATTCGTTGGAACTTTTATGTCACACCAAGCCACAAAGGGCCAGTAGAAGTCCTAAGAAAACGTCGATTTTTGTCTTTTGTTATATATTATGTTACCAAGACTACTACTAGATTAAATGTAAAATTTATAAGCAGAACATCCTGTATAATATTGGATTTTTAGCCAGAAAAAAAGTATTTAATCTAGTATCTTCATCTAGTAACTGTTTCGTTGAAGTAACAAACACCACTCATAGCTAAGCTGCCAAGATGGGTTTTATTGCAATTTCATTAAATATGCCCACGCGTGTCTATTACTAACACAGAACTGTAGCTTATTCCCTTCTCCCTCTTACCTAACTCCCTGACTTATTGTTCTTGCACTATTACTTCAAATCTGTAGGATGCTTTCCTTTTGGCGGCCTATGTGTACTGTATGCTACATACTGTACAAGTAGGTTTGCTGTACAGTAGGTGCAGTCGGTTTGTTATTGGAACTTAAGAAACGTTGGGAGATGTTGGGAAATTTGAGCCAGCCTCATTTCCAGCAGGAATTATAATACATCAAAGGAATTGATTGTGAGCTGGTTTAGAGCGCATCATGAATCCAACTGTAAACCAACTTTCACAACCAGTAGCTTTCACACAGAACCAGTTCAAAATCATTTCTAAACCAGCAACGCTGCTTTTACAACAATAGCAACGGACGTTTTTTGACGTACTCTTATTCCTGGAAGTGGGGGTGACAGGCTCCAAAAAGGTTCCCATGACAAGCCGAGGTGATAGCTACTTACATATTACATTTATTACTTTGAAAACTAAAATTATGAATTCTTCAAAAATTAAAAAAGAACTTCCATGGTACTACTTTTATGTTTTACCACAAAAAAATATGTGGATAGAAGGCGATAACATTAAAAAATCAATTTGATTTATGAAAAGCCCTTTTGATGAATTTGTGCCAGCCTCATATCCAGGAATTATAATACATCAAAGGAAGCCCCCCTGGTTGGGAAAACAGCTTAGCTGGTTTTGAGCTGATTGAGAGCTAATTTAGAGCGCATCCTGAAACCCACTCTAAACCTACTTTCACAACCTCTTGCTTTCACAATCAGCTTCCTCAAACAATTGCTCCCACAATCACTTGCTTTCACACACGACCAGTTCGAAATCAGCTCCAAATCAGCTACGCTGCCTTCTAAACTAAGTCTTAAATCAGCTAGGCAGTTTTTTAAACTAGCTAAGCGGCTTTCACAACCAACTGAAAGCCAGCTTCCAACCAGCTTAGCTGCTTTCACAAAACCAACGTGACGTTTTTTGATCTATCCTTATTCTTGGAAGTGAGTGTGGCAGCTCCAAAAGCGTTCCCATTACAAGCCGACCCAATACCTACTTGTACATAAAAAAATTTGTATACAATTTTTTATTCTGCAAGAATTAAGAAAAATAGTTTCCGGTCCTAGTACTACTTTAATATTAGTCGCTATTATTGTTGCTTTCAGAACAATAACAACGTGATATTATGTATATTACATTTATTTCTTTGAAAAATAAAATTACTAATTCTTCAAACATTAAGAAAAATAACTTTCGGTTCTGGTACTACTTTTATGGTTTTACCATCAAAAAAAAAAGGTGGATTTATAAATATTAAATATTTTGTTTGAAATCTTAAAAAGGCGATAACATATTTTAAAAAATCAATAAATGTGAGTGTATCATAAAATGATTTAAAAATGCATGTATTGATTACAGCCTCTTTCCACCTCCCTCAGAAAGTATTAAGGAAAACCTCTAAATTTTTAAACACTAATTACTTTTGAAAAATACTCACTTTCTATGACAAACATAATTTAAAAGATTGCTAGTTTATTGTACCACTGCTGGTTTATTTTTGAATATGTTATCCCCTTCAAAAGACATACTATTATACTAACACAGCTATGTAAAACCTATTTTCGATTGCATTTTGTCAATAGATCAGATTGACTACAATAAACGACAAATAACACCAAAATACAAGCCGATGTTTGTCAACCCAAGTATTTAAATCTTTATTTTATAAAGGTCAGACGTGAATTAAATTGCAATAACTTATGCTTCAAAAGAAAGTCGTCATATAGGTAACTATATTGGTTTTCAAAATTGATTACTTCTTAAAGTTTTAATATTTTGATAAAGTTTCAATACAGTTGTCTTGATTTCTTAAAAGCATGTGGCAGTGTTAGTCATTTTGTTTTGTGTGAACGATAATGTGGATGGCAAGCAAATGATTCGATCTTCACGTGTTTAAGAAATAAACTCTGGAGTTTCGCAGGGTTCTATTTTGACCCCAATTCTTTTTGTGGTGTTTGTAATAGGTTTCTGTCAAAATTTTGGTGGCGGCCTGATATCTCAGGATGCCTATAATAGCAGCTACATTGTGAATGGACCAATTATTTACTGTAGTACTAATATATCATTGCTGTCAGCATATTATTTATAATATGATGGGTGGTGTAACTACTGATATATCAACTACTGCCAGTAATTTGGTCCTTACTTCTAGAGCTGACTGTTGAGTACTACTTAAGATATGGAGCCCATTACATCGTTGCATTTGTTTTATTTTGAGCAGATATTGTTTTGACTGCGATGTGCAATCGTGTTTTACATGGCATTGCCTTATTTTGAAGAATTGTTGCTATAACAAAAAAGAAAACTTCAATACATGATAAGACTTTCATACACTGAATCCTGTCTGAAACTTTTTAAGCAACTTTTGGATATATTTCTGCTCTGATCTACCTGTTTTTGCGAGTTATTTATATCTTTT